>CM034305.1:47671524-47988499 GCA_019925795.1 Dendrobium chrysotoxum | reverse complement strand
TTTTGCCTTTAGCTTCTATTTGATTAGATTGATGTTTCACTTTAGAATTTTTTCTTTTCCTGCTGATTTTTGCTGTTTGATTTGCTTATTGAATTGACATTTCCTGTTGATTTTCATTTGCTAATTTTAAATTACTGATTTTAGTATATCTTTTATTCTTCATGTTTTCTTTTATTTAATGTTTACTCTTATAAGAATCAGATCACTGCTCATACTGTTGATAAACTGAATTTCTGACTAAGTGTTTTACCTTACTATTTTTGTTTGAAAGCTTGTAAGCAGTGATTGACTCCTCTGAATCTGTTAAAGGAAAGAAATATTGATGATTATTCTCTTCCTCTAACTCCTTTAGTGGTATATTATTTCTTTTAGATAAAAATCTTTTTCATAATTAAAAGTTAGTTTTTAAAATAGAGATTATTTTATCTTCCTATAATAATCTACCTCATATGAATAGTATTTCAAAGTTTTAGATCAGTGTTATATTTTCCTAATCAGGGGATTGCACTTATCATATGATGTATGATTTTTATTTTGTAAATTAATCCTCCTTACTATAGAGAGTGAGTTTTTGTCTTCTCTTACGTTTGAAAGGTAATTTTACAACTGAGATTCTTTAACAATTTTTGAAAGGAAGAAAGCTTACAAAAGATGCGTAGTGCGTCAAACAAATTGAAAAAGAAGCATAAAATGAGCCCAAAGCTGAAAAGATACGCAATGTCACCAAATTAAAAAAAAATACATAAAATGTATCAAAAATTAAAAGATACGCAGTGCGCCAAACAAACTAAAAAAAAAGGCATAAAATGCGCCCACAAAGAAACAAGCCTTCTTCCCTTTCAGATCTTTAAATGTCTTAGAAAAATCCATGCGCCACTTAATATTTTTAAAGCCTGAGATTGAAAATCATGATTTCTGATTTCTTACTTCGTAACACTATTTTATCAGATATTTTTCTGGAACGAGGCTTGAAAGGATCTCTTTTCGAATCTAATTTCTTTCTTCTGAATTAGACTTTTGTTTGAAAGGAATTTGAACCTGTAAGGTGTCCGAGGTAGGAGTTTCGAAAGTCGATTTTCCAACTTTTCAGGATTTCAGCGTCGTCGATTTTATTCTTATTGGTTTTTTAAATTGAAACTCAAGGAAAAATTCTGATTTACTAGAGGTGATCGATTAAAAAAAATATTATTTTTACTTTTATCTTCTTGATTCTCTATTTTATTTTATCTGATGTTTTTAATTTGCTGTTGTATGTTTATCTTTTTTGTTCCTCCTTTTTGTGATGTCAAAAGGGGGAGTTGTTTTGGTTTTGTAGTAGTTTCATTTGTTGCTTTTAGTTGTGTCACTTCTTGTATTGAATATCACTGGTTATTAATGATTAGAAAAATTTATCTTCTCTCGCTTGTGCTTTAATTACTATAATCTGGTTAATTTGAACTACTAAATAAATATTTGTCATCATTAAAAAGGAGGAGATTATGAAAATCTAGGTTTCAATGACTATGATTTTGATGATAGCAAATATTTCTATTTCTGGTTGATTGTCTAATCTTTCAGGTCTGCAGGATCAATTGCAAGTTCAAGCCAGCCCAAGATCGAATCAGTCTGTTTTGTAATTCAGGTCCAATGTACTATTTTCATCTTTATTGAGTCAAATGTAATGTAAATGATCCTCCAACTAAGTAACTAGTTTTATTCATTTTTTGGTCAGATTGTCCTAGACGATATTAATATCATCCTGATGATCCAGTGCAAATAAAAACCCTAATTATGATGATCATGTTTATTTAGTTTGATTAAGTCGATCGTCCTGGATGATACACATATCGTATAGGACGATAGGCTTAAATCAAAAATTCTCAGCCGCTAGATTAAGTTAGGCAAGTTTTTATTTTTAGAGATTTGGTTGATTGTGATGCCCATATTCATTTTTCTTTCTCTCTTCTCTTCTCTGTGAGGCTTTGGAATCCAAATTTGTTTCTCTTTTCACCAGGACCTTTCGGTGATAGATCCCTGAACTAGAGGTTCAGGTGTTATGCCCCGATGTTCACCATGAGGGGTTGGCCTAAATTTTCACTAATTTACCATAGGAAGCAACTCTCATGGTGGGGTTTTCTAGGCTCCAATGACCAGTGGCCTTTGGAACATCTTTTTCATCAGCCCCCTATCTTTCACAGTCTTACTCGAGCAGATAGGGTCTCTGGCTCCTTCTTTTTCTAAGGAACTGGGGCTTTGTGCTGTTTGTCCTAAAAAGACTTCTTCAGCTCACCGGTGGATCTATTTCTCTCCGCCCACCTTAAGTCTGTAAACCTATTTTGAGTGGGAACACTGACTTTAGGTTTTTGGGCTGACAGGTTGGAAGGATGTATTGGCAGTTGTTGTTGAGCTCAAAGCTTAGCATTTTTCTTCCTTCTCTATCTCCTTATAAACCTTCCTCCAGATGAAGAGGCTTCAGCATCATGCTTATCGGGTGCAAAGAACCTAGTTAGTAGAATAGTGTTATTAGTATATTCCATGAAAATTCTTCCTCCAGTTAAGACACTCCTCACAGCTAGACTTTCGACTGAGTTAGTTGTTTGAAGAAATCCTTCTATAATGATTTTCAACAGCATTGGTAGTGGCAACTGGCGACGCTGGAAGATAAGGGCAACATGCAAAAATTTTAATAGAGCGTGCCCTCCTGGTATGCCCTCCAAAGTTCATTTCATTCACGAGAATGGCAGTATCCCTTGCAAAAGTTGTGGGGAATTTGAGTCCACCAAATTAGATGGCGGATCCAATGTTTTTTATAGTGTTAATTACGGTGTTAGCTAGTTGGATTCTAGCTCTTTATCCATGCTAGATGGTAACAGAAGTGTTCTACAGATCCATCTGCACAAATAAAAGGCAAGGGTTAGTAATCAATATTTGATACATCACCCCACACTTTTAAAATATAGAGACTACATAGAACACAATAGTAAAGCAGACAGCATAGATAAGTTTTAAATCCTGCCTAGTGAATGTTTAGTGAATTTATTGAATGATCATTCTAGGATATTTAAAATTTTAATTTGCTAAATGATCATTTTGAAAAATTTATAATTTTATCCCATGTTAATTTGTTGCTTGTATAACACTTAGACGACTAGCCAAAGATGGAAAGAGAAATCATCCCAAACAGAGTCACCAGAAATCTATGGACTCTAAAAATTCACGCCTAGCCTCTCCACATACCACTTTCTTTTATTTTATTTGGGTCATCGAGCGAGTTTCAAAGCTTATGTTTTGACGTAAATTTTCAAAAGGCATATTGGGTTTGAAATAAGACACTACCCAGAGATTTTACCCTCATTTTACGAGGACTTTATGATCTGGATTTAAGGTTTCCTCTAGGCGTAAGCCGCTATAGTTAATTACCCCTCCCGATAATAAGAGAGAGCTTTCGATTAAGGTTAGTCATCAAGAAAATATGTAGAGGTACGTGTTATCTGGTGTATAGTAGTAGCATGGGTTTAATTTTTTAAAGTTTTAATATTTAGAATTAAAAATTTCACCAACTTACACTTAAAGTGGAGGTAGAGGGTATTATGATGAGCCCGATTAAAAACCCATGGTTCTGTCATTCCAGGCCATCGTGATCCCTAGTCTACTTAGTTAAAGGAGTTAGTCAACCCAACCTGATAGAAAGATCCTTGTTGGCAGCCATGGGTTACATCATCTAAGGGATCCTTGTATACCTAGGGTGAGTATTTATCTAAGGGGACAAATTTGAATCCACCTCAGCTAATAGAGAGCTTTATGCTCTGTCAATTATATTCTATCATTTTATGTCTCAAGAATTTGAAGCTATTGGGGAACATACGGGCTATGACCGTGACCTTAATATAGTGGAGTCATTGGACTAAGACACTAGGTCAGAGAGATATAGTCATAATCATTGACCACATTGAGCCATCTAGCCAAACCACAGGTTATTTGTATATCCATCTGGCCAAATCACTGATTAGAGGACCAATGCCACATCCTTACTACCAGGGGATGGATTGAGAATGAATCCTAATGAATTCTTGACTAAACAATAGCTCTTTATGAGCTGAAGTAATTATTAAATTTATCCACCTTAGAAAATATTTGCTGAAGTTGGATGGATTTTGCTTTAAGAGTTTGATAGTTGAATTTCAATTTTTAAATATTTTAGATTTTAGTAACTTTTGAAATTTTAAATTTTATGGGCATTTTAAGGTGTAGAGTCCCCTCCGGTTGATATAAACATTCAACATGGTTATCATCAAGGTGACTTTGAGGTCATTTAAAAATATTTATATTTTATGGAAGTTTGAGGGCATTTAAAAATATATGATCCCCTTCGATTGAGTTAAACATTTAACACAGCCATCATCGAGGTATTTATGAAAAATTTACATTTTATTGGTTAAACCATATCGATTCTATGAACTTGTTGACAGAGGATCAGGTTTGTTGTCAGTGTTATACTTTTATGAGTGAATCTTTCTCTATTATAGACCTTGAAGGACTAATATGAATGTATTAAAATAAATATTTTGGTCGACGCTATGATTGCATATTATTTGATAGTTTGAGCCGTGTCAACTCCTATCCATTAATGTAGAAGGAATGGGCTCAATATTGGATTCATTTCTTGACTCATGTAGTATCCTCAGACGTCACGTGTGTACCCATAACATGCTCGCTGGGGCCAATGCAGGTATACGATTACGTATGTATTTTCTTGTATTATATTTACACACTTGTATATATATTTACACTTTCATTTGTATACTAAGACACTTGCATGTGAACTTCTATATTTGTGTGTATACATGTTGCAATGCATGTGTGAGGGCCTTTAAAAAGATTTGACACTTATCAGTTGTACATGCAACTGTCATTTAAATGTGTGTGATGTTCTATTTGAGAGTATGTAGATGTCTTTTGTCCACTTATATGGGCATTATGAATCTGGTGGCTTGGCATCATGTTATGGTTATTAGTCAGTTTCTTTATACAAGAAGGCTATTATGTGTTGACCTCATTTTTGTATGAGGTCACCAGGGATTTTTAAACTTCTGATTATGCATCTGGTGATTGATAGTTGCCCAACAATCAATTATCCAATACTTAATCAATCACTTAAATCATCTTTCAAAATTCATATATCCAAACACTCAATCAATCTAGCCTTATAACCAGCATTCAGTCAAGTTCTAATCATTCATTCTTTAGTCTTCAATCATTCAATCCAATCAATCAATCAATCAATCTAGCCTACATTCAACCATACATTGTCATCTCCTGACCTAGTGTGCTATTTTGCATAAGATACTGATCCTTTGACTTCAGTCAAAGTCCAAATCACTTCACTAGGAGCCTCATCTATTAAATCCTACATCATAAGCTCTCTAAGCCAATGATTGATCAATGTGATCTAGTTGAGCTAGCTCAAACTAGCTCAAGGGATCATATACATCATTAACCTCTGATTCAACACCAAATGACCTCTGAAACCCACCAAAATTCCTTTGATCATCCTCCTAGTAAAATGGATTAAACTGATAACCCCAATCCAGTCATCAGTTGACCTAGTCAACTAAAGCTAGTTTTGGTCAAACTATCTCAAATAAGGTCTACCCTATACATACAATCAAACCAACACTTTAATGCTTCCTAGACTATTCCATTACATAGTTTAAATTCATCCCAATCCACCATGAGTCAAGCCATAGTCAATTTGACTTGGACAACTTACAAGCATTGGTCAAACCTCTCAAAATATATATTCATTTATTCAAAATCTATTCATACAGCTTCATAACTATTCCATATCACTCCAACAGCAAATCATACTTCTCAATGACACCTCATCAGTCAACTTGACTGGTTGACTGGTCAAACCAGTCAAACAAGTCTCCAAAATGAGCATGAATTGTCAACAAGCTTATTCCAAGCTTGTCCCTCCATTATAACCGACCTATTATGTTTAAAATCATTCTAGAAAGCTCCTAATTATCTCCTAAATACATCTAAAGCTTGGAGTAATCCTAAACTCATCCCAATAACCCATGTGGGGACAAAACATCTTTCCACCTCATGCTCCTTTGCTTGTCCTTTTGATTTCCTGTCACCTAACAACCTTAGGATAGTTGTCAAGCATCCTACAATACTCCCAAATGGATCCCATCCATCCAAGTCTTCCTTAGGGTTTTGAATTAAGGAAAAAGTTCAAGAATAGCTCATTCAAGCATCTCTTACTCTCTCACTAGCCTGATCTTCTCCAGCCTGAAACTTGTTTCATTTTGGCTCTACACAAGCTCCTTCACATTCCCTAAGCTTCAATCTGACGGTCAAAGCTTGACGGCAACAAGATTCTGGCAATCCCATTCAAGTTTTTGTCTAAGACCTGTAGCTCAAAATCCAGACCATTCCAGTCCACGAAGTCTTCAAAAGAAATAATCTACGACAATCTACAAGCTCAACAAGCTCTTAAGCATCCAAATCCATCGATCCTAGTGAGGCAACAAGATTTTTTTCTAGGGTAAGCCAACACATTATTTGATAAAGTGAGTTCCCCCTTTTAGTATTTTCTTTCCATCCAATCCTTGGAGATGTAGCAATCTTTAATAAGATGGCTGAGTACCCGATGATACGGGCAGTAGTTTGGTCGCCAGTATATTTCAACTCCTCAAGCCTCTTTCACTCTGGTAGTTCCAAGTCCGCTTTCACTACCTATTGAAACAACTTGGCGACACTTTCCTGTTAAATGAATATTCCTTATTCATTTTATCTTTGAGGGATGGGAATGTTCTATCAAAAGTTCACATTATCTGCCTCAGGCGTTACCCTCCTCCTTAAAAAATTTATGGCTTATCGTTGCCCCCAAGTATCAGCTCCAATTCGAGGTTAGGATTGTAAACCTGCTTTGGCTTATCTTCGTATTGTATCTATTATTTTCCTTTGTCTATGTTATAAATCACCTATTTTTCTTTATCAGCTCTGGAGAAAAATATAGAATCGACCTCATCTCTTCTGGCACCTGAGGCTTTAGCATTCTTGGGCTTATCAGAGTGGCTTTTTGATCTTGACAAATTCAATTTCTTGAACTTGGCCACTCTGTCTAACAGGTCTTAAAATATGGTAATTATGGCCATGCATAAGAATGGTTGCATGTTATCATCAATGTTTCCCATTAATAACTATGCGGTATGCTCTTCTTCTAAGTGATGCTCACATTTCATGCCCAAATTTCACCAACAAGTAATGTACTTGGTTACCGACTCGTCCCTTTTTCTCTTATATAGGACAAGGTCAGCAATCACTATCTTTTCGATTGCGCTAGCAAACTTTTTCACAAACATATTTTTTAACTCTGTAGATGTCTTCACAGAGTAGTTTGGTAGTTCAACATACCATTCGAAAGCATCTGCTGTTAAACTACTGACAAATTATTGGAACAGTAGGGCATCATTTCCCCCTATATTCCTACAGGTGGCCTTGAATTATGCCAAGTGCTGCCTTGGGTTGTTATTGCCATTGGAGGTGTTGATTTTTGGCAAAGAGTATCCTTTTAGATACGACACTTGATCGTATTCTATGGGATATAGACAGCCTTTGCCCACCAACTTCTCTGCCTGATCAACAACTATAATAGTCTTGATCTTCTCTATAATTATTCCTTCGAGCTGTGCAGCCGTCATAGGCTCAGAGGTACTAGTTATAATTTTTAGAGTGGGTTGGCGAGTGATGTTCTGAGCCTCATGACCACTATTAGGAGTTTCCTGTACTATAGAGACTTGAGGCATTTAGAAGTTTGGAGGATCGGTAGGAGGATTAGGCATGGGACCGATGGCAATAATTCTCTGCATGATTTGCATCATTATCACCATTTGAGTCATCATTTCAGTCATCTTCTCATTTAACTAAGAGATTTCTCTATCCATCGCCCTCATTTTACGTCTCATTTGCTTCCTCATGTCCACGAGTGTTACATTCTCGGCAACAAAGGGATTTTCTTCAACTTCTTCTTCCTTTTCTTCTTCCAAAAAGTGGCCACTTCTACTGGCAAGGGACACAACCTGATAGTATTGTCGTTGTATATATCTGAGTAGTTGATCAACTTTATCACCTTTCTCATCTTCATGTTTATGCCTTAACATGTAGACAACTTCCATGTTAATAGCATCCTCTTCTATTTCTTCTTCTTCCATATCTTCTTCCTCTTCTTTCTAATACTCAGATCTCCGAGTAGCTACACCATTGGATCTCTGGTTCTTGACTCGACAAGAAGATTTCTTTGACCCGTAGGCTGCGGTAAAAGTTGGTTTCTTTTTTCAATGGGGTCGACGAATAATGGGATCCCCAGGAGGATTCTCCAAGGTGTCGGCCGTCAAAATACTCATCATTATGGGTCTTCTTTGGAACCCATTTTTAATATTATTTGTTAGTTGGGGTGGATCTCCATGAAGCTACATCGAATGTCACACTGAATCAATTATTCTTTCTCTTATATCTTCTTCTTCTTTCTGAGGCTTTGGACTCTAGATTTCTTTTCCTTTTAGTTGGGACCTTTCGACAGTGAATCCCTGAACCTGAGGTTCAAGTGTCGCGCCTTAATGCTCACCACGTGGGACATGCTTTCTTTCCTTTCTCTCCACCATAATAAATAAGCATTCTCTCGGTGAAGTCCTTCTAGTCTCGACCATCAATGGTCATTAGTACTTTCTCTTCTTCAGTCCTCTCTCTTTTACAGTCTTCAAGACCCTATAAACTCAGGCCGAGAGAGTTTTAGGCTCCTTCTTCTGGGGAGCTGGGACTTTAGGCTGTTGGTCCCAAAATGACTTCTTCAACTCACCAGTCGAGCAATTTCTTTTGACCCATTTTAGGCCCGTAAGCCCTAGTTTGAGTGGGAATGGTAGCTTTGAGTTCTTGGGCTGGTAGGTTGGAAGGGTGCACTAGTAGTTATTATTGAGCTCAGAGCTCAACATTCAACTTCCTCCACTATCTCCTTATACATTTTCCTCCAGATGAGGAAGGTTCAGCTTTGTTATTCCTGGGTGCAGATGACCCGGTTGGAAGGGAAGTGGTGTTAGTAGTCACCACTAAAATCTTTTTTTCAGTCACAATCCTTTTGGTGGTCGAAGCTTCAGGCTGTGAAAGCCTTTCAAACATAGAAATCCTCCTACAAGGATTAACTGTAGCAACAGTTCACGATGCTTGCTGATGTGTCTGATATTCAGAGGTTTTAGCAGAATGGGGCCTCCTGGCAGACCCATCAGAATTTGTGTCATACGTAGGGACGGCGGCAGTCTTTGTAGTAACTACATAGAAGTCGAGACTACCAAACTAGATGGTAGCTCCAGCATTTCCAATTTTGATAAAAGCATTTGCCAGCTGGATCCTGGCTCCTTGTCCCAGTTGGATGATCATTAGAGTATTCTGTAGATCCATCTGTATAAATTAAACGTAAGGGTTAGTAACTAGAATCTGATACAATACCCCACACTTTCAAAATGTAAAGACTTATATAGCACAGAAAATAAAAATATATAACATTAACAAGTAATTAAAATAATATAAATTTAAAAATCCTACTATATGCATTATCTCAATGAATGCACTGAATGATCATTTTAGAAAATTTAGGATTTTAATTCATTAAATGATCATTTATGCGAAAAATTTAAGATTGTTAAGCCCATGACAATTTACCTACTACTATATGACATATTCGACCCTAACCTCCCTACTTTTCGAGGAGTTTCAATGGATTAAGTTCGAGGTAAATTTTTGGAATGTAGATTAGGTTTGTTGATAAAACACTACCCAGAGATTTTGCCCTCATTTTACAAGGACTTTATGATATGAGTTATAGTTTCCTTTAGGCGCAAGCCCTTATAATTAATTACCCCTCCCGATTACGAGAGAAAACTTTCGATTAAGGCTAGTGGTCAAATGAATATATTGTACCCATAGATACATGATATTCAGCATATAATAGTAGCATGGGCTTTGGTATTTGAAGGGTTGATATTTAAAATTAGAAATTTCACCATCTTCCACTTAAAGCGGATGGTGGGAGAATGAATGATGGACTCAATTAAGATTTCATGGTTCTGTCATCCCGGGCCATCGTGGCCCCTAGTCTACTTAGTCAGAGGAGGTGTCAACCCAACCTAATAGAAGGTTACTTCATCCAAGGGTACCTTATAGACCTAGGGTGGATATTTATCTAAGGGCACAAATTTGAATCCACCTTAGCTAACAGAGGGCTTTGTGACCTATCAATTATATCCTACTGATTCATATCTCAAGAATTTCATGCCATTATGAGGCATATGGGCTCTGGCCATCACCTTAATTTAGTGGTGCAATTTGGCGGAAAACTACCTAGTTCAGAGGGCCTCAGTCATAATTATTTACCTGCTATCCCATTTGGCAAGAAAATTGTCTGTTAGAGGACACGTGCCACATCCCCACTGGTAGGAGACTGTTTGAGAATAAATTCTAGTGATATTCTCGAACAATCATTAACTCTTTGTGAGTTGAAGTGATATTTAAATTTGTGTGGCTTAGCAAACTATTATGGAGGGTGGATGGGTTTTTGCTTTAAGCATTTGGGTTTTTGAAATTTTTTGGAGTTTTGACTTTTCATGGGTATTTGAGTGGTATTTGGGAGGATTTCTTTGATATTTGTATGGACCCCTTCGATTGAGATTTTCTATCAACGCGGCCATCATCAGGGTGTATGGGGTCATTCGCATTTAAGGATTGAACATTGTCGACTCTATCAACTTACTGACAGAGGATCAGTTCTTTTGTAAGCTTTGTGCCTTTATTGGAGAGTTTTCTTTATTAAAGGCCTTAAAGGCCTAATATGAATGTATAAAAAAAATATCCCAGTTGACCTCGCGATCACATATTTATTTAATGGTTCATACCATGTCGACTCCTATTTACCTGTATAGAAGGATCAAGCTCGAACTTAGATTTATTTATTGACCTGTGAAGTAGACGTCGTGTGTGTACCCGTAATATGCTCGTCAGGGCCCATATGGGGGTATATTTGTATGTGCATTTGTTAGTGTTTGTGTATACAAATTATAGTGCATGTGTGGGGTATTTTTAAAAAATTTAATGGTGATCAGTTATGCTGGAAACTATCATTTTAATGCATATGATGCTCCATTTGAGAGTTCTTTAGACGCCTTCTGTCCGCTCATATTAGTGTTGCGGATCCGGTGGCGTGGCATCGTACTATGTTCATTTGCCCATTTTATACAAGAAGATTGTCGTGCACTACTTGTTGCTTTCTCCAGATGGATTGTAGTAACCAACGAATCTCCTGCTATCGCTTGTGAATGCTTGTGTTCATCGCAATTCTTTTACATTTTTGCTCAGGGGTTTTGATCTTTGCTGGGGAATGACATATTGCATGTTCATAAAGGATCCCTCACCTTTGTAGTATACCTATTACTGCTACTTGCAGGTGAACTATGTATGTCATAGTTTTCTTGTATTATGATTATAGACATCGTGTCCCCTACAATTACTTGTAGGTATTTGCATTTATCAATCTTTTATCATTTGCTGATGGGTGGCATGTTGTATGCATGATGAGTTTCCTACGGTGATTTGTAGGAGCTCTCACTTGTTGTGTTCTTTCTATATTCTGTGTTTTTCCATCCACTAACAGGCTGTAGTGCGCACATAATATTCTTCTACATTTAATCGTAGGTATCTATACACATTGAAGGCTTTCATTTAGGCTTCCAAATGACACCTTGCATGAGTATCCATATGGCTAAGAAATTCATCGTATATGCAGCATACCTCCTATCGTCACTTGCATGCATTCCTTTGCCTTCGTTGCGATTTTTAATATTTGTTGAACACCTACTATTGTTGTTTGTATGCATGTAGATGTATTCATCCATGGATCAATGTTGATTCTACACTTTGGTCCTTAGGTCTTTCTACCAACTCTCAGACATCATTCCTAATAAATTGGTTTAGTTCCTCTTGCATGGCTAGGATCCAGAATTCATCAGAAAAGGTTTGATTGATGTTGGTGAGTTCAATTATTGAAATGAAGGCAGAGTGGTTAACTTCTTTTCTAAGTTCATGCCTAGTTCTAACACCTTCAAAAGGGTCTCCTAAGATCAGTTCTTTAGGATGACTCGAAGAAAATCTTCATTCTCTACGTAGTGTAACTTCAGATTCTTCCCTTTCCTCTAGATTGGTAGATTCCACTCCTTGAATGACTTCTACAACCTCCTCTTCTTCAACCCTAGACCCTCCAGAATTTTTAGATTCATAAAACATAACATGAGTGGTCTCCTCAATAATCAGGGTTCTCTTATTGAAGACTTTATAGAATTTTCCAATACTTAAGTAACCTAGAAACACTCCTTCATCAAATTTTGGGTCAAATTTTTCTAGTTGAGACTTCCCATTATTCAGAATGAACACTTTACATCCAAAGACACGAAGGTGAGAGAGGTTGGATGTCCTACCCTTAAGAATTACATAGGGTGTTTTTGTTCAACTTAGATCTAAGATTTACCTTATTCAGAACATAACAAGCTGTATTCATCGCTTATGCCCAGAAGTATTTAGGACGTGAGTATTCAGCTAATATGGATCTAGCAACTTTTACCAGTGTCTTATTCTTCCTTTCAGCTACCCCGTTCTGCTGAGGGGTCCTAGGAGCTGAAAATTTATGATCTATCCCTTGCTCTTTATAGAAAGATTCAAATTTCTCATTTTCAAACACTTCACCATGATCACTATAAATGGTCAGAATTTCATAACCTAATTTTCTCTGAATCCAAGTAGAGAAAGATCTAAATTCTTCGAATGATTCACTTTTATGAGATAGGAATTTAACCCAGGTGAACCTCGAATAATCATTAACTATCACATACCCAAAGACTTTCCCTCCTAAGCTTGAAATGCTGACATGTCCAAAGAGATCCATGTGAAGGACTTGTAAGGGTTTGCTAGTGTTTGTCTTTGATTGAGTGGAAGGAGGATTTGACTTGCTTTCCTAACTGACAAGCATCACACAGGTGGTCCTTAGTGAACTCTAGTTTTGTGACACCTCTCACTAAGTCTTTTTTGGTGATCTTCCTAAGGCTTTTCATGCTTGCATGACACAATCTCTTATGCCACAACCATGATTCATCAATAATTAATTTTAAGCAAATAATAATATCAACTTTAAAGCAGTTTAGATCCAGTATATAGATGTTGTTGATCATTTTTTCATTTAAGCTTATAATGCAGCAAATTGGTAGAAATTTTATGTTGAAGCCTTTATCACAAAGTTACCTGATACTGAGAAGATTATGTTTCAGTCCATCTACAAGTAAAATATTCTTAAATTGAAAATTTTTGAATCACCAATTATGCTTGATCCCACCACTCTCTTGGTGGTATTGTCTCCAAGTGTTACCTTGTCTCCTGCCCTGGCCTCCGGCGAAATGAATTGATTTGCATCTTCAGTCATATGTCTTGAGTAACTAATCTACGTGGGTGATGGTGTCTCTTCTAGGTTTGAATGATGCATGATTTGTTATGTTTTATAATACCCTACAAGTGAAGGTAGTGTTTCATTTTGTTCTAATGCAATGACCTTTTCTCTTAGAAACTCATTTGCTTTTTCATAGCTTGTCACTTGTTTCAATGCATGCTCAATACTATCTAAATTCATGCAATAGTGTCTAGTTCTTTAAAAGCCCTTTCTAAATCAACATGTGATATTTTCAAGGAATCATGCTCAGTAGTTAAATCAATATGATTTTTGTTTAAAGAATCAAATTCATCTAGCAAGGCCATGTGATTGCTATCCAGAGTTGAGTGATCTTTCATTAGAATTTTATGCTCTTTCTATAGATTTAAAAATTCATTTTTCAAGATAGCATGTGCTTTCTTGAGCTTCCTATATGAAAAGTAAATTCTTTCAGAAACTTTAAATAATTGATCATATATAAGCTCACATACCTCTTCTTGATCAGAGTGATCAAGATGATCATCAGCCATTAAACATTGGTTTGTAATCTCCTCTTCTACTTTAGTTTCAGAGGAGTCTGATGCTAAGTCAGCCTAGAAAGCCTTTTGGATTTTTTTCTTTTCCTTCTTGAACTTAAGCTTTTCTTCAGCTTTTTCCTTTTCTTCAGCTTTTTCCTTGCTTGGGTGAGCTTTTAGAGTTGAGCAATCCGACTTCAGGTGGTCTGGCTTCCTACATTCAAAGCAAATAACATCAGATGAAGCTTTATGATTTTTATTATTCTTACCTCTATTTCACTTCTGATGATGCTTTTGTTTCTTCCTTAAAAAGCTTTTAAATTGTATTGTTATTAAAGCAAAATCATCATCATCAGAACCAGGACGATCAGTGTCAGAATCATCAGCCTTCAAGACTACAATTTTCTCCTTTTTCTTATCCCCTGTATCAAGCTGCCTTTGATTCACTCCTTGCTCGTAAGCAATTAATGATCCAAGTAAGTTATCAATTGAATAAATATTCAAGTCTTTAGATTCAGTGATGACAGTAATTTTGTTTCAAAGGAAGAAGGTAAACATCTCAAAATCTTATTCACTTTCTCATAATTAGTGAGTTCTCTTCCGAAGGCATGTAAAGAGATAACAATATGTGTAAATCTAAAATAAAAAATTAAATAATAATAAAAAAAATAATCTGTGTAAATCTAGTGTACATCTCAGAAATTGATTTATTTTATTTCATGCGAAAGAGTTCACAATCATGCAAAAGAATGTTCATTCTAGATTGTTTAACCTCATTCATTCCTTTGTAAGTAATGCATAATCTATTCCAAATTTTTTTACCAGTTGTACATGTTGAAACACATATATAATCTTCATATTTTAATACACAGAAAAAATAGTTTAAATATTTAGCATTCAATTAAGCAAGGTCTCTATCATAAGTTACCCATTCAGCAAAAGGAAGTTCAGTTTTAACACCGTTTACAAGTCTATAAGTTACAGAATATCCTTCTTTAACAAGCATCCACATGCGATAATTGATAGATTGTAAAAAGGTGGATATACGAGTTTTCTAAAAATCAAAAGGAATATTATCAAATAAAGGTGGCCGTGTGATTGAATAACCTTCCGCAGTATTACGATTTTCAAAGTTAGCCATGGATCAAAATTCAAAAGTTTTCAAAACTTGATTTTATGAATTCCTCTCTAATACTACCTGAAAGTTCGTTACGGTTGTTAAGCCCTTATGAACTAGTCCCGAGGCTAATCAAGAAGGGGCGTGAATTGGTATTTTAAAATTTCATTAAGCAAAAAGAAAAATCTTTTTAAATATTTTAAACACAACCAATTTAATCGAAAGCAGATAATCAAAACCAAATATTTCAACACTAATTAGATCAAGAAAATAATTGGAAATTTAAGTGCAGAAAAGTAAATGAAAAGAACACACCAGATTTATAGTGGTTCGGTCAACTTGACCTACGTCCACTCCCCAGAGCATACCCTCTTGGTATTGCACTAAAATTATAGTCTCTCCTTTTGCCCAAACAGCAAGGCGGAGAAGCCCTTATAAAATCTTTCCACCAACCCGATGAGGCAAAGAACCTTAAATCTTTTTTCACCCTCCTGGTGAAGGCAGAGAACTAGGAATCCTTTTACTCCCTCCTGGAGTAGGCAGAGAACCTGACAATCTTTTTACTCCCACCTGGAGTAGGCAAAGAACCTGACAATTCTTTTACTCCCTCTTGGAGTAGGCAGAGAACTTAGATCTGATGCTGATGATTGTCTCCCCATAGCCACCAAGGAGTCAAGGATGAAGAAGAAAGAAAATGATCGAATCCTTGCTTGGAGCAACCTTTGTGAAACCCCTCACAAACTCCCCCTCACAAGATCCTCTCTCTCTCTCTCAAACTCTCCCTCTCCTCTAAGCTCTCTTTTGGACAGGAAAACAACAAAAGATCTTTTACATCAACTATAGAGGAGCTTAAATAGGAGGGCTCAAAAAGTGTCATAAATTTCAACTTGTCAAAGATTGTCCACGATCTGATCGTCATGTATGATCAGTACAAAAATAACCTTTTCAGCCAGGATGATCTAGTTCTCCAGTAAGATCAGACCACAAGGTTCTGATCGTCCAGGACAATGTGGTCATCATCTTGTACAATTAGTTCAAACATACATTTTCGTCCAGTATATAGTTCGGGACATCCAGGAGATAAGTCGAGACGATATATAGAAATATAACTGATCTTCTAGACGATATCGCGATCATCGTGTACGATTAGTTCAAAAACAGACATTATCGTCCAACAGATAGTTCGGGTTGTCCAGCAGACTTAGGAGTAATATTAAGGTTTTTGCAATTGATTGTCCAGGCCGATTCCGAGATTGTCCCAAACGATGTGATCGATCAATCTAACCTTAATTACTCTCCTAATTAAGGGATTATTTTAGGCATGATTGTAACGAATCGTCTAGGATGATGGGGGGTCGTCCTATACGATCAAAACAAAATTCTAAAAATAAAATCTTGCCTAAATGTGTTTGGCGGTTGAGTTTATTTGATTTGAGAATATCGTCCAGGACGATGGGAGGATCGGCCGGCACGATTTTCTTAATCCAGATTACTTAACCCAGATGCCCTAATTAGGATTTCTATTTTTAACTAATCGTCCTGTACGATATAAAAAAAAGAAACCTCACTTATTAAAATTCTTCCCCTGAGTGTGTGTGTGTAAGGTTACTTAGCATCAGGATCTACCTTATTATATTTGACTCAAGAAAAGATAAAAATTATTGGAATTAAAAATTACAGTCAGACTCAGTCCTAATCTACCCGATCTTGAGCTAACTTGAATTTCATTTGATCTTGTAGACCTGAAAAGTTAGTAGGCAGGGCAAATGAAATAGATGTGCAGTAGTAATAGAAGTAGAGAAATAGGAATGTTTGTTATCATCAAAATTCTAATGTTTGAATATAAATTTGCAACATTTAGGTTTATATCAGGTCGATGGCGAGAAGTCATGAGTCCAGAGCTTTGTGCGTAACGAACTTGTTGATAATAAAATCTTCTTAGTTCAGCCTTAGGCTTTATGTGAACTTTAGGATTTTTTTTTGGTCATTTGCTTTGTGCTTTGGTGGACTTGTTGAAGAAAGATTATTTTGATCTTCATTTTGTGCTTTACAGATTTGTTGAAGGACTTGCAGGTTTCGGATTTAATCGATAGTATCAAATGAAGATAGTATCTTGATCCTTAACCAATTAAGAAAACTTCAATCCGAGTCACTTGCGTTCATCAGATTGGACGAGCTAAGATTTAATAGCTTTTCGTCCTCTAGTTGCTAAAGTGAGGGTTCCTCTATTGTGACCTTTCTTATGGCATGTTGAGTAGATGACACTGCCAGCAATCCAACCATATTTAGGCGTATTGTATCTGATCTTTTACACCCATTCAGGCTTCAGACTGAAGCTATGGGAAACGTACTCCCCAATGTTGAATTTATTGAAGTTGGCTGATTTAGAGTCATCCTTTGTTGTTGAAGATTCAGAGCCTACACACATTCGGTAGTTGCTTGCGACTCCTCCTTCCCATTGAAACTTTGATTCTCTGGTCAATTAGGAGAATTTGGTATACTACGATCACTTGAACTTATCGAGTCGAATTAGCCTTCATGCTTCTTAAAGTCCCTACTAACGAGTTGATGAAGTGGTGGTTCCGTTACTACGGCCTTTCTTAGCTGGACGGTCATCGGGGTATTCTATAGATTCATCTGCGCGAATGAAAGGTAAGGATTAGTAATAAGAATCTGATACATCACCCCACACTTTCAAAATATAGATACTTGCACAGACATTAAAAAAAAGCAGATAACATTAGTAAGCAGTTAAAACAAAATTTAAAATTCTGCTTAATAAAATCTTGAGTGAATTTGTTGAGTTGATCATTTTTAGAATATTTAAAACTTTAATTCATAAAATGATCATTTTTAGGAAAATTCAAAATTGTGAGCCCTTGTTTATTAGCTGTTACTATAGCCCTGAAATGATTAGCCAAAGATAGAAAAAGAAATCAAACCCTAGCGGAGTCGTCAGAAATCTGTGGGCTCTAAAAATTCGGCCCCGGACACCCCCGTTGTTTTTTAGGGAGTTTTAACGGATTAAGTTCCGAGATAAATTTTGGGAAGGCAGATTGAATTTGTAGATAAGACACTACCCAGAGATTTCACCCTCATTTTATGAGGACTTTATGATTTGAATTCTGGTTTCCTATAGGTGCAAGCCCTTATTGTTAATTACCCCTCCCGATAACGAGAGAGAACTTTCGATTAAGTCTAGTCGTCAATTAGATACGTAAAAATATGTGTTATCTGGCATATAGTAGCAGCCTGGGCATTTGGAAAATTGAAGGGGTGATATTGAAAATTAGAAATGTCACCATCTTACACTTAAATCAGATGGTAGGGGAATGAATGATGGACCTGATCAAGATCTCATGGTTCCGTCGTCCCACCATAATGGTCTCTGATCTATATAGTCAGAGGAGGTAGTTGACTCAACCTGACAGAATAACCCTTGTCGACAGCCATGGGTTGCTTCGTCCAAAGGTACCTTGTAGACCTGAGATGGATGTTTGTCTAAGGGAATAAATCTGAATCCACCTTAGCTAACAGAGGGCTTTGTGCCCTATCGATTCATATCTCAAGGATTTGATGCCATTGGGGAGCATATGGGCTCTGGCCATAACCGTAACTTACTGGTGTCATTTGGCGGCAAACCACCCGGTTCAGAGGACTCCGGTCATAACCGTTTACCTGCGGTGACATTTCGCGGCAAAACTGTTAGTTAGAGGATATGTACCTGTTGACCTCATTTTTGTATGAGGTTAGAATGACCAATCCAGACCTTAGGATCTTTCCAATCCTTAGGATTTAATCTTGACCCTAGGATCAATCTGATCTT
Organism: Dendrobium chrysotoxum; assembly: GCA_019925795.1. NCBI lineage: Eukaryota > Viridiplantae > Streptophyta > Magnoliopsida > Asparagales > Orchidaceae > Dendrobium > Dendrobium chrysotoxum. The sequence continues at coordinate 47,969,534 of CM034305.1, read as the reverse complement.
AGTTCAATCTAGATTCAAATCAATCCTGATCTCAGATTAATCAAATCTCCAGACTATTCTAGATCTTAGGATCTTTCCTAGATTTTAGATCTTAGGATCATTCTAGACCTTAGGACCCCCCCTAGAACCTAGATCTTAGGATTCTTTTAGATCCTAAGACTCTTCCTAGACCCTAGGATTCTACATGACTCTAGATCATATGATCCTCTTAGACCTTAGAATTCTCCTAGATCTATCTAGAGCTTAGGATTCTTCTAGATCCTAAGACTATTCCAGATCCCAGGCCCTAGGACTTCCAGACCTTAAGATCTTCCTAGAAATCAAACTTTAGGATCTACTCTAGATCCTAAGTTCCTTCTAGATCTTGAATCTTAGGATTCCTAGATCTTAGGATTCTTCTAGATTATAGAATTCTTCCAGACCCCAGATCCTAGGATTTCCCTAGGACTTCTAGATTCTAGGATCTTCCCAGACTCCAGTCCCTAGGATCTATTCTAGACCCTAGGATTCCCTTAAGCTGATTTGTACCCTATGACCTATTCTAAACCCTAAGATTCTTCTAGATCAATCCATGCTTCAATTCAATCTAAACTTAATTCAAATCCTATCATTCAAGCTCAAAATCCAATTCAAAACCAGATTTCCAGATTCAAATCCAAGGCCAAAGGTCTAAGTCCTGAAAGTCTTTTCCAGCAAATTTTTGAACACCTCAAAATCCTATCAAATGACCTCTGATTCAAGATCTATCAGTTCCACACTGATGTTACATGTCTCTAGAGGCAACCTTCCAAATTTGAGCTCATTCTGAGGTCTCTAACCCTAGAAACTGAATTGAAATCCAAAGGCTGTAAAACCTTCAAATATTTACAATCCATGCCACTGGACCTACCACCCAGTGGATTTTGACCCTGGAGCTTTCTTCAAAGCCCCCAATCACCTCCAGACCCTTGATTATGACCCATTGAGCAATAAACTGCATTTTGTTGGACTCAATTTGACCCTTAGCTGACTAGGGGTCAAAACGACCAAAATACCCCTATGGGGTATAAATGGTCATTTGAACCAAATGAGCTCCAAATCAAATGCAATCACTTCCACCAAGTTTCAAATATCAAACCCAACCTGTTGGACCCACTTCCAGCCCCTGGGTCAACCTGGTTGACCAAGTCAACCTAGTTTGACCAAACAGGCCTTTATGGGTCAAAATAGGTCATTTTGACCAAATGACCTCCCCAGACCTTGGGACCACCTCCATTGGTCTCCAAATATCATTTCAAATCTGTTGAACCCATTTCCAGACCCTGGGCCCACTTGGTTGACCAAGTCAACTACGGTTGACCTAAAAGGCTCATTAAAGGCCCAAATAGGTCATTTTGACCAAATAACCTCCCCAGACCTTGAGACCACCACTAGTAGACTCAGAATGTCATTCTGAATTGATTGAACCCAATCCCTGACTCTGGGTCAACCTGGTTGACCAAGTCAACCTAGTTGACCCATAGGCCCATTAAAGGCCTAAATGGGTCATTTGATCCAAATAGCCTATTTAAACTCCTGAAACACATCTACCAGGCTCCATTTTTTATTTGAAATTGATTCAATCCAGACCCTAACCCTGGGTCAACCTGGTTGACCAAGTCAACTCAGGTTGACCAGTTCAATCCCTCAAGCTTTATCATATTTAATTAGGCTTCAAGATCAATTACAAACCTATCCAAATTCATTTGGGCACTTCCCCCAATAGTTTGGATTTGACTGGACCCTTGACCTAGTCAAAAGTTGACTTGGTCAACTAAACCCAAGTCTAGTCAATTTTAGCTTGCTTAGGTCAAATCACTTGGCATGATCAAACCAACATCCTCGGACTTTATTGAGCTTTCAAAATAAGTCCATTCCATGATTCAAGTACTTTCCAATCAATTTTGATTTAAATCTAATTTGATTTGACCAAGTCAACTCATTGAAACTTGGTCAAATCACTTAAAACCCCTCTTTCAAGCTTTAAGAAAATCACATTAAAGTTTTGAGATGCGTGTAGTCAATGTTTAAGTCCTATGCCTTGTCCACTTAGGCTTAGGTTGACTGTTTGACCAGTCAAATAGTCAACATAGACCTTTGAATGGGTTAAAAGTGGTCAAATACTTTTCTCAATCCACTTCAAATTATTCCAACCTTTTTTAACCTATCCAAACAGTTTTCTAATACCACTCCCTTGCCACCTCAGCAATCCAAGTGGCCTTGGACTGGTCAAGCAGTCAAAACAAGGTTTTAAAGTGGACAAAGATGGTCAAAACCCATCTTAAACCTAACCCACTCCTCCCTAAACCCCTCCAGCAGCCTTAAACCACTCTAGAACCTTCCCATAACAGATCCTAACCCTTAGATCAAAATCAAAAGGTTTAGATTGAACTAGGTGGTTTTAAAAAGGACAAGGGGACCTTTACACTTGGCATGTCCTTTATGTCCTTTGATTCTCTGATCCTACCTACCCCTTGGACACATGGCATTCATCAGAGAGTCCAGGCAAGAAGTCCCAGCCCTCCATCCAAGCAAAGAATGTTTGAATAGGGCAAAACCTCTCTTAGGCTCTCATTCATTCAAGTTCCAATCTCTCTCCATTTCAGCCTCCCCAACTCTAGCTCTTAGCTTCTCTGAGCTTACCAAGAGTTCTTAAGACTTTCCCGACCAAGATCGACCGGTCAGACCTCGCCGGCGGCAAGTTCCACGGTGAACCAAGGTGTCTTCCTTTCGAAGGATTGTAGAGATTAATTCAGGCGTTTTCAATCCAAGAAGTCTTCTACAAAAGTTTGCGTGGACAGACTACAAGTTCAGAGCATCAAAAATTGTCAAAATCTAACGGCTAGATTTCTTTAAAACCCCAACCCTAGATTATACACTTAGAGTTAAATATCATCTTTTAAACTGCATTTTAAATAAAAATACTTGTCCCACATGATTTCTGTTCACCTAGTTTATCTAGGTTTAAAATTTTAGTCAATTTGGTTCATCGGGTTGAGAGAACGAGCCAAAAAAATCAAACTCTAGTGCGTTTTCGTAGAACCAGTCAGGTGTACGAAATATCAGCCGTTGATCATCGCATCAACGGCTAAGATTTCGTTATACCGTGGGTCGGTCAATCCCTGCACATGCGTCCATCGTTCGGGATTTTGACCGGCTTGATCTGAACCCTCCGTTCGAACCGCGGGATCGAACATCCGCCGTCTGATCTCTCCCTACGAGATCAAACCGCGGGATTCAATCTCATCCGTCCGTTCGTTATTACGTGCAATCCAACGGTCCAGGGCCGCTGCTGACGCGGATTAGTGAAACCGCGTCCGCAGTTTCCATTATTCTCCAATCATTGCCGGCGGCGCAATCAAGGCAATGATTGGCCGCAGTTTACAACGGCCAATCAGAGGCTGCCACGTGGCATTCTCGCCTCAGATTTTTTTTTATTATTAAAAAATTAATTTAAAATTATTTTAAATACAGAAATAAAAAAAATAATATGTTAAAAATTAATTTTAAATAATAAAAAAAAATATATTATTTTATATTAAAATATTTATAACATTAAATATTTTATTTTAAAATAAATATTAATTCAAATTATTAATTTTTATTTAAATTTTTTTAAATATTTTAAAGTTAATACTTATTTAAATTTAATTAAAATACTTTATAAAATAAATTTTTTTTTAAATTTATTTTAAATTTTTCAAAGTATTAAAATCTGAAATTAATCTTAAATTAATATATATTTATATATTATCAATTTTTTTTTTTAATTAAATTAATTAATTTTAAAATTCAATATTAATTTTAATCAATATTAAATTATTTAATGCTTTAATTAATATTAAATGACTTAATGTTTTAACTAATATTAACTATAATTAGAAGATTTTAAATATTATTTAAAATGTCTCAAAATTTTAAAATAATTTAAAATATTTAATATTATTTAGTATTTTAATTAACTATTTAAATAATTGATTAATATTTAATTAATTTTAAATTTAATTAATATTTAAAAATTCAAATAAAGTTAATTAAGTTATTTAATATTGCTTAAATGATTTGTAACATTTCAATAATTAAATATTTAATTAACATTCATTAATTCAATATTAAATTTTTTTTTATTAATTAATATTCAATAATTAAGTAATTATTTTAAAATTTTCTAATTTTAAAATTAAATTAATTTAAACTATATTTCATATTTTAATCAAGTAAATACTTAATTATTAATTAACATCTAATCATTAATTAATAACTTAAGTATATTAAAAAATAATAATAATAATATATATACATTTAAATAATTTTAAAATTTTAGAAGATTCTAAAGATTTAAATTAACTGATTTTAAAATTATTTTTAATCATTAATTAATTTAAAATTACTTAAAATTTCTTTTAATTGATTTAAACTTCAAAAATTCATAATAAATTCATTTTAAATCAGAAAATTAAGTATAATATATCAAAATTTTCAAAAAATTAAGCACTTTAATTTAAGATTAACTTCAGAGATCAAAACTTGATAAATTTTAAGTTATTTTAATTACTTAATTATTTTAATATTTAATTAATATCTAATTAAATCCTAAGTCAATTATTTTGAAAATTAAAAACTTATTTTCAAATGATCTTAGTAGATCAGTGGATCTCTCATTTAGGTATTCAATTTACTCAAACCATATTTTCAACTATTTCTAATTTAAAATTTATGTTTATACATATATAAGTTCATGAATATTATGAATATATTTAAAATTACTTTAAAGTAATATATATATATATATATATATATATATATATTTATTTAAATCTTTTAGGTTGAGAGATCTACTATGAAATTTTAAACATAGATTAACATATTTGAATAGAAATCATGTGGGAGTGCTAATGAATGATTATGATCTAATCATTCATTAATCTAATTAAGCATATTTAATTAGCATTAATCTTTGCATGTTTAGGACATACACACACCACCTAGCTTTAGGGCTCTCCTAGATTTAGGATTTGATTATGTTTATGTATATGCATCCTACATATGTTTGTTCAAGGGTTATAGACTTTGATTTGAACCCAATTAACCTAGTGTCATTAAGGACAACAATTAAGGATTCATTTAGAAAACTTAGAAAAATTCTCAATTGACTTGAAACTTTGAACACTTGAACTTAGTGACATTCTCAGTCTCAAGAAAATTTTCCACTGAATTTTAAAGTCATTAAGCCCCTTAATCAACCTAATCAAACTTAAACCTTAATTAAGCTATTTAACCTGCCAGAAATTATAATAAATCAAATTAAAATCTAAAAATTATAAATAATACCTCAAACTAATCAGAATTGAAACCTTAATCAATGAAAAATAAAAGCCCCGTGACTGGACTTCAAAATTAAGTTTAATTTGAGTTTAATTGAAATTTAATATCTAATTAATTTAATTAATTAAAAATAATTAAAAATTCCAGAAAATTTCCAAACACTTGGAAATCATTCCTTAGGTCATTCCTGACCTTTCGAGTTGATTTGAAGGAGTTTGGAGGTCATTTGGATCCAAATCATAAAAAGGGTCTCTAATTAAACAATTTAAATAATTCATTAAATACTCAAAACTTTAAAAATTCATAACTAATTCAAATGAACTCCAAATTGAGCAAACTCAAAGGCATACAACTCATCTTAAGGTCTTATATTTATTAAAAATATTAAGTTTCCAGAAATCAATCAATTTTGAAAAGTCAATTTTTGGTCAAATCTAGTTCAAATTCAAGTCAAAACTTCAAACATTTATAATAAAATGTAGAAAAATCCAATTTCAGCGTACTTACTGTCTAACTGATCATATTAAGATTTAGTATTTAATAAAATATTAAATTTCCATAAAACACTTTAAATCAAAAAAGTCAACTTTTAACCCTTGAATTAAATCATTAAAATAATTCAAAAAATTCCAAAATTCAATAAATCTTCAAAAAAAAAATCCAGAAAACACTAATTCAAACTTAAAACCAGCAACCAATCAAATTCAATTAAAAATTAATTAACCTTCAAATATTAATCAAACTCAAATCACTTAATTATATCGGATACCACTCGGTAACCCAGGCCTACGAGGCTATTAAATTAGCCCCAAGGAAGGTGAAATAAACTTCACGGCCTCGGTGTGAAATAAAGGTGGTATCCAACAAACAATTAAAATCAAGTTTAAAATCAATTTCAAGTCATTAATATTTAAATTCAAATTAAATCTCCCTCAAGCCTTTCAACCAACCAGAACTTTAAACAACTTCAATCAATTGCCTATTTAGGACATATCAAAGCCACACAGCCTACCTCACACACTATAGATGATTTGCTAGGAAAACCAACTCTAGTCTTAGGCTAGGCCGGTGTTTACTTTTCTGCTGTGTGCCGGGTTTTCGAGCTTTTACTGCATGCTATTTGCTAGTGGTAGAATTGATGTGATTGTTTATTTATTTTCTGCACTCTGTGATTTGATTGATTGTACGTTAGACCTACCCTTAGGTTAGGAACGATTTATACTAATTCAATCTTATGCAGGTGGCCATGCTCATACATGGCATTTAAAATTAAAGGGGGCAAAATCATAATTATTAAATTACACAAGTGCTAAGCATGCTAAGACCCCCTTTAAAATTAAAAGAGCATGGCCAAGTGTGGCTGGTTTGAGCATTTTTTAATTTCAAATATATAACTACTTGGGATGTCAAATATAAACTGTTGATTATTAGGATAACCTTGCAAGTTGTTGAGTCTAGATTTCTATTTTTCTATTAATGTAATTTGATTTAAGTTGAGTTGTAAATTGTTTAAAGTGATTTGAGATTGAGATGTTTAAACATTCAATTTGTAATCCAAAGAGGAAGGAACATCCCTTAGGGGAGAGTTCCTATCCATTTGGAGATCCAGATTAGGATGAAGTTTAAATATCCAAAGAGAAAAGATAACCCCCCTACTCAGGGGGAGTTTCTTTTCATTTGGATATCTAGACCCGACGATCCAAGGAGTAACAACAAGATGAAAAAATGAAGAATGAAAAGAATCTCAAATCTCAAAGTCGCTTGAGTCTTAGGAGTAGAATCCGGGTTGTAGTCAGTGGTACCCGGCCACTTTACTTTACTGCAGACCCTGGGTTGTATAATTAAGTGGCACTTGCCACATGGACTTTCATTTTGAATATTTATTTAATTATTTAATTAATTTTATTACCTGATGTTGATTGCGATTAAGGACTTGCATGCTTTTAGTAGTTTTTTGGCGATTATTGCATGTCAATTTTGTTTTAGCCTGGAACCCGATCAGAGGCTCGTGAGGGTCTGGTCATAAACTTTTTCTACTTAAACAAAATTTAAAATTTTTAAGCTCAGATAGTAACTCTAACGCTCGTCAGAAGTAAGCCCGGACTCGCCGGGAGTTTTTCATGCATATATATTAACTTTTCTCATCCGTGTTAGGCACCTCCCAGCCTGCGGGTTTTGGCAGACCACCTGACCTATTAGGGTGCAGTTCTGTCCAAGGGGATGTTGTGCAATCTCTAGGATAAAATCTATTTTTAAGCCTGATTTTTAAACTGCTTTATTCTTATTTAAGCATTTAATCGAGTCAACTAGCATGCATTGCATTAGATACAAATTAAATTTGACTCTAAATCTTAATTGTATTTTTAGCTTAAGTATTTAACCCAACATGTGTTAAGGGGCTAATTAGGAATCTGCTCTAGATGTCAGCTCCGCTCTCCTTAAACTAATCTTAAATAACATCCTCAACCACTCTTTCATAAAGACTTTGACTCATGGTTTTAAAGCGTTTAGGTGGTTTAGCTGGCTCCTCAATCCAGGCCGGGATAAGTCCAGATTGCATTCCATTAGCTAGGATTCGGGTCGCTGATTTTCAGTACCCAATTTTAGACTTAGGTTTTGAGGCAAATCTCTAATCTTAAGACCTTAACCTTCCGGGAATCTAATTCTCACTTTCTAATAAAATTGATCACTTAAATATTAAATCTTTTTCAATCTAATTCAAGCCCAACACTTAGGATAGGTTGGGGTATTTCTGAAGCAATTCAGAATCTTAAAGCACCTCCTACTCTTCTTCCTTTGACTCCAGAAATAACTGTTCAAATTTGATCCAGTCCCTGTTGAATTTCTAACCCTTAACCTCCTTTGACATCTAGCTTTGAAATTCTTAAATAAAATTCATATCGATATTTTAATCGAGAGTATTCGTAGGAAATTTTCTAGTTTCCTACGATGTAATTAACTACGAGGGCTTGCGCTCGTAGGAGATTTAGAAACCCAAACCTAATTTCAAAATCAAGCTTTTCAAAACCTTAATTAATTATCTTTGGGAAATCAGAACAAAAATGGCGATCGTTATTTTTATATTCAAACTATTGATAATGATTGATATCTTCTTTCTTCGGATAGATATGTCAATTACAATCATAGTTCTGATTATGAAATTAATGATCCATATATTCAGATTAACACAGTCAAATATTGAATTAAACATCATTTTGATCTTTCGAGATCGTATGTTATTTCTCCTTGAGTTTGACTATGATAATCAGAGTAAATCAAGATTTGTAATCCGAACCTATTAGGGAAAGATATGTTCACCTTTCGAGGTGATATATCATTCATAATAAGTGTTCGATTTCAAATATTCAAATTCCAGAAATTTAATATTTTCTAAAGAAAATTAAACATTTTTTCAAAACTATATTTTTCAATCAAACAAACAATGGTGACTCCACTGGGGAAAATCTCTCTCTCTCCATCTTTAATAGCGATACAAATTTTATTGCATCGGTAGTTTTGACTACCTTTCTTCTGTTGGTCCCTCTACCCATTTCTCTCTTGGGTGAGTGTGGCCAACTCAATTAAGACATGTAAAAGAGAGGTGAGTATAGGAAACCTCCTTCCAAGTCTGGCTTTGACATTTTGCCTCCAAGTTCATTGGTAGAGCGAAAGAGTCAAGTCGAGCTTTTCAAAGTCTTTCTATGCATGTTGCAAACTCGCATGCAAATAAATCATAGCATGCTAAGTTTCACAATTTATAGAAAATTCTTTAACTTCAAAATCATAGTCCTCTAGCAAAATCTCATCTTCTTCAAATCTTAATTGATTCTTATATCTTACCACTACATATAGGATTGTAATTCTTATAATTCAATATGTGTGATAGGATATAGATTTCTCTTTCAAATTTTAATTCAAAGTTTGAAATCTTTTGGTTAATCTAACCTTCGACATTTCAATCCCGTATCACTCACCGGAATGAAAGAGTCGGGTTAGCTTTTAGCGTCCCCCTATTTAAAATTTTTTGTAAACTATTATGTTGAACACACGTTCAACACTTCGAGTTTCAAAATAAGGGGAGATGCTGCTGAAATTTCAAATTTTTCAAACATGTATTTCAAGTCATAATAGTCATCGTAACTATATATTTCTACAATAATGATTATAGTTGTATATAGTTAATGTACTTTCAACTTCTCCGGTTGTTTCAGTCTTTGACATTTCATTCTGAACCACTCGTCGGAATGAAAGAGTCGAGTTGATCTTTTAGAATCTCCCTCTTATATGTTTGTAAACCGTTATGTTGAACACATGTTCAACATTTCGAGTTTCAAAAATAAGGGGAGATGCCGCCGGATTTTTAAAATTTTCAAATCTCTTTTCAAAATCAATCAAGTTCAAAACGCTTTGCCATATATTCCTCTATAACAATTATTGTAGCTTAATATATGCAATATTTCTTCAAACTTTTCCGGTTAAATCAATCTTTGACATTTCATTATAAATTGCTCTTTTGAAATGAAAAGAGTCAAGTGGTTTTCCCTAGCTCTTCCCTAACGTTTGTAAACCGTTGAGTTGAATACAAATTCAACACCTCGAGTTTCAAAATAAGTGGAGGTGCTGCCGGAAATTTAAGTTTTCAAAAACATCTATTCAATTTCTTCAAAATTTTAATCGTCACTTGTCATATGTTCTTCTATAATACCTCTTATAGATTAACATTGACAATTCAAATTCAACATTTATTTTCAGTATCTTTCAAATCTTTAAACTCTGACATTTTATCTTTAATAAGATATAAAGAGTCGAGTTCCTTCCTGTAAAATCTTCCCTAATGCTGGTAAACTGTCGTGTTGAATGCAAATTCAACACCTCGAGTTTTAAAAATAAGGGGAGATGCTGCCGAAATTTTTTGAGTCACTTAAATTCCTTTCAATTCAAATTCAACTTTCATTGTCACATGTACTACTACAACATTCTCTTGTAGTATAACATGTATCATTTCCAGATTCAAACTTAATCATCTAATCTTTCCATCAAGTCAAACCTCTGACATCTTATCCCAAGCCTGATCAATGAGATAAGAGAGTCGAGCCAAAACTCTTTGATTTCTTTTGACATTTTGTTAACTATTAAGTTGAAATCAAACCCAACTTATTGGTTTCAAATATTCAAAGAAAATCTTTCAATCTTTAAAATTTCAAAATCCCCGTCAAATTCCTTCAAATCAAATCCAGACCTTTGTTGTTATACGTTCTTTACAACATTCTCTTGTAGTTGAACATATACAACGAAAATTCAAATTTTCTTCAAGTCAAAATTGATATCTATACTTTATTATTACATATCGGATTATAATTCCTATAATTTGATTTATGTGATAAAATATAGAAAATTTTTTGTCAAAATTCAAATTCAAAGTTTGATTCAAATCTTCTCTTTCAAATTTCAGACAATCAAATCTTCTGCAATGGCTGGGAAACTTCTGTTCTCAATTGACTGAGACCATCAAGTCGAAGAGTTAATCCATAGCAGTGCAATTCAATTTGGAATGGGTTTCAAGACTCTGAAACTGTCTGTGAATGATGGAACAATCATTAATCTCGTTGAACAGAAGGATAGCAAGATAAGGAAGAAAATCACCAAGCCAAGAAAGATAGCTGAACAGAAGGCTCTGAGTTTAGTTGAGCCTGAGGCCGTTGAGGAGCTGCCTATCCCTGCCTCTTCTCCACTCCTAAAAGGGATTCGTTTTCACCCCCTCATAGCTGTTGCAGGGGAGGAGAGAGTCACGCGGATTGCTAGCTCTCCACCTAGCCCAGTTGACTATATTGTCAAGAGGACTACGAAAGAGAAGAATACTTTAAGAACCAGGATATTGAGGAACATCATCCACACTTGTGCTGTTGAGATGGGTCAAACAAAAGAATAATATGTGAGACATCTGAATGGGGTGATTGAAAGTACGAGATGCGCCAAGAGGGGGGTGAATTGGTATTTTAAAAATTTAACCCTACACAAGAGTTCTAATTTTTTTTGTATTTTTAAAATATAATCTCAACGAAAAATGTGTGGAAGCAAATACAACGTTCACAACGATGATATTGATAATTCAATTTTAGATTTTACAACACAATATTTAAATCATGATTTTTCACCAAGCAATTTAACGTACTAATTAAAAGCATGAAAAGTAAAATACGGTAAACAGGAAAAAATACACCAGAGATTTTTATAGTGGTTCGGTCACTTGACCTACGTCCACTCCCCGGAGTCCTCTACTCCGGGATTTGCACTAGTAAAAGTTGACTCTCCTTTTGCCCCCACAGCAAGGCGGAGAAGCCTTTATAATACTCACTTTCACCTCCCTCGGTGCGGTGGAATACCAAACGCTATATCACCATCCTGATTACGGCAGTGGACCTTCTCCTTTTTCTCCCTCCTGGAGATGGTAGAGTACCTTGGCGATGTTGATCTTGAAGTGACTCTTCCCTCGAGAACTTTCTTGAAGCTTCCCAAAGCCACAAGAGGAGCAAAGCATGTAGCTAGCTTGGAGCCACCGTGTGATCCCCTCACACTACTTCTCCTCACGCTCAAGCTCACCTTCACCTTCCTCTCTCTAGCCCTGGATCTCTCCAAAAAACTTCTCTCTAATGAATCCCGTTCTTTTTCTCCAAGCCTCTCACAGCAAAAGGATAGATCAACAACAACTTAAAGAAAATTTTAAGTTATTTTTATACCAGGCTTCAGAAAACCCTAAAAGTTTCAACTTTTGCGTTTCTGTTCGTACAGTACGATCAGTTCAATTACAGCTCCGTCTAGTACAAGTACAGACGAACAGTTATCGAATTTTATTCATATCGTACTGTACGATACGTATATCGTATAGGACGATACTGTTGATTCATACTATTCGTACAGGATGAACTGTGGGACGATCCTTAGGACAAAAGAGTTCGTCTATGTCAGTCGTCCAGTACGCCTTGAGTCGTACAGTACGATTAGTGTTTTTCAGGATATCGTCCTGTACGATATGAATATCGTCCAGGACGAATAAAATAAAAGTTCTTGGTATCGTCTGGTACGATCGATGGGACGAAGGAAATCGTCTCTGACGATCGTCCAGCACTCCACTAGTCGTACAGTACGATTAGTTCATTTCTTGATATCGTCCTGTACAATATGAATATCGTCTATGACGAACAGAATAAAAAACCTTGGTTTCGTCTGGTACGATCTCTGGGACGAATGAAATCGTCTCTGTTAGTCGTACAATACGATATATGATCGTACAGTACGATCGACATTTAAATTAGAAACCAACGTTTATTTCCTGATTAGGGAGATAATTTTGGTAAGTATTAATTAATCGTACAGTATGATAAGCATCGTACAGTACGATCAGTACAGAAAATCAAAATTAAAAACTTACCAAACTTATTCTGGCGGCTAGGGTTTCTCAATTTTATCTTATCGTACAGTACGATATGTATCGTACAGAACGACTAGTTTTTAAACTTAATCATTCAAAAATTAGCCGTTAGCCTGAGTATTTTTAATTAATCGTACAGTACGATACAAAATCGTACAGTACGATTTTCTTAAAAAAAATTTAAATCATTTTAAAAAAAATTTCTCCCCCTGTGTGTGTGCATGGTTGCTCCTTTCACATGCATGCTTCTGTGGCAGACTCAAGAAAATAAAAATAAAGAAATAAAAATTACAGACTTTTTAACATCCTATTCTATCCGGTTTGAGTCTCCAGTAATCTTGAGCAGTGTGCATCTGACTTGAAATGTTAGTGCTCATATACAAGGATTAAGCATTTGTAATTTAAAGGAAGTCTATATGAACTCAGTAAGTATTAGTTATCACCATCAAAATTAACTGCTCGGGATCCTGGATTTCAACAATTTCCCCCTTTTTGATGGTGTCAAATAATATTTTCTGATGGACAGATGTTCTGACTTCTTTAGCTCCCCCTCAGAAGAGTAGCTTATTAATTTTTAAATAGGAGGAGAAGAAACAATTTTTTTTTATTATAACATAAAAAAATAACAAGATAGAAAAAAAACATGTAGTGAAAACATAAACAACCAATAACATTTAATAGTAAGCAAAAACAGAATACAGAACATACAAAAAAGTCTCCCCCTTTTGACAACACCAAAAAAAGAGAAGAAAAAGGAAATAACTACAATGACAACAAACAGAAAACAGAAACAACTACAAAAGCTCAAAAATCTGGATCCTGATACGAAGGCGGTGGCGGAGGTTGTGGAAACAGCTGGTAGTACTGATGGAGGGACGCAAACTGGTGATCGATCGAGGTGAAGCGCTCCCTAAACCATCTCATATCAGTGTCATGCTCCTGATGTTGCTGAGGAATGTGGGCATCCAACCTAGTCTCCAGGCGATCAAGGCGTTGAATAATATTGTCGTGAGGGTAGTCGGGAGGAGCAAGGCCGGGTGGGTGGATTGGTGGTGGTGGAGGTGCGTCAGCAGGAGCAGCAGCCTCTTCGTCATCAAACTCGGGATCCGCGGGAGCGGCCCCCGATGGAACAAGATATGAAAGGAGGCATCCGAGTAGAAGATAGGAAGGTGATCAGGAGGTAGTGGATAATGAAGTTGGTATTTGGCATCTAGGATGTATCCTATGACATGTCCTAAAGCAAGGTTCAGTTTGCGGCGGGCACCGGATATCGGAAGGCAGACAAGGTATGAATATAGTCAAAAACTATTTGAGCTTCATTGAATTTTGTGCCAGACATGATTAGATATGTGACAACAGAAAGCAGTAGAGTAATATGGATGCGGTCTCCAGCTTTGGGTATAATGGATGTGCGTAGGACATGCTGGATAACGCGGACATTCTGATTTAAAGTGTGGACCAGGGGTAGGTGTTGATTGGAGGGGACACCCCTAAGGGTCATATTTACTGATGTCCAATCATAGTCGTGGGAGATCATGGATTGGGGATGAGGGCCGTTAGAGGACAGCCCTATGTGTGCAGCAATGTCGTTGACGGTGATAACGACATTCTGTTTACAGACATAAGACGTGAAAGTGGTATTTTTTAGGTCGATGCGGATATTGGCAAGAAACTCAAACATGAGTTCGGAGTGAAACGGAAAAGCAAGAGTCAAAAGGAATTGAAGGGTAGTGGAAGCGAACAGATTCATCACCTCAAAATTTAGGGTGGCTTGATTTAGCATGCGGGATGGAGTGATCTTGGCTTCCTTGATTTTAATATACGCTTTCTCATCCGCAACGGAGAGAAAACGATCATCGAAACGCCGAGAGGAGGAAGAGCTCCCGACTACCATTCGACCGCGCTTACTGGACCCAGACATGGTGGAAGAAAGGATTCGAGAAAGGAGGAGATTCTGAGTGATTTAGAGTGAGGATAATAGGCAAAGAATCCCTCCCTTTTTATAGAATTTGAGTACTATCGTACAGTACGATTGAGTATCGTACAGTATGATATACGCAATAATGTCGTCTGGATGACTGTTCAGAAACATGAGTCAAATCGTACAGTACGATCAGAATCGTACTGTACGAACGTGAGTGTGAGGCGTTCGTCCCAAGGAGTCGTCTGAACGACTTTTGACAAAAATGTTCGTACAGTACAACAGGTGTTCGTACAGTACGATAGGCAATAATATTCGTACCGGCCGAGTTTAAATTCGTCCTAATCCATTTGACACGTGGATCGTACAGTACGATAGGTATTTCGTACAGTACGATGACCAATAATAAGTATCGTACGGTACGAGTAGTGAATCGTACAGTACGATAGGTATAAGATATGAGAGATCTAGACCGTGAATGGGAATGGACGGCTGAGATTGGAGTGATTTGAACCTTATCGTACAGTACGATATGGGATCGTACAGTACGATTGTCAGAGAATACTAAGATTTGTGACCAGCATGGTAAGAGGATCAGGATTCCATTTTTTTCCCATTTTATTTTTTTTTTTTCTTTTTTTTTTTAAAAAGCACAAAGCATAACAAACAAACAAAAATCTCTTTTTTTTGTTTTTTTTTTATTTTAGGCTTGAATGTCTATGACACCTAATTTGATTCTTAAAGTGCTAAATGTGTCATAACCTAATGATTTTGTGAAAATGTCAGCCAATTGATCTTCAGTAGCAATGTGGTGCAGTTCAATATCTCCTTTGGCTACATGATCTCTAATGAAATGATGTCTAATATCTATATGTTTAGTTCGTGAATGTTGAATTGGATTTTTGGATATGCAAATAGCACTAGTGTTGTCACACATTATCGGAATGGTTCCTATAGGTAGTCCTAGATCTACAAGCTGTTGTTTTAACCACAAAACTTGTGCAACACAGCTACCTACCGCTATATATTCTGCTTCGGCTGTTGATAGGGCTACTGAATTTTGTTTCTTACTGGACCATGAAACTAATGATTATCTAATAAATTGACAAGTGCCAGAAGTGCTTTTTCTATCTACCCTATATTCTGCAAAGTCTGAATCTGAGTATCCGAAGATTTCAAAAGAAGTGCTGTGTCTAGGATACCAAATTCCTAAGTTCGGGGTGCCTAGTAGATATCTAAGAATCCTTTTGACAGCAGTCATGTGAAATTCTTTCGGGTCAGCTTGAAAACAGGCACAGAGACACACACTAAATATTATGTCTGGTCTATTGGCAGTCAGATAGAGAAGCGATCCAATTATTCCCCTATACCTCTTTTGATCTACAGACTTCCCACTGGGATCTTTATCCAATTGAATGTTAGAGCTCATGGGTGTATTCATAGCCTTAGCATTGTCCATTTCATATTTTTTCAAAATATCGTTGATGTACTTAGACTGGCTAAGAAACGTTCCACCTTCCGTTTGTTTCACACTAAATCCAAGGAAGTAACTAAGTTCTCCCATCATACTCATTTCAAACTCGTCACTCATTATTTTTGAAAATTCATTACATAAGCTTTTCTCCGTCGATCCGAATAAGATGTCATCTACATAATTCTGAATAATGAGTACTTCAACTCCTACCTTCTTCAAAAATAAGGTGGTGTCCACACTACCCTTTACAAAGCCTCTATCTAGTACGAACGTACTAAGTCTTTCATACCAGGCTCTAGGTGCTTGTTTTAACCCGTATGGTGCCTTTTTCAGTTTGAACACGTGGTTTGGAAATTGTGAGTTTCAAACCCTGGAGGTTGCTCCACATAAACATCTTCCTTGATTACCCCATTCAGGAAGGCACTCTTGACATCCATTTGATACAGCTTAAAATCCTTAAAACAAGCAAAAGCTAACAGTACCCTGATGGCTTCTAGTCTAGCTACCGGAGCAAAGGTTTCTTCAAAATCTATTCCTTCAATTTGGTTATACCCCTTTGCTACTAACCTAACCTTGTTTCTTACTACTATTCCAGAGTCATTCATCTTATTTTTAAAGACCCACTTAGTTCCAACCACACTTTGTTCTTTAGGTCTTTTGACTAACTCCCATACATCATTCCTAACGAATTGGTTTAACTCTTCTTGCATTGTTAGGATCCAAAATGCATCTCCTAAGGCTTGATCTATACTCGTGGGTTCAATCATAGATATGAATGCAGAATGACTAACCTCTTTCCTGAGTCCATGCCTAGTTTTTACCCCTTCTGATGGGTCTCCTAAGATCAGCTCTCTAGGATGACTAGAAGAAAATTTCCAATCTCTAGGCAGATGTTCCTGAGGTTCCGCTCTAGTCTCTATGGTAATGGTTTCTACTCCCCGTATAACCTCAACTTCTTCTTCTTTATGATTAGGTTCAGATGTCTTATTGGATTCATCAAATGCCACATGGGTGGATTCTTCTACTACTAAGGTTCTCTTATTGAATATTCTATAGGCTTTACCTACCGATGAGTACCCTAGGAAAACCCCTTCATCAGATTTAGGATCGAACTTTCCTAAGGGTGACTTGCCATTGATTAGAATGAAGCATTTACAACCGAAAACGTATAAGTGGGAAAGATTGGGTGTCCTATCCTTAAGCAACTCATAGGGTGTCTTATTAAGTTTGGATCTAACATTTACCCTATTTAACACATAGCATGCGGTATTTATTGCTTCTGCCCAAAAGTATCTAGGGAGAGTGTATTCAACTAACATAGCCCTAGCAGCTTCAACTAAAGTTCTATTCTTTCTTTCTGCTATTCCATTTTGCTGAGGAGTTCTAGGAGCAGAAAAAGTATCTTCTATTCCAACCTCTTTACAAAATGATTCAAATTTATCATTCTCAAATTCCCCACCGTGATCACTATGAATTATTGAAATTACACATCCTAATTTCCTTTGAATCCAAGTGGAGAAAATTCTAAACTCTTCAAATGACTCACTCTTATGAGCTAGGAATTTCACCCAAGTAATATTAAGGTTTTTGCAATTGATTGTCCAGGCCGATTCCGAGATTGTCCCAAACGATGTGATCGATCAATCTAACCTTAATTACTCTCCTAATTAAGGGATTATTTTAGGCATGATTGTAACGAATCGTCTAGGATGATGGGGGGTCGTCCTATACGATCAGAACAAAATTCTAAAAATAAAATCTTGCCTAAATGTGTTTGGCGGTTGAGTTTATTTGATTTGAGAATATCGTCCAGGACGATGGGAGGATCGGCCGGCACGATTTTCTTAATCCAGATTACTTAACCCAGATGCCCTAATTAGGATTTCTATTTTTAACTAATCGTCCTGTACGATATAAAAAAAAGAAACCTCACTTATTAAAATTCTTCCCCTGAGTGTGTGTGTGTAAGGTTACTTAGCATCAGGATCTACCTTATTATATTTGACTCAAGAAAAGATAAAAATTATTGGAATTAAAAATTACAGTCAGACTCAGTCCTAATCTACCCGATCTTGAGCTAACTTGAATTTCATTTGATCTTGTAGACCTGAAAAGTTAGTAGGCAGGGCAAATGAAATAGATGTGCAGTAGTAATAGAAGTAGAGAAATAGGAATGTTTGTTATCATCAAAATTCTAATGTTTGAATATAAATTTGCAACATTTAGGTTTATATCAGGTCGATGGCGAGAAGTCATGAGTCCAGAGCTTTGTGCGTAACGAACTTGTTGATAATAAAATCTTCTTAGTTCAGCCTTAGGCTTTATGTGAACTTTAGGATTTTTTTTTGGTCATTTGCTTTGTGCTTTGGTGGACTTGTTGAAGAAAGATTATTTTGATCTTCATTTTGTGCTTTACAGATTTGTTGAAGGACTTGCAGGTTTCGGATTTAATCGATAGTATCAAATGAAGATAGTATCTTGATCCTTAACCAATTAAGAAAACTTCAATCCGAGTCACTTGCGTTCATCAGATTGGACGAGCTAAGATTTAATAGCTTTTCATCCTCTAGTTGCTAAAGTGAGGGTTCCTCTATTGTGACCTTTCTTATGGCATGTTGAGTAGATGACACTGCCAGCAATCCAACCATATTTAGGCGTATTGTATCTGATCTTTTACACCCATTCAGGCTTCAGACTGAAGCTATGGGAAACGTACTCCCCAATGTTGAATTTATTGAAGTTGGCTGATTTAGAGTCATCCTTTGTTGTTGAAGATTCAGAGCCTACACACATTCGGTAGTTGCTTGCGACTCCTCCTTCCCATTGAAACTTTGATTCTCTGGTCAATTAGGAGAATTTGGTATACTACGATCACTTGAACTTATCGAGTCGAATTAGCCTTCATGCTTCTTAAAGTCCCTACTAACGAGTTGATGAAGTGGTGGTTCCGTTACTACGGCCTTTCTTAGCTGGACGGTCATCGGGGTATTCTATAGATTCATCTGCGCGAATTAAAGGTAAGGATTAGTAATAAGAATCTGATACATCACCCCACACTTTCAAAATATAGATACTTGCACATACATTAAAAAAAAGCAGATAACATTAGTAAGCAGTTAAAACAAAATTTAAAATTCTGCTTAATAAAATCTTGAGTGAATTTGTTGAGTTGATCATTTTTAGAATATTTAAAACTTTAATTCATAAAATGATCATTTTTAGGAAAATTCAAAATTGTGAGCCCTTGTTTATTAGCTGTTACTATAGCCCTGAAATGATTAGCCAAAGATAGAAAAAGAAATCAAACCCTAGCGGAGTCGTCAGAAATCTGTGGGCTCTAAAAATTCGGCCCCGGACACCCCCGTTGTTTTTGAGGGAGTTTTAACGGATTAAGTTCCGAGATAAATTTTGGGAAGGCAGATTGAATTTGTAGATAAGACACTACCCAGAGATTTCACCCTCATTTTATGAGGACTTTATGATTTGAATTCTGGTTTCCTATAGGTGCAAGCCCTTATTGTTAATTACCCCTCCCGATAACGAGAGAGAACTTTCGATTAAGTCTAGTCGTCAATTAGATACGTAAAAATATGTGTTATCTGGCATATAGTAGCAGCCTGGGCATTTGGAAAATTGAAGGGGTGATATTGAAAATTAGAAATGTCACCATCTTACACTTAAATCAGATGGTAGGGGAATGAATGATGGACCTGATCAAGATCTCATGGTTCCGTCGTCCCAAACCATAATGGTCTCTGATCTATATAGTCAGAGGAGGTAGTTGACTCAACCTGACAGAATAACCCTTGTCGACAGCCATGGGTTGCTTCGTCCAAAGGTACCTTGTAGACCTGAGATGGATGTTTGTCTAAGGGAATAAATCTGAATCCACCTTAGCTAACAGAGGGCTTTGTGCCCTATCGATTCATATCTCAAGGATTTGATGCCATTGGGGAGCATACGGGCTCTGGCCATAACCGTAACTTACTGGTGTCATTTGGCGGCAAACCACCCGGTTCAGAGGACTCCGGTCATAACCGTTTACCTGCGGTGACATTTCGCGGCAAAACTGTTAGTTAGAGGATATGTACCTGTTGACCTCATTTTTGTATGAGGTTAGAATGACCAATCCAGACCTTAGGATCTTTCCAATCCTTAGGATTTAATCTTGACCCTAGGATCAATCTGATCTTAGTTCAATCTAGATTCAAATCAATCCTGATCTCAGATTAATCAAATCTCCAGACTATTCTAGATCTTAGGATCTTTCCTAGATTTTAGATCTTAGGATCATTCTAGACCTTAGGACCCCCCCTAGAACCTAGATCTTAGGATTCTTTTAGATCCTAAGACTCTTCCTAGACCCTAGGATTCTACATGACTCTAGATCATATGATCCTCTTAGACCTTAGAATTCTCCTAGATCTATCTAGAGCTTAGGATTCTTCTAGATCCTAAGACTATTCCAGATCCCAGGCCCTAGGACTTCCAGACCCTAAGATCTTCCTAGAAATCAAACTTTAGGATCTACTCTAGATCCTAAGTTCCTTCTAGATCTTGAATCTTAGGATTCCTAGATCTTAGGATTCTTCTAGATTATAGAATTCTTCCAGACCCCAGATCCTAGGATTTCCCTAGGACTTCTAGATTCTAGGATCTTCCCAGACTCCAATCCCTAGGATCTATTCTAGACCCTAGGATTCCCTTAAGCTGATTTGTACCCTATGACCTATTCTAAACCCTAAGATTCTTCTAGATCAATCCATGCTTCAATTCAATCTAAACTTAATTCAAATCCTATCATTCAAGCTCAAAATCCAATTCAAAACCAGATTTCCAGATTCAAATCCAAGGCCAAAGGTCTAAGTCCTGAAAGTCTTTTCCAGTAAATTTTTGAACACCTCAAAACCCTATCAAATGACCTCTGATTCAAGATCTATCAGTTCCACACTGATGTTACATGTCTCTAGAGGCAACCTTCCAAATTTGAGCTCATTCTGAGGTCTCTAACCCTAGAAACTGAATTGAAATCCAAAGGCTGTAAAACCTTCAAATATTTACAATCCATGCCACTGGACCTACCACCCAGTGGATTTTGACCCTGGAGCTTTCTTCAAAGCCCCCAATCACCTCCAGACCCTTGATTATGACCCATTGAGCAATAAACTGCATTTTGTTGGACTCAATTTGACCCTTAGCTGACTAGGGGTCAAAACGACCAAAATACCCCTATGGGGTATAAATGGTCATTTGAACCAAATGAGCTCCAAATCAAATGCAATCACTTCCACCAAGTTTCAAATATCAAACCCAACCTGTTGGACCCACTTCCAGCCCCTGGGTCAACCTGGTTGACCAAGTCAACCTAGTTTGACCAAACAGGCCTTTATGGGTCAAAATAGGTCATTTTGACCAAATGACCTCCCCAGACCTTGGGACCACCTCCATTGGTCTCCAAATATCATTTCAAATCTGTTGAACCCATTTCCAGACCCTGGGCCCACTTGGTTGACCAAGTCAACTACGGTTGACCTAAAAGGCTCATTAAAGGCCCAAATAGGTCATTTTGACCAAATAACCTCCCCAGACCTTGAGACCACCACCAGTAGACTCAGAATGTCATTCTGAATTGATTGAACCCAATCCCTGACTCTGGGTCAACCTGGTTGACCAAGTCAACCTAGTTGACCCATAGGCCCATTAAAGGCCTAAATGGGTCATTTGATCCAAATAGCCTATTTAAACTCCTGAAACACATCTACCAGGCTCCATTTTTTATTTGAAATTGATTCAATCCAGACCCTAACCCTGGGTCAACCTGGTTGACCAAGTCAACTCAGGTTGACCAGTTCAATCCTCAAGCTTTATCATATTTAATTAGGCTTCAAGATCAATTACAAACCTATCCAAATTCATTTGGGCACTTCCCCCAATAGTTTGGATTTGACTGGACCCTTGACCTAGTCAAAAGTTGACTTGGTCAACTAAACCCAAGTCTAGTCAATTTTAGCTTGCTTAGGTCAAATCACTTGGCATGATCAAACCAACATCCTCAGACTTTATTGAGCTTTCAAAATAAGTCCATTCCATGATTCAAGTACTTTCCAATCAATTTTGATTTAAATCTAATTTGATTTGACCAAGTCAACTCATTGAAACTTGGTCAAATCACTTAAAACCCCTCTTTCAAGCTTTAAGAAAATCACATTAAAGTTTTGAGATGCGTGTAGTCAATGTTTAAGTCCTATGCCTTGTCCACTTAGGCTTAGGTTGACTGTTTGACCAGTCAAACAGTCAACATAGACCTTTGAATGGGTTAAAAGTGGTCAAATACTTTTCTCAATCCACTTCAAATTATTCCAACCTTTTTTAACCTATCCAAACAGTTTTCTAATACCACTCCCTTGCCACCTCAGCAATCCAAATGGCCTTGGACTGGTCAAGCAGTCAAAACAAGGTTTTAAAGTGGACAAAGATGGTCAAAACCCATCTTAAACCTAACCCACTCCTCCCTAAACCCCTCCAGCAGCCTTAAACCACTCTAGAACCTTCCCATAACAGATCCTAACCCTTAGATCAAAATCAAAAGGTTTAGATTGAACTAGGTGGTTTTAAAAAGGACAAGGGGACCTTTACACTTGGCATGTCCTTTATGTCCTTTGATTCTCTGATCCTACCTACCCCTTGGACACATGGCATTCATCAGAGAGTCCAGGCAAGAAGTCCCAGCCCTCCATCCAAGCAAAGAATGTTTGAATAGGGCAAAACCTCTCTTAGGCTCTCATTCATTCAAGTTCCAATCTCTCTCCATTTCAGCCTCCCCAACTCTAGCTCTTAGCTTCTCTGAGCTTACCAAGAGTTCTTAAGACTTTCCCGACCAAGATCGACCGGTCAGACCTCGCCGGCGGCAAGTTCCACGGTGAACCAAGGTGTCTTCCTTTCGAAGGATTGTAGAGATTAATTCAGGCGTTTTCAATCCAAGAAGTCTTCTACAAAAGTTTGCGTGGACAGACTACAAGTTCAGAGCATCAAAAATTGTCAAAATCTAACGGCTAGATTTCTTTAAAACCCCAACCCTAGATTATACACTTAGAGTTAAATACCATCTTTTAAACTGCATTTTAAATAAAAATACTTGTCCCACATGATTTCTGTTCACCTAGTTTATCTAGGTTTAAAATTTTAGTCAATTTGGTTCATCGGGTTGAGAGAACGAGCCAAAAAAATCAAACTCTAGTGCGTTTTCGTAGAACCAGTCAGGTGTACGAAATATCAGCCGTTGATCATCGCATCAACGGCTAAGATTTCGTTATACCGTGGGTCGGTCAATCCCTGCACATGCGTCCGTCGTTCGGGATTTTGACCGGCTTGATCTGAACCCTCCGTTCGAACCGCGGGATCGAACATCCGCCGTCTGATCTCTCCCTACGAGATCAAACCGCGGGATTCAATCTCATCCGTTCGTTCGTTATTACGTGCAATCCAACGGTCCAGGGCCGCTGCTGACGCGGATTAGTGAAACCGCGTCCGCAGTTTCCATTATTCTCCAATCATTGCCGGCGGCGCAATCAAGGCAATGATTGGCCGCAGTTTACAACGGCCAATCAGAGGCTGCCACGTGGCATTCTCGCCTCAGATTTTTTTTTATTATTAAAAAATTAATTTAAAATTATTTTAAATACAGAAATAAAAAAAATAATATGTTAAAAATTAATTTTAAATAATAAAAAAAATATATTATTTTATATTAAAATATTTATAACATTAAATATTTTATTTTAAAATGAATATTAATTCAAATTATTAATTTTTATTTAAATTTTTTTTAAATATTTTAAAGTTAATACTTATTTAAATTTAATTAAAATACTTTATAAAATAAATTTTTTTTTAAATTTATTTTAAATTTTTCAAAGTATTAAAATCTGAAATTAATCTTAAATTAATATATATTTATATATTATCAATTTTTTTTTTTAATTTAATTAATTAATTTTAAAATTCAATATTAATTTTAATAAATATTAAATTATTTAATGCTTTAATTAATATTAAATGACTTAATGTTTTAACTAATATTAACTATAATTAGAAGATTTTAAATATTATTTAAAATGTCTCAAAATTTTAAAATAATTTAAAATATTTAATATTATTTAGTATTTTAATTAACTATTTAAATAATTGATTAATATTTAATTAATTTTAAATTTAATTAATATTTAAAAATTCAAATAAAGTTAATTAAGTTATTTAATATTGCTTAAATGATTTGTAACATTTCAATAATTAAATATTTAATTAACATTCATTAATTCAATATTAAATTTTTTTTTATTAATTAATATTCAATAATTAAGTAATTATTTTAAAATTTTCTAATTTTAAAATTAAATTAATTTAAACTATATTTCATATTTTAATCAAGTAAATACTTAATTATTAATTAACATCTAATCATTAATTAATAACTTAAGTATATTAAAAAATAATAATAATAATATATATACATTTAAATAATTTTAAAATTTTAGAAGATTCTAAAGATTTAAATTAACTGATTTTAAAATTATTTTTAATCATTAATTAATTTAAAATTACTTAAAATTTCTTTTAATTGATTTAAACTTCAAAAATTCATAATAAATTCATTTTAAATCAGAAAATTAAGTATAATATATCAAAATTTTCAAAAAATTAAGCACTTTAATTTAAGATTAACTTCAGAGATCAAAACTTGATAAATTTTAAGTTATTTTAATTACTTAATTATTTTAATATTTAATTAATATCTAATTAAATCCTAAGTCAATTATTTTGAAAATTAAAAACTTATTTTCAAATGATCTTAGTAGATCAGTGGATCTCTCATTTAGGTATTCAATTTACTCAAACCATATTTTCAACTATTTCTAATTTAAAATTTATGTTTATACATATATAAGTTCATGCATATTATGAATATATTTAAAATTACTTTAAAGTAATATATATATATATATATATATATATATATATATATATATATATATATATATATATATATATATATATATATATAAATCTTTTAGGTTAAGAGATCTACTATGAAATTTTAAACATAGATTAACATATTTGAATAGAAATCATGTGGGAGTGCTAATGAATGATTATGATCTAATCATTCATTAATCTAATTAAGCATATTTAATTAGCATTAATCTTTGCATGTTTAGGACATACACACACCACCTAGCTTTAGGGCTCTCCTAGATTTAGGATTTGATTATGTTTATGTATATGCATCCTACATATGTTTGTTCAAGGGTTATAGACTTTGATTTGAACCCAATTAACCTAGTGTCATTAAGGACAACAATTAAGGATTCATTTAGAAAACTTAGAAAAATTCTAATAATTAGGATTTATCTCCAATTGACTTGAAACTTTGAACACTTGAACTTAGTGACATTCTCAGCCTCAAGAAAATTTTCCACTGAATTTTAAAGTCATTAAGCCCCTTAATCAACCTAATCAAACTTAAACCTTAATTAAGCTATTTAACCTGCCAGAAATTATAATAAATCAAATTAAAATTCAAAAATTATAAATAATACCTCAAACTAATCAGAATTGAAACCTTAATCAATGAAAAATAAAAGCCCCGTGACTGGACTTCAAAATTAAGTTTAATTTGAGTTTAATTGAAATTTAATATTTAATTAATTTAATTAATTAAAAATAATTAAAAATTCCAGAAAATTTCCAAACACTTGGAAATCATTCCTTAGGTCATTCCTGACCTTTCGAGTTGATTTGAAGGAGTTTGGAGGTCATTTGGATCCAAATCATAAAAAGGGTCTCTAATTAAACAATTTAAATAATTCATTAAATACTCAAAACTTTAAAAATTCATAACTAATTCAAATGAACTCCAAATTGAGCAAACTCAAAGGCATACAACTCATCTTAAGGTCTTATATTTATTAAAAATATTAAGTTTCCAGAAATCAATCAATTTTGAAAAGTCAATTTTTGGTCAAATCTAGTTCAAATTCAAGTCAAAACTTCAAACATTCATAATAAAATGTAGAAAAATCCAATTTCAGCGTACTTACTGTCTAACTGATCGTATTAAGATTTAGTATTTTAATAAAATATTAAATTTCCAGAAAACACTTTAAATCAAAAAAGTCAACTTTTGACCCTTGAATTAAATCATTAAAATAATTCAAAAAATTCCAAAATTCAATAAATCTTCAAAAAAAAAATTCAGAAAACACTAATTCAAACTTAAAACCAGCAACCAATCAAATTCAATTAAAAATTAATTAACCTTCAAATATTAATCAAACTCAAATCACTTAATTATATCGGATACCACTCGGTAACCCAGGCCTACGAGGCTATTAAATTAGCCCCAAGGAAGGTGAAATAAACTTCACGGCCTCGGTGTGAAATAAAGGTGGTATCCAACAAACAATTAAAATCAAGTTTAAAATCAATTTCAAGTCATTAATATTTAAATTCAAATTAAATCTCCCTCAAGCCTTTCAACCAACCAGAACTTTAAACAACTTCAATCAATTGCCTATTTAGGACATATCAAAGCCACACAGCCTACCTCACACACTTTAGATGATTTGCTAGGAAAACCAACTCTAGTCTTAGGCTAGGCCGGTGTTTACTTTTCGTCTGTGTGCCGGGTTTTCGAGCTTTTACTGCATGCTGTTTGCTAGTGGTAGAATTGATGTGATTGTTTATTTATTTTCTGCACTCTGTGATTTGATTGATTGTACGTTAGACCTACCCTTAGGTTAGGAACGATTTATACTAATTCAATCTTATGCAGGTGGCCATGCTCATACATGGCATTTAAAATTAAAGGGGGCAAAATCATAATTATTAAATTACACAAGTGCTAAGCATGCTAAGACCCCCTTTAAAATTAAAAGAGCATGGCCAAGTGTGGCTGGTTTGAGCATTTTTTAATTTCAAATATATAACTACTTGGGATGTCAAATATAAACTGTTGATTATTAGGATAACCTTGCAAGTTGTTGAGTCTAGATTTCTATTTTTCTATTAATGTAATTTGATTTAAGTTGAGTTGTAAATTGTTTAAAGTGATTTGAGATTGAGATGTTTAAACATTCAATTTGTAATCCAAAGAGGAAGGAACATCCCTTAGGGGAGAGTTCCTATCCATTTGGAGATCCAGATTAGGATGAAGTTTAAATATCCAAAGAGAAAAGATAACCACCCTACTTAGGGGGAGTTTCTTTTCATTTGGATATCTAGACCCGACGATCCAAGGAGTAACAACAAGACGAAAAAATGAAGAATGAAAAGAATCTCAAATCTCAAAGTCGCTTGAGTCTTAGGAGTAGAATCCGGGTTGTCGTCAGTGGTACCCGGCCACTTTACTTTACTGCAGACCCTGGGTTGTATAATTAAGTGGCACTTGCCACATGGACTTTCATTTTGAATATTTATTTAATAATTTAATTAATTTTATTACCTGATGTTGATTGCGATTAAGGACTTGCATGCTTTTAGTAGTTTTTTGACGATTATAGCATGTCAATTTTGTTTTAGCCTGGAACCCGATCAGAGGCTCGTGAGGTCATAAACTTTTTCTACTTAAATAAAATTTAAAATTTTTAAGCTCAGATAGTAACTCTAACGCTCTTAAGAAGTAAGCCCGGACTCGCCGGGAGTTTTTCATGCATACATATTAACTTTTCTCATCCGTGTTAGGCACCTCCCAGCCTGCGGGTTTTGGCAGACCACCTGACCTATTAGGGTGCAGTTCTGTCCAAGGGGATGTTGTGCAATCTCTAGGATAAAATCTATTTTTAAGCCTGATTTTTAAACTGCTTTATTCTTATTTAAGCATTTAATCGAGTCAACTAGCATGCATTGCATTAGATACAAATTAAATTTGACTCTAAATCTTAATTGTATTTTTAGCTTAAGTATTTAACCCAACATGTGTTAAGGGGCTAATTAGGAATCTGCTCTAGATGTCAGCTCCGCTCTCCTTAAACTAATCTTAAATAACATCCTCAACCACTCTTTCATAAAGACTTTGACTCATGGTTTTAAAGCGTTTAGGTGGTTTAGCTGGCTCCTCAATCCAGGCCGGGATAAGTCCAGATTGCATTCCATTAGCTAGGATTCGGGTCGCTGATTTTCAGTACCCAATTTTAGACTTAGGTTTTGAGGCAAATCTCTAATCTTAAGACCTTAACCTTCCGGGAATCTAATTCTCACTTTCTAATAAAATTGATCACTTAAATATTAAATCTTTTTCAATCTAATTCAAGCCCAACACTTAGGATAGGTTGGGGTATTTCTGAAGCAATTCAGAATCTTAAAGCACCTCCTACTCTTCTTCCTTTGACTCCAGAAATAACTGTTCAAATTTGATCCAGTCCCTGTTGAATTTCTAACCCTTAACCTCCTTTGACATCTAGCTTTGAAATTCTTAAATAAAATTCATATCGATATTTTAATCGAGAGTATTCGTAGGAAATTTTCTAGTTTCCTACGATGTAATTAACTACGAGGGCTTGCGCTCGTAGGAGATTTAGAAACCCAAACCTAATTTCAAAATCAAGCTTTTTCAAAACCTTTAATTAATTATCTTTGGGAAATCAGAACAAAAATGGTGATCGTTATTTTTATATTCAAACTATTGATAATGATTGATATCTTCTTTCTTCGGATAGATATGTCAATTACAATCATAGTTCTGATTATGAAATTAATGATCCATATATTCAGATTAACACAGTCAAATATTGAATTAAACATCATTTTGATCTTTCGAGATCGTATGTTGTTTCTCCTTGAGTTTGACTATGATAATCAGAGTAAATCAAGATTTGTAATCCGAACCTATTAGGGAAAGATATGTTCACCTTTCGAGGTGATATATCATTCATAATAAGTGTTCGATTTCAAATATTCAAATTCCAGAAATTTAATATTTTCTAAAGAAAATTAAACACTTTTTCAAAACTATATTTTTCAATCAAACAAACAATGGTGACTCCACTGGGGAAAATCTCTCTCTCCATCTTTAATAGCGATACAAATTTTATTGCATCGGTAGTTTTGACTACCTTTCTTCTGTTGGTCCCTCTACCCATTTCTCTCTTGGGTGAGTGTGGCCAACTCAATTAAGACATATAAAAAGAGAGGTGAGTATAGGAAACCTCCTTCCAAGTCTGGCTTTGACATTTTGCCTCCAAGTTCATTGGTAGAGCGAAAGAGTCAAGTCGAGCTTTTCAAAGTCTTTCTATGCATGTTGCAAACTCGCATGCAAATAAATCATAGCATGCTAAGTTTCACAATTTATAGAAAATTCTTTAACTTCAAAATCATAGTCCTCTAGCAAAATATCATCTTCTTCAAATCTTAATTGATTCTTATATCTTACCACTACATATAGGATTGTAATTCTTATAATTCAATATGTGTGATAGGATATAGATTTCTCTTTCAAATTTTAATTCAAAGTTTGAAATCTTTTGGTTAATCTAACCTTCGACATTTCAATCCCGTATCACTCACCGGAATGAAAGAGTCGAGTTAGCTTTTAGCGTCCCCCTATTTAAAATTTTTTGTAAACTATTATGTTGAACACACGTTCAACACTTCGAGTTTCAAAATAAGGGGAGATGCTGCTGAAATTTCAAATTTTTCAAACATGTATTTCAAGTCATAATAGTCATCGTAACTATATATTTCTACAATAATGATTATAGTTGTATATAGTTAATGTACTTTCAACTTCTCCGGTTGTTTCAGTCTTTGACATTTCATTCTGAACCACTCGTCGGAATGAAAGAGTCGAGTTGATCTTTTAGAATCTCCCTCTTATATGTTTGTAAATCGTTATGTTGAACACATGTTCAACATTTCGAGTTTCAAAAATAAGGGGAGATGCCGCCGGATTTTTAAAATTTTCAAATCTCTTTTCAAAATCAATCAAGTTCAAAACGCTTTGCCATATATTCCTCTATAACAATTATTGTAGCTTAATATATGCAATATTTCTTCAAACTTTTCCGGTTAAATCAATCTTTGACATTTCATTATAAATTGCTCTTTTGAAATGAAAAGAGTCAAGTGGTTTTCCCTAGCTCTTCCCTAACGTTTGTAAACCGTTGAGTTGAATACAAATTCAACACCTCGAGTTTCAAAATAAGTGGAGGTGCTGCCGGAAATTTAAGTTTTCAAAAACATCTATTCAATTTCTTCAAAATTTTAATCGTCACTTGTCATATGTTCTTCTATAATACCTCTTATAGATTAACATTGACAATTCAAATTCAACATTTATTTTCAGTATCTTTCAAATCTTTAAACTCTGACATTTTATCTTTAATAAGATATAAAGAGTCGAGTTCCTTCCTGTAAAATCTTCCCTAATGCTGGTAAACTGTCGTGTTGAATGCAAATTCAACACCTCGAGTTTTAAAAATAAGGGGAGATGCTGCCGGAATTTTTTTGAGTCACTTAAATTCCTTTCAATTCAAATTCAACTTTCATTGTCACATGTACTACTACAATATTCTCTTGTAGTATAACATGTATCATTTCCAGATTCAAACTTAATCATCTAATCTTTCCATCAAGTCAAACCTCTGACATCTTATCCCAAGCCTGATCAATGAGATAAGAGAGTCGAGCCAAAACTCTTTGATTTCTTTTGACATTTTGTTAACTATTAAGTTGAAATCAAACCCAACTTATTGGTTTCAAATATTCAAAGAAAATCTTTCAATCTTTAAAATTTCAAAATCCCCGTCAAATTCCTTCAAATCAAATCCAGACCTTTGTTGTTATACGTTCTTTACAACATTCTCTTGTAGTTGAACATATACAACGAAAATTCAAATTTTCTTCAAGTCAAAATTGATATCTATACTTTATTATTACATATCGGATTATAATTCCTATAATTTGATTTATGTGATAAAATATAGAAAATTTTTTGTCAAAATTCAAATTCAAAAGTTTGATTCAAATCTTCTCTTTCAAATTTCAGACAATCAAATCTTCTGCAATGGCTGGGAAACTTCTGTTCTCAATTGACTGAGACCATCAAGTCGAAGAGTTAATCCATAGCAGTGCAATTCAATTTGGAATGGGTTTCAAGACTCTGAAACTGTCTGTGAATGATGGAACAATCATTAATCTCGTTGAACAGAAGGATAGCAAGATAAGGAAGAAAATCACCAAGCCAAGAAAGATAGCTGAACAGAAGGCTCTGAGTTTAGTTGAGCCTGAGGCCATTGAGGAGCTGCCTATCCCTGCCTCTTCTCCACTCCTAAAAGGGATTCGTTTTCACCCCCTCATAGCTGCTGCAGGGGAGGAGAGAGTCACGCGGATTGCTAGCTCTCCACCTAGCCCAGTTGACTATATTGTCAAGAGGACTACGAAAGAGAAGAATACTTTAAGAACCAGGATATTGAGGAACATCATCCACACTTGTGCTGTTGAGATGGGTCAAACAAAAGAACAATATGTGAGACATCTGAATGGGGTGATTGAAAGTACGAGATGCGCCAAGAGGGGGGTGAATTGGTATTTTAAAAATTTAACCCTACACAAGAGTTCTAATTTTTTTTGTATTTTTAAAATATAATCTCAACGAAAAATGTGTGGAAGCAAATACAACGTTCACAACGATGATATTGATAATTCAATTTTAGATTTTACAACACAATATTTAAATCATGATTTTTCACCAAGCAATTTAACGTACTAATTAAAAGCATGAAAAGTAAAATACGGTAAACAGGAAAAAATACACCAGAGATTTTTATAGTGGTTCGGTCACTTGACCTACGTCCACTCCCCGAAGTCCTCTACTTCGGGATTTGCACTAGTAAAAGTTGACTCTCCTTTTGCCCCCACAGCAAGGCGGAGAAGCCTTTACAATACTCACTTTCACCTCCCTCGATGCGGCGGAATACCAAATGTTATGTCACCCTCCTGGTGACGGCAGCGGACCTTCTCCTTTTTCTCTCTCCTGGAGATGGCAGAGTACCTTGGCGATGTTGATCTTGAAGTGACTCTTCCCTCGAGAACTTTCTTGAAGCTTCCCAAAGCCACAAGAGGAGCAAAGCATGCAGCTAACTTGGAGCCACCGTGTGATCCCCTCACACTACTTCTCCCTCACGCTCAAGCTCACCTTCACCTTCCTCTCTCTAGCCCTGAATCTCTCCAAAAAAACTTCTCTCTAACGAATCCCGTTCTTTTTCTCCAAGCCTCTCACAGCAAAAGGATAGATCAACAACAACTTAAAGAAAATTTTAAGTTATTTTTATACCAGGCTTCAGAAAACCCTAAAAGTTTCAACTTTTGCGTTTCTGTTCGTACAGTACGATCAGTTCAATTACAGCTCCGTCCAGTACAAGTACAGATGAACAGTTATCGAATTTTATTCATATCGTACTGTACGATACGTATATCGTATAGGACGATACTGTTGATTCATACTATTCGTACAGGATGAACTGTGGGACGATCCTTAGGACAAAAGAGTTCGTCTATGTCAGTCGTCCAGTACGCCTTGAGTCGTACAGTACGATTAGTGTTTTTCAGGATATCGTCCAGGACGAATAAAATAAAAGTTCTTGGTATCGTCTGGTACGATCGATGGGACGAAGGAAATCGTCTCTGACGATCGTCCAGCACTCCACTAGTCGTACAGTATGATTAGTTCATTTCTTGATATCGTCCTGTACAATATGAATATCGTCTATGACGAACAGAATAAAAAACCTTGGTTTCGTCTGGTACGATCTCTGGGACGAATGAAATCGTCTCTGTTAGTCGTACAATACGATATATGATCGTACAGTACGATCGACATTTAAATTAGAAACCAACGTTTATTTCCTGATTAGGGAGATAATTTTGGTAAGTATTAATTAATCGTACAGTATGATAAGCATCGTACAGTACGATCAGTACAGAAAATCAAAATTAAAAACTTACCAAACTTATTCTGGCGGCTAGGGTTTCTCAATTTTATCTTATCGTACAGTACGATATGTATCGTACAGAACGACTAGTTTTTAAACTTAATCATTCGAAAATTAGCCGTTAGCCTGAGTATTTTTAATTAATCGTACAGTACGATACAAAATCGTACAGTACGATTTTCTTAAAAAAAATTTAAATCATTTTAAAAAAAATTTCTCCCCCTGTGTGTGTGCATGGTTGCTCCTTTCACATGCATGCTTCTGTGGCAGACTCAAGAAAATAAAAATAAAGAAATAAAAATTACAGACTTTTTAACATCCTATTCTATCCGGTTTGAGTCTCCAGTAATCTTGAGCAGTGTGCATCTGACTTGAAATGTTAGTGCTCATATACAAGGATTAAGCATTTGTAATTTAAAGGAAGTCTATATGAACTCAGTAAGTATTAGTTATCACCATCAAAATTAACTGCTCGGGATCCTGGATTTCAACAATTTCCCCCTTTTTGATGGTGTCAAATAATATTTTCTGATGGACAGATGTTCTGACTTCTTTAGCTCCCCCTCAGAAGAGTAGCTTATTAATTTTTAAATAGGAGGAGAAGAAATAGTTTTTTTTTATTATAACATAAAAAAATAACAAGATAGAAAAAAAACATGTAGTGAAAACATAAACAACCAATAGCATTTAATAGTAAGCAAAAACAGAATACAGAACATACAGAAAAGTCTCCCCCTTTTGACAACACCAAAAAAAGAGAAGAAAAAGGAAATAACTACAATGACAACAAACAGAAAACAGAAACAACTACAAAAGCTCAAAAATCTGGATCCTGATACGAAGGCGGTGGCGGAGGTTGTGGAAACAGCTGGTGGTACTGATGGAGGGACGCAAACTGGTGATCGATCGAGGTGAAGCGCTCCCTAAACCATCTCATATCAGTGTCATGCTCCTGATGTTGCTGAGGAATGTGGGCATCCAACCTAGTCTCCAGGCGATCAAGGCGTTGAATAATATTGTCGTGAGGGTAGTCGGGAGGAGCAAGGCCGGGTGGGTGGATTGGTGGTGGTGGAGGTGCGTCAGCAGGAGCAGCAGCCTCTTCGTCATCAAACTCGGGATCGGCGGGAGCGGCCCCCCGATGGAACAAGATACGAAAGGAGGCATCCGAGTAGAAGATAGGAAGGTGATCAGGAGGTAGTGGATAATGAAGTTGGTATTTGGCATCTAGGATGTATCCTATGACATGTCCTAAAGCAAGGTTCAGTTTGCGGCGGGCACCAGGATATCGGAAGGCAGACAAGGTATGAATATAGTCAAAAACTATTTGAGCTTCATTGAATTTTGTGCCAGACATGATTAGATATGTGACAACAGAAAGCAGTAGAGTAATATGGATGCGGTCTCCAGCTTTGGGTATAATGGATGTGCGTAGGACATGCTGGATAACGCGGGTATTCTGATTTAAAGTGTGGACCAGGGGTAGGTGTTGATTGGAGGGGACACCCCTAAGGGTCATATTTACTGATGTCCAATCATAGTCGTGGGAGATCATGGATTGGGGACGAGGGCCGTTAGAGGACAGCCCTATGTGTGCAGCAATGTCGTTGACGGTGATAACGACATTCTGTTTACAGACATAAGACGTGAAAGTGGTATTTTTTAGGTCGATGCGGATATTGGCAAGAAACTCAAACATGAGTTCGGAGTGAAACGGAAAAGCAAGAGTCAAAAGGAATTGAAGGGTAGTGGAAGCGAACAGATTCATCACCTTAAAATTTAGGGTGGCTTGATTTAGCATGCGGGATGGAGTGATCTTGGCTTCCTTGATTTTAATATACACTTTCTCATCCGCAACGGAGAGAAAACGATCATCGAAACGCCGAGAGGAGGAAGAGCTCCCGACTACCATTCGACCGCGCTTACTGGACCCAGACATGGTGGAAGAAAGGATTCGAGAAAGGAGGAGATTCTGAGTGATTTAGAGTGAGGATAATAGGCAAAGAATCCCTCCCTTTTTATAGAATTTGAGTACTATCGTACAGTACGATTGAGTATCGTACAGTATGATATACGCAATAATGTCGTCTGGATGACTGTTCAGAAACATGAGTCAAATCGTACAGTACGATCAGAATCGTACTGTACGAACGTGAGTGTGAGGCGTTCGTCCCAAGGAGTCGTCTGAACGACTTTTGACAAAAATGTTCGTACAGTACAACAGGTGTTCGTACAGTACGATAGGCAATAATATTCGTACCGGCCGAGTTTAAATTCGTCCTAATCCATTTGACACGTGGATCGTACAGTACGATAGGTATTTCGTACAGTACGATGACCAATAATAAGTATCGTACGGTACGAGTAGTGAATCGTACAGTACGATAGGTATAAGATATGAGAGATCTAGACCGTGAATGGGAATGGACGGCTGAGATTGGAGTGATTTGAACCTTATCGTACAGTACGATATGGGATCGTACAGTACGATTGTCAGAGAATACTAAGATTTGTGAGCAGCATGGTAAGAGGATCAGGATTCCATTTTTTTCCCATTTTATTTTTTTTTTCTTTTTTTTTTTAAAAGCACAAAGCATAACAAACAAAAATCTCTTTTTTTGTTTTTTTTTTATTTTAGGCTTGAATGTCTATGACACCTAATTTGATTCTTAAAGTGCTTAATGTGTCATAACCTAATGATTTTATGAAAATGTCAGCCAATTGATCTTCAGTAGTAACGTGGTGCAGTTCAATATCTCCTTTTGCTACATGATCTCTAATGAAATGATGTCTAATATCTATATGTTTAGTTCGTGAATGTTGAATTGGATTTTTGGATATGCAAATAGCACTAGTGTTGTCACACATTATCGGAATGGTTCCTATAGGTAGTCCTAGATCTACAAGCTGTTGTTTTAACCACAAAACTTGTGCAACACAGCTACCTACCGCTATATATTCTGCTTCGGCTGTTGATAGGGCTACTGAATTTTGTTTCCTACTGGACCATGAAACTAATGATTATCTAATGAATTGACAAGTGCCAGAAGTGCTTTTTCTATCTACCCTATATTCTGCAAAGTCTGAATCTGAGTATCCGAAGATTTCAAAAGAAGTGTTGTGTCTAGGATACCAAATTCCTAAGTTCGGGGTGCCTAGTAGATATCTAAGAATCCTTTTGACAGCAGTCATGTGAAATTCTTTCGGGTCAGCTTGAAAACAGGCACAGAGACACACACTAAACATTATGTCTGGTCTATTGGCAGTTAGATAGAGAAGCGATCCAATTATTCCCCTATACCTCTTTTGATCTACAGACTTCCCACTGGGATCTTTATCCAATTGAATGTTAGAGCTCATGGGTGTATTCATAGCCTTAGCATTGTCCATTTTATATTTTTTCAAAATATCGTTGATGTACTTAGACTGGCTAAGAAACGTTCCACCTTCTGTTTGTTTCACACTAAATCCAAGGAAGTAACTAAGTTCTCGCATCATACTCATTTCAAACTCGTCACTCATTATTTTTGAAAATTCATTACATAAGCTTTTCTCCGTCGATCCGAATAAGATGTCATCTACATAATTCTGAATAATGAGTACTTCAACTCCTACCTTCTTCAAAAATAAGGTGGTGTCCACACTACCCTTTACAAAGCCTCTATCTAGTACGAACGTATTAAGTCTTTCATACCAGGCTCTAGGTGCTTGTTTTAACCTGTATGGTGCCTTTTTCAGTTTGAACACGTGGTTTGGAAATTGTGAGTTTCAAACCCCGGAGGTTGCTCCACATAAACATCTTCCTTGATTACCCCATTCAGGAAGGCACTCTTGACATCCATTTGATACAGCTTAAAATCCTTAAAACAAGCAAAAGCTAACAGTACCCTGATGGCTTCTAGTCTAGCTACCGGAGCAAAGGTTTCTTCAAAATCTATTCCTTCAATTTGGTTATACCCCTTTGCTACTAACCTAGCCTTCTTTCTTACTACTATTCCAGAGTCATTCATCTTATTTTTAAAGACCCACTTAGTTCCAACCACACTTTATTCTTTAGGTCTTTTGACTAACTCCCATACATCATTCCTAACGAATTGGTTTAACTCTTCTTGCATTGTTAGGATCCAAAATTCATCTCCTAAGGCTTGATCTATACTCGTGGGTTCAATCATAGATATGAATGCAGAATGACTAACCTCTTTCCTGAGTCCATGCCTAGTTTTTACCCCTTCTGATGGGTCTCCTAAGATCAGCTCTCTAGGATGACTAGAAGAAAATTTCCAATCTCTAGGCAGATGTTCCTGAGGTTCCGCTCTAGTCTCTATGGTAATGGTTTCTACTCCCCGTATAACCTCAACTTCTTCTTCTTCATGATTAGGTTCAGATGTCTTATTGGATTCATCAAATGCCACATGGGTGGATTCTTCTACTACTAAGGTTCTCTTATTGAATATTCTATAGGCTTTACCTACCGATGAGTACCCTAGGAAAACCCCTTCATCAGATTTAGGATCGAACTTTCCTAAGGGTGACTTGCCATTGATTAGAATGAAGCATTTACAACCGAAAACGTATAAGTGGGAAAGATTGGGTGTCCTATCCTTAAGCAACTCATAGGGTGTCTTATTAAGTTTGGATCTAACATTTACCCTATTTAACACATAGCATGCGGTATTTATTGCTTCTGCCCAAAAGTATCTAGGGAGAGTGTATTCAGCTAACATAGCCCTAGCAGCTTCAACTAAAGTTCTATTCTTTCTTTCTGCTATTCCATTTTGCTGAGGAGTTCTAAGAGCAGAAAAATTATCTTCTATTCCAACCTCTTTACAAAATGATTCAAATTTATCATTCTCAAATTCCCCACCGTGATCACTATGAATTATTGAAATTACACATCCTAATTTCCTTTGAATCCAAGTGGAGAAAATTCTAAACTCTTCAAATGACTCACTCTTATGAGCTAGAAATTTCACCCAAGTAAACCTAGAGTAGTCATCTACTATTACAAACCCATACAACTTCCCTCCTAGGCTGGCTGTACTAACAGGTCCGAACAGGTCCATGTGGAGAGTTTCTAGTGGCCTAGTGGAGTTGACATCTTTGATTGCATGAAATGAAGATTTAACTTGTTTTCCTAATTAGCAAACATCACAGAGATGATCCTTA
This sequence comes from Dendrobium chrysotoxum, assembly GCA_019925795.1. Taxonomy (NCBI): domain Eukaryota; kingdom Viridiplantae; phylum Streptophyta; class Magnoliopsida; order Asparagales; family Orchidaceae; genus Dendrobium; species Dendrobium chrysotoxum. Next base: position 47,931,219 of record CM034305.1, on the reverse strand, counting down.
GTAAAGTCTAACTTTGGTATGCCTCTAACTAAGTCTTTCTGAGTGATGTTCCTAAGTGTTTTCATACTAGCATGGCATAGTCTCCTATGCCATAGCCAAGAGTCATCCGCTATTGTTTTCAGACACAAAGAGTTTGAGGTTTCAATGCAGTTCAAATCTAACATGTAAACATTGTTTATACATTTTTCTTCTAACACAAGTGAATCATTTAAGCTAATCATGTATTTATTAGATAGAAATTTTATGTCAAAGCCCTTGTCACATATTTGATTTATACTTAAAAGATTGTGCTTTAAACCATCCATTAAAAGTACATTCTCAATAATTAAATTTTTAGTGTTTCCAATGATACCTGAGCCCACCACTTTCCTGGTGGTGTTGTCTCCCAGAGTTACCTTGCCTCCTGACCTGGCCTCCAGTGTCACGAACTGCTTCATGTCTCCAGTCATGTGTCTCGAGCAGCCACTGTCAAGGTACCACATGCTCTCACTAGGTCTTTTGTGAGAGCATCCCTACAATGTCAATCACGGATTAGCTTTGGGAACCCAAGTGAGTTTGGGTTCCACCCTATGCTTGTATGAATGAAATGTATGCATGTTATGCTGTGATGAATGCGATTTAAGTCTCCACACTAGATGTGTCCTATAGTGAATTGAGCACGTGCGGGCTATGTGACCTAGTATGCCACAAGAATAACATCTAACACCTGGAAATGAGTTCACTAATCTACGAGGGTGGTAGTGCCTATTTCTGGGTTTGGATGATGCATGCCGTACTGGTTTTGAATGAGATGATTCACATGGTTGAGGCTGAAAAAACTCAGCAACCGTGGGAGGTTTTTTATTATTCTCGAATGCATGAAGTTTTTTATTTAAAAATTTGTTCTCTTGGTTAAGACTAGCATATTCGAATCTCAATGCATGCTCACTACTACTAAGTTCCCCTGCTAGTTCTTCTAGTTCCTTAAATGCATTCTCTAACTCAACATGTGATGATTTTAAGGTATCGTGTGCAGTGGTTAACTCAATATGCTTCTTGTTTAATGCATCGTATTCATCAAGCAAAGGCATATGATCTTTATCTAAGTTAGAAAAATTCTTTACTACACTAGCATGCTCCTTTTGTAAAGTACTAAACTCAGTATTAAGACTAACATGCTTTTTCTTCAACTTTCTATACGAGTCATGGATTTTTTCAGAAATAACAAGCAGTTCATCGTAAGACAGTTAACATACCTCATCTTGATCTGATTGATCAAGATTATCATTAGTCATAAGACCCAAATTCGTTACCTCCTCCTCTGCTTCTTCTTCTGATGATTCTGAGGCAGAGTCGGCCCAAAATGTTTTTTGAGTCTTAAATTTGCCCTTCTTGAACTTTGATCTTTCCTCACCCTTCTCCTTGGTTTGATGAGTCTTGATGTTGGGGCAATCAGCTCGGAGATGACCAGGTTTCCTGCACTCAAAGCAAATTGTTTCAGATGCAACCGTAGTATGCTTTGAGTTCTTACCTTTGTTCCAATTGCTTTGATGACGGCGCTGCTTTCTTTTCAGAAAATTTTTAAATTGACGAGTCATCAAGGCGATGTCGTCATCTTCCTCTGCTGCTGAGCTGTCACTTTCAGAATTGTTTGCTTTTAAAGCCACCGCTCGCTCCTTCTTTTCACCTGCATCACTTTGTCGTTGACTCACTCCTTGCTCGTAGGCAATGAGTGACCCAAGCAAATTATCAATAGAATAAACATTCAGGTCTTTTGACTCAGTTATTGCAGTGATTTTAGCATCATATGAGCTAGGCAAACATCGCAGTATTTTGTTTATTTTCTCCGAGTTAGACAACTCTCTTCCTAAAGCATGCACAGATGTTACAATCTGGGTGAATCGAGTGTACATGTCAGATATAATTTCACTAGGTTTCATGCGGAATAGTTCATAATCATGTAGCAGTATGTTCAACCTAGATTGTTTGACCTCACTAATTCCTTCGTACGTGATACACAGTTTGTCCCAAATTTATTTACCAGTAGTACAAGTTGATACTCGCATATAGTCTTCAGATTTTAATGCACAAAAGAAACAATTTAGACATTTAGCATTTAGTTGTGCAAGTTCTCTATCCTCAATGCTCCATTCATTAAATGATAGTTCAGTTTTAATTCCATTCAACATACGAAATGGTGCAGAATAACCTTCTTGGACTAGCATCCACATGCGATAGTCTAAAGATTGTAAAAATGTAGACATGCGTATTTTTCAGAAATCAAATGGTATGTTGTCAAATAACGGTGGATGAGTTATAGAATAACCCTCCGCAGTGTTACGGTTACCAAATTGAGCCATGGATCTTATGTTTCTAGGTTTTCTAAAACACTATTTTGAAACCCCGCTCTAATACCACTTGAAAGTACGAGATGCGCCATGAGGGGGGTGAATTGGTATTTTAAAAATTTAACCCTACACAAGAGTTCTAATTTTTTTTGTATTTTTAAAATATAATCTCAACGAAAAATGTGCGGAAGCAAATACAACGTTCACAACGATGATATTGATAATTCAATTTTAGATTTTACAACACAAGATTTAAATCATGATTTTTCACCAAGCAATTTAACGTACTAATTAAAAGCATGAAAAGTAAAATACGGTAAACAGGAAAAAACGCACCAGAGATTTTTATAGTGGTTCGGTCACTTGACCTACGTCCACTCCCCAGAGTCCTCTACTCCGGGATTTGCACTAGTAAAAGTTGACTCTCCTTTTGCCCCCACAGCAAGGCGGAGAAGCCTTTACAATACTCACTTTCACCTCCCTCGATGCGGCGGAATACCAAATGTTATGTCACCCTCCTGGTGACGGCAGCGGACCTTCTCCTTTTTCTCTCTCCTGGAGATGGCAGAGTACCTTGGCGATGTTGATCTTGAAGTGACTCTTCCCTCGAGAACTTTCTTGAAGCTTCCCAAAGCCACAAGAGGAGCAAAGCATGCAGCTAACTTGGAGCCACCGTGTGATCCCCTCACACTACTTCTCCCTCACGCTCAAGCTCACCTTCACCTTCCTCTCTCTAGCCCTGGATCTCTCCAAAAAACTTCTCTCTAACGAATCCCCTTCTTTTTCTCCAAGCCTCTCACAGCAAAAGGATAGATCAACAACAACTTAAAGAAAATTTTAAGTTGTTTTTATATCAGGCTTCAGAAAACCCTAAAAGTTTCAACTTTTGCGTTTCTGTTCGTACAGTACGATTTATAATCGTACAGTACGATCAGTTCAATTACAGCTCCGTCCAGTACAAGTACAGACGAACAGTTATCGAATTTTATTCATATCGTACTGTACGATACGTATATCGTACAGGATAATACTGTTGATTCGTACTGTTCGTACAGGACGAACTGTGGGACGATCCTTAGGACGAAAGAGTTCGTCTATGTTAGTCGTCCAGCACGCCTTGAGTCATACAGTACGATTAGTGTTTTTCAGGATATCGTCATGTACGATACGAATATCGTCCAGGACAAATAGAACAAAAGTTCTTGGTATCGTCTGGTACGATCGATGGGACGAAGGAAACCATCTCTGACGATCGTCCAGCACTCCACTAGTCGTACAGTACGATTAGTTCATTTCTTGATATCGTCCTGTACGTTATGATTATCGTCTAGGACGAACAGAATAAAAAATCTTAGTTTCGTCTGGTACGATCTCTGGGACGAATGAAATCGTCTATGTCGGTCGTACAGTACGATATATGATCGTACAGTATGATCGACATTTAAATTAGAAACCAACGTTTATTTCCTGATTAGGGAGATAATTTTGGTAAGTATTAATTAATCGTACAGTACGATAAGCATCGTACAGTATGATCAGTACAGAAAATCAAAATTAAAAACTTACCAAACTTATTCTGACGGCTAGGGTTTCTCAATTTTATCTTATCGTACAGTACGACTAGTTTGTAAACTTAATCATTCGAAAATTAGCCGTTAGCTTGAGTATTTTTAATAAATCGTACAGTACGATACAAAATCGTACAGTATGATTTTCTTAAAAAAAATTTAAATCATTTTAAAAAAATTTCTCCCCCTGTGTGTGTGCATGGTTGCTCCTTTCACATGCATGCTTCTGTGGCAGACTCAAGAAAATAAAAATAAAGAAATAAAAATTACAGACTTTTTAACATCCTATTCTATCCGGTTTGAGTCTCCAGAAATCTTGAGCAGTGTGCATCTGACCTGAAATGTCAGTGCTCATATACAAGGATTAAGCATTTGTAATTTAAAGGAAGTCTATATGGACTCAGTAAGTATTAGTTGTCACCATCAAAATTAAGTTTTCGGGATCCTGGATTTCAATAGTGATCTCACATAAGCTTGAGAAAGAAGTACTAAAGGAAGAAAAGTCCGAAGCCAGAAACTTGACTCCTCAGCCAGTGAGGAGAAATAAAAAATTTGTTAAACAACCAGTTGCTTCGGTCTTAGTAGATGGATATCACTGGGTGCCTCGTCTCCCAACTGTCAAAACTGAGGAGATAGTTTTAACTGGGTCTGGTAGGAGTCACCCTCTCAGTGGTAGACCTCCAGTTCCCTCTTCGAGACTTTCAAAGTTGGCCCCTGTGATAGCCAAATCAAAAGAGATCGTCAAAGCCTGCAGTTAGCTGATGTTAAGGGCAAGAGGCCCATACCTTTGGATGAACCAAATGTACCGATGAAGATAAGCAGAACTGTTGGGATTCAGATTAGAGATACTTCAGTTCAGTCACCAGTTCAGTCACCAGTTCAGTTACCTGTTAAATTCCCCCGACTTCTCATTCAGGGATGTGAGGATTCTCCTCAGATTGATGTTGGAGTTCCCACAAGTCAAACTCCTTCGTCACCTGTTAGGTTAGATATCCCTCACCCTGTTGAGGATGTCACCCTCGCGACTACCGACCCTGGGACAATCGGAGGGGAGGGGATAGAGCTTGAAGATGATGAAGAAATGTTAGATCAGTTGGTAGTAGAACCTATCGCCGATGACTTGCAGATTCAAGAAGTCCTCACCAAACTAGGAGATGAGGAATTTGAAGAGATGATTAATTATAAGGGGTACCTACCAATCGACCTCGAATCAATTGAGGGTAGACCGGTCGATGAGGTGGTACAGGAAATAAGGGACATACTTAAAAACAAGGCAATTGAAGCCTTTGATCCAGAAGCAGATGATTTGATGGAAGAAGATTCAGCTGGAAATATTTGTATGGTTGAAACCAGAGCATCAAATAAAGATGCTGAGCCTTCAAGACATTGATCTGGTAAGGAAGAAGCCTCTGCAGCAGTAGATTCATACTCTGATGGATCAATTAAACTGAATGAGAAAGATGAATACATCAGGAGTATGGAGAACAAAATTGAACAGATGATGCTCAGAATGGAACAAATGCAAAATCATATGATTAAAGCACAGCAATCTCAATCCGAGCAGTTGCAACCTACAACACACACAGTGGGTGAGCACAGCAGGAAGACAGAATCAAGTCCTAGAACTCCAGAGGTTGCTTCCCCAACCTCTCCAGCCGACAAAGATATCCGCCAGATGATCGAAACCCAGGTAAGGGAGGCCTTAGCCCATTCTCAAGGGACTGTATCTATTCCAAAGGGTAGACCCTACCTTGAAGAATATGATTTAGTTTCTTATCCTAAAGGCTTTATGCCACCTTCATTCAAAGTTTTTAGTGCGTTAGAAAACCCAAGACAGCACCTGGCCCACTTCCGAGCGAGCTGTTGCAACGCAGGAGGGTCAGATGCTCTACTCTTTCGCCAGTTTGTGAGTGTCTATCCGGTATTACTTTTGAGTGGTATGCAGATCTACCTAATGGTTCAGTGAAAACATTCACAGAGCTCGAGAGTCTATTCTTAAAGAGATTCTCAGGAGCTCAGCAGCGTGTAACCGTTGGTGATCTTGTCATTGAAAAACAAAAACCGGGAGAGTCTTTGGTTGAGTACATCTTGAGATGGCGAAATCTCTCGATGAAGTGTGAACCCCAGTTGCAAGAGCAACATGCATTGGAGATTCTTTTAAAGAATATCCACGGGCCTATTGCTTTTCTCCTGAAGGGTTTCACTATCAAAACCTTCGAAAAACTTTTGAATAAGGATAGTAATCTACAGGAAGAGGCTTCCAAAATGCCATTCCTGGAGGATTCTATTGAGAAAAAGAAAGCTAGTAAACCATTGAAGTCCTTTGAAAAGAGAACAGCAATGGTTTCAGCTGTTGATAAGGGGAAGAAACCAATGAATGTTCAGTCCAGTAATTCTCTGACACAACAAACTCAGAAATCTCTACCCTTTCAGGTAACTTCTCAACCTATAAGAGATTCTCACCCGATTTCTTTTAAAGAGAGATTGGCTCGTACATATCCATTTAAAAGGGAGTCGATGAGAAAGATCTTTAAAAGTCTTCAGAAGAAGCCAGATTTTCGATTGTCGGAGGCCAAGAAGCCGGAAGAGGCAAATAAGAAGGATGATCCAACTTTTTGCCCCTACCATCGCATGTTAGGCCACACAATCGAAGACTGCATCGTCTTCAAAGATTGGCTAGAAAAGATCTTCCGTCAAGGTCATATTATAATTCCAAAGGAGTACCTGGTCGATCCGGATCAGGGGTCTGTCAAATCTATCTCAGGAATGAATTCTAACTTTTCTCTGTCCATTGAAGATAGTTGGGATATAACACTATCCCAGACATTTAAAAAGTCGATTAATAAATCTTTTTGTCTTTCTCAACAGTTTCCGACGAGAGCCCGGGACCCGATCTGGGAGGTTGACCTCGAGGCTTCGCATGAGGACGTTGGGACAGTTTCCTCTCCCGTAGTCTTAGGAACTACTGTATTAAATAAAAATGAAAAGAGTGAATTTTCTGTAGAGAGAAAATTTGTTGATGAGAGATCTGTACAAGTGGTTGATGGTGGCTCAAAACCTCTGTCACCACTGAAATTATCTGACTTTTACTTTGCCCCATCAAAGGCAAAGGGTCGAAAATTGAATAAAAAGTCTGATCCTTCGGCTCAAATTTTGATGATTAATGTTGAGAATGAAAATGTAAATGACTCTTCTGTTGAAAATAATTTAGAACAAGCTGAGATCAATCAAGAAATTCAAACACTCAGCTCTCCAGATTTGACTCTTCAAGAGAGAAACGAATCTGATGTCTTATCAGATAGTGAAACCCCTGAAATTAACTTTCAAGGGAGTCCTGTCGTGATAGACTTTTTCAAATTCGGACTCTCGCTCAGATAACAACAATACATCGCCTAAAGAGAGCGTAGACTCCCCTGTAGTTTGTTCTTTCGATGAAGTCGTGCAAGTACAACTGCGCGGTGGGAAGGTCTTACCCCCTAGGCTACCTCCTCAGAATAAAGGAAAACAAGTTGTTTTCGATGATCCAATTCAAATCCCTGCTCAACAATCAACTCCAATTCTTTCAAATCCACCGGGTCCCAATGTTAATGTTCCAAATGTTGATTACAATATCTTAGCTCACCTTAGGAAGTTGCTTGCCAAATTGAGCATTTATGATGCCATTGTCCTTTCAAAAGAGATGAGGGAGACTCTAATTAAAGCACTTCTCGACCTAGAAATTTGCTTAGCTCAATTAGCCTCAACATCCGAGGAAGAAGCTTTGTACTTTAAGGAAATCCCTGGGGTTACCTTCTCTGACGAAGATTTACTCCTTGGAACTGCCGACTACAATCGTCCACTTTACATCACAGTAAATGTGGGCAAGTTTAAGTTATCAAGAGTTCTAGTTGACCCGGGTGCATCGGTCAACATGATGAACATAAAGACTCTCGCATACCTTAGAATTGATACTAGCAAGCTCTCAACTGACAAGTTAGTGCTTCGTGGGTTCAATGAAAAGGGCGAGAAGGCTTTAGATTCAGTTACCCTTCTTCTAGAGATAGGAGAATTAAAAACTGAAGCGAAATTTCATATAATTGATTCGGCAACGTCCTTTAACGCGCTCCTAGGAAGGCCCTGGATCCATGAGTATAGGATGGTTCATTCTACCCTACATCAATGCATCAGTATCAACGAGATGGCATTGAGTTTGAAATTAAGGGTGATCTGCAACCATTCTCTATTCACGAGATCGTGATCTATGAGGATGCGGCGTATTACGTACCTAAAGTGTCCATTACTTGTTCTAAGGTAGAGATCAACATCAAGGAGGAAAAAGCAGAAAGTCAAAGTTTAAAAGCAATTCAAAGATTGAGAAAAGAAAAAGTCAAAAATCAAAAGAGATAAAACTCAAGTAGTGAAGACGACGTCGAGCGTGTGATCTTCAGGCCTCCAAACATTATACCTCAAATAGGTGGGAGGATGGCCTAAAGAGCACGTGGTCGAGGTCGCCCTTCAGCTGAAAAGAGAAATTCCCCGATCTACATCGAACTTGAAACAAGTTCTGATGAAGACTCAAGGAAAAGGGGTGTCAGATTTACTTTTGACTATACAAAAATTAATCCTCCTCCGAAGTTTGATCTCACTTTAGAATCAGATAGCGACCAGGAGGGTACGAAATTAAAAGTTCAAAGTGACGAGCCTGAATTGAGTTTGTATGAAAAGTTTAATAGAACGGTTGAATCCTTAACCTTAACCCCACTGTTTGCTGACAGGGTCTCAGGGTTAGTAATTAAGGATGCTCCTAACTTAGATGGAAAAGTAAGGAAAGTCAAGAAGTTCTTCCCTGGCTCTTCCTCCTTAAAGAATAAAGATGATGTAATCCTTGAGGAGGCAAATTTCAATGAATTAATGGAATTACCTTTTGGCTACTTTCCTGCTGGTGTTAAATCTCTTATCTCTAAAGGTTTTGCTCCGAGTCAATGAACTAAGGGTCTGGCTAGATACCACGAAAGCCTTTGGAATTCAAAATTTAATAAACATTGGACCAGTGGTATCGACTTTAGTACCGTTAGATCATTTGACGATGACGAATTTTGTTTAATGATAACTAGTCGTCCTGAATTTAAAAATGTCCCTACTGAAGTCATTGATTCATTCGATGGACTTTGTTTGGAGACTTTTGATGATTCTGACGAACTTCAGGTTTGGGATGCACCCCCTGAATTCGAAGAAGAAATTAAATCAACAGTCGATGAACTTAAAGAAATCAACCTTGGAACAGAGGATGACCCTCACCCCACTTTCATAAGTTCTTTGTTGAGTGAGGATGAGTCTAAGGATCTAATTCAACTTCTATTCGAGTTTAAGGATTGCTTCGCTTGGACATACGATGAAATACCAGGGTTGTCCACTGACGTAGCAGTCCATAAACTTGGAATCCGGCATGATGCCATTCCTGTCAAGCAAGCTCCACGACGCATGCATCTGAAAATCAAACAACAAGTCGTTTCTGAAGTCAAGAAGTTGGCAGAGGCTGGATTTATTTCGAGAAGAACAATATCCTTCTTAGGTAGCCAGCGTCGTGCCAGTTCGAAAGAAAAACGGTCAAATTCGAGTCTGTGTAGACTATAGAGACTTGAATAAGGCATGTCCTAAGGATGAATTTCCTTTGCCAATCCCAGAACTCATGGTGGACATTACCTCCTCGCACGTTATTTTCTCCTTTATGGATGGCTCGTCTGGTTATAATCAAATCAAGATGGCCCCAGAAGATGAGAGAAACACTGCATTCAGAAGTCCTATAGGGATCTTTTGTTATAAAGTGATGCCCTTTGGCCCCAAAAATGCTGGTGCAACCTACCAGCGGGCCATGACTCATATCTTTGATGACTTAATACATAATCAAGTCGAATGTTACATCGACGATTTAGTTGTCAAGAGCAGAGTAAAAGAGGCTCATCTTTATGATTTAAGAACTATTTTCGAGCGGTTGCGCCGCTACGACCTTAAAATGAATCCCTTGAAGTGTGCTTTCGGCATCACGTCAGGGAAATTCTTAGGTTTCGTAGTTAGGCACCGTAGAATCGAAATTGATCCTGCCAAAATTGAAGCTATCTTAAATATGCCGCCTCCTAAGAGTCTCACTCAGCTGAGATCTCTCCAGGGCAGGCTGGCGTATATAAGAAGATTCATTTCTAATCTTTCTGGAAGATGTCAACCATTCTCTGTCCTAGCTAAATAAGATGTCAAATTCATTTGGGACGAGAAATGTCAAAATGCTTTCGAAAATATCAAACAATACCTGACAAATCCGCCAGTTTTGGCAGCCCCCATTCCGGGGAGACCCTTAATCCTTTACACTGCAGCCCTTGACGAATCTCTCGCGGCTCTTCTAGCTCAAATCAATGACGATGGGAAAGAGAATGCCCTCTACTACCTGAGTCGGAGATTACTTCCAACAGAAATTCGCTATCCTGCAATTGAGAAACATTGCCTTGCATTAGTCTTTGCAGCACAAAAACTAAGGCATTACATGCTTTCTCATCAGGTCAGTCTGATTTCCAGTGTTAACCCCCTACAAAATCTTATGACCCGGCCCACGTTGTTAGGACGTCTGGCTCGTTGGTCTATGATATTGTTACAATTTGAAATCACTTTCATTCCCCTGCGTGCTGTGAAAGGGCAGGTCGTCGCCGACTTCCTTGCGGCACACCCGCTACCGGCGGAATCTCCTCTAAACGATGATTTACCTGACGAGCAAATCATGAGTTTCGAGGAATCCAATACTCAAACCTGGGAAATATATTTTAATGGTGCAGCGTCCTCTCAATGGGCAAAACACCTCAATTCACTATTCCTGGGAAAGCCGGAGTCGGTCTGGTTTTCATAACACCAGATAAGGGAATGATGCACTTTTCCTATCATTTATCAGAACCTTGTACGAACAACGAAGCTGAGTATGAAGCTTTGATAACTGGTTTGGAACTTGCAATCCTAATGGAGATTAAAGAGATTAAGATCTATGGTGACTCTCAACTGGTAATCAACCAAGTTGCAGGGACCTATAAGGTTTTGAATCCTAAACTCCTGAAATATCACCAGTACACAATGCACCTACTCGAGAAAATTCCCATTGTAACTATGTATAGGGTTCCTCATGGAAGCAATTCCTCGGCGGATGCCCTAGCAAAGCTTGCAAAGGAATTTGCTTGTCCAGAAGAAGACTTCATCCCTATAAAAGTTCAGGGTCGTCAAGTCTTATCCCCTGTAGACATGGAGTACCTCAACAATCAATCTTCCCAGGTCCTTTCTACATCTTCAGCAGTCGATGAAGAAGAAGATTGGAGACAACCAATAATTAAGTATCTGCAAGAAGGCAAGCTTCCCCATGACAGGTCTCTTGCCAATCAAATTAAGAAACGTGCCATATCATATGCACTAGTCAACGATACGTTGTACCGACGATCGTTCGATCAGATGTGGCTCCGCTGTTTAGATAAACGAGAGGCCCTGAAGATCGTTAACGAAGTCTATACTGGACTGTGCGGTGCTCATCAATCGGGTCCTAAGATGAAAATGAAAATCAAAAGACTTGGTTACTACTGGCCTACGATGATTGACGATTGCATGAAAATTGCAAAATATTATCATCAATGCCAGGTTCATGGTGTGGTCTTACATCAGCCGCCTAATGTGTTGCATCCTACGATAGCTTCGTGGCCCTTCGAAAGTTGGGGCACGGATATCGTCGGGCCAATTGACTCTCCTTCTTCAAGAGGTCATCGCTTCATCTTAGCAGCGACTGATTACTTCTCAAAGTGGGCAGAAGCAGTCCTACTAAGAAATGTAACATCACACCATGTAATGAAATTCTTTCGTGACCATATCGTATATCGATTCGGCGTCCCCCGCAGAATCATATCCGATAATGGGTCCGCTTTCAAGTCTACAAAAATCAATAACTTTGCAAGTCGTCACGGTATTGATTGGAGATACTCAACGATCTATTACCCACGGGCTAATGGATTGGTTGAGGCCTTCAATAAAACCTTGGTATAAATCATCAAAAAGACCCTAGATGACAATAAACGTCAGTGGGATGAGAGGTTGGTGGAGCTTTGTGGGCCTACAGGACCACATATCGAACCCCGACCCAATCCACACCATTTGCACTAGTGTATGGGTCCGAGGCCGTACTCCCTCTGGAAATTCAAATCCCTTCGCTCAGAACTGCAGTCCAGAATCAGATCACAACATAACAGAATGCACAACTCTGACTTGAAGAACTTGAGGGTCTTGAAGAACGTCATCTTCAAGCCCAGCAAAATCTAGAACTCTATAAAGCCATAATGGTTCAAGCTCATGATAAGTTAGTGCGACCTAGAACCTTCCGAGTAGGCGACTTGGTCTTGGTTCTTCGGAGGCCTATCTTAGCCCACCGAAAGCTCGGTGGAAAGTTTGAACCAACCTGGGAAGGACCCTTCGTAGTGGAAACAGTCTACGAAGGAGGCTCGTATCAGCTAGTGGATTGTAAAGAAGATCACCCAATGCTTCCTGTAAACGGGCGATTCTTGAAAAAATACTATGCTTGATGTAGCTCGAATTTCGAATCAATAAGATTTTCAAATTTTGAATCTATTCAGCTCAATTTTGTCCAAGTTTTTCAAAATTCGAAATCAAATTCAAGATGAATCAAAATCAAATCAACTTTCAAATTCAAATTCCTTAAATTCAAAAATAATTTAAATCAAATTCAAAACACATCTCAGATTCAAAACTCTTTAAATTCAAATTTGTCCAATCAAATTTCAAATTCAAACACTTTCAAATTTAAAACAAATTCAAATTCAAAAATCATTCAAATCTCAAGTTCTAGAATTTAAATCCCATCCTCTATGTAGAGCAAGTTTCCTTTACACATGATCATTCTAGACCCGATCCTCTGTATATAGCAAGTTTCCTCTATATACGATCATCCAGTATGTAGAGCAAGTTTCCTCTACATACGATCATTCCAGACCCGATCCTCTGTATGAAGCAAGTTTCCTTCATATACGATCATTCCAGACCTGATCCTCTATATAGAGCAAGTTTCCTCTATATACGATCATCCTGACTCGATCCTCTATGTAAAGCAAGTTTCCTTTACATACGATCATTCCAGACCTGATTCTGTGCGAAGCAATGCTTCCTTCTCACGGGATCATCTAGTTTTCTTTTCCTTAAGGTTAGATGTGAGTCATCGTGCTTTCTATCCTTAGGATTAGATCTTCTAGTGATGGAGCATGTCCTCTGTGGCACCATCCTAGATTCAAAATCCAGATCCAACCTTCTGTGGGAAGCAATGCTTCCTTCCCTCAGGGTCCTCCGGTTTTCTTTTCCTTAAGATTAGATGTGAATCATCGTGCTTTCTATCCTTAAGATTAGATCTACTAGTAATGGATAACGCCCTCTGCGGCACCATTCTAGTTCCAAAATTCAAATCTTTAAGTCTGATCTCCTATAGGAAGCAATACTATCTTCCTATGAGATCATCCAGTTCTCTTTTCCTCAGAGTAAGTATTCTTCTTCTCTTAGGATTAGATTCCCTAGTGATGGAATAAGTCCCCTGTGGCACCGTCCTGGAATCAATTTCAAATTCCAAAATCAAACTCTCTTCTCCTCAAGGTTAGGCTTTTCTCCTTCCTTTAGGATTAGACTCCCTAGTGATGGAATAAGTCCTCTATGGCACCGTCCTGTGTTTAATTTTAAAATCCAGTTCTCTCTTCCTTAGGGTAGGTTCTTCTTCCTTCCCTTGAGATTAGACTTCCTAGTGATGGAATAAGTCCTCTATGACACCGTCCTGGAATCAATCTCAATCAAGCTTTCTTTTCTTTAGGGCTAGGTTCTTCTTCCTTCCCTTAGGATAAGATTCACTAGTGGTAGAGTACGCTGTTTCCAGCACTACCCTAGTATCCTTTCAAATCTAGTTTTCTAAGGTTAGGATTTTCCTTTCCCTTAGAATCAAATTCAAACTTGATCCTTTATAGCTAGGAATTCTTCCTTTCCATACGATCATCCATACCTTCTTTTCCTTTAGGGTTAGGACTTCCCTTCCTTTAGGATTAGATATACTAGTGGTAGAGCACGCTGCCCTCAGCACTACCCTAGTATCAGATTTCAATTTGATCCTCTGTAGTTAGGAATTCTTCATTCCTATACGATCATCTAGACCTTCTTTTCCTTAGGGCTAGGTATTTCTTCCTTCCCTCAGGATCAGATCTACTAGTGGTAGAGCACGCTGTCCCCAGCACTACCCTAGTATCTGTTCAAACCCCGATTCCCTAGGGATAAATTTATCTTTCCCTTAGGATCAAAACTCCAGACTTGACCATTCTATTCGGTCAACACCAATATATGCAATAGAACTACATTCTATTACACATATTGGGGGTCTATTTGTTGACCTCATTTTTGTATGATGTTAGCATGACCAATCCAGACCTTAGGATCTTTCCAATCCTTAGGATTTAATCTTGACCCTAGGATCAATCTGATCTTAGTTCAATCTAGATTCAAATCAATCCTGATCTCAGATTAATCAAATCTCCAGACTATTCTAGATCTTAGGATCTTTCCTAGATTTTAGATCTTAGGATCATTCTAGACCTTAGGACCCCCCCTAGAACCTAGATCTTAGGATTCTTTTAGATCCTAAGACTCTTCCTAGATCCTAGGATTCTACCTGACTCTAGATCATATGATCCTCTTAGACCTTAGGATTCTCCTAGATCTATCTAGAGCTTAGGATTCTTCTAGATCCTAAGACTATTCCAGATCCCAGGCCCTAGAACTTCCAGACCCTAAGATCTTCCTAGAAATCAAACTTTAGGATCTACTCTAGATCCTAAGATCCTTCTAGATCTTGAATCTTAGGATTCCTAGATCTTAGGATTCTTCTAGATTATAGGATTCTTCCAGACCCCAGATCCTAGGATTTCCCTAGGACTTCTAGATTCTAGGATCTTCCCAGACTCCAGTCCCTAGGATCTATTCTAGACCCTAGGATTCCCTTAAGCTGATTTGGACCCTAGGACCTATTCTAAACCCTAGGATTCTTCTAGATCAATCCAAGCTTCAATTCAATCTAAACTTAATTCAAATCCTATCATTCAAGCTCAAAATCCAATTCAAAACCAGATTTCCAGATTCAAATCCAAGGCCAAAGGTCTAAGTCTTGAAAGCCTTTTCCAGCAAATTTTTGAACACCTCAAAACCCTATCAAATGACCTCTGATTCAAGATCTATCAGTTCCACACTGATGTTACATGTCTCTAGAGGCAACCCTCCAAATTTGAGCTCATTCTGAGGTCTCTAACCCCAGAAACTGAATTGAAATCCAAAGGCTGTAAAACCTTCAAATATTTACAATCCATGCCACTAGACCTACCACCCAGTGGATTTTGACCCTGGAGCTTTCTTCAAAGCCCCCAATCACCTCCAGACCCTTGATTATGACCCATTGAGCAATAAACTGCATTTTGTTGGACTCAATTTGACCCTTAGCTGACCAGGGGTCAAAACGACCAAAATACCCATATGGGGTATAAATGGTCATTTGAACCAAATGAGCTCCAAATCAAATGCAATCACTTCCAGCAAGTTTCAATTATCAAACCCAACCTGTTGGACCCACTTCCAGCCCCTGGGTCAACCTGGTTGACCAAGTCAACCTGGTTGACCAAGTCAACCTAGTTTGACCAAACAGGCCTTTATGGGTCAAAATAGGTCATTTTGACCAAATGACCTCCCCAGACCTTGGGACCACCTCCATTGGTCTCCAAATATCATTTCAAATCTGTTGAACCCATTTCCAGACCCTGGGCCCACCTGGTTGACCAAGTCAACCAGGGTTGACCTAAAAGGCCCATTAAAGGCCCAAATAGGTCATTTTGACCAAATGACCTCTCCAGACCTTGAGACTACCACCAGTAGACTCAGAATGTCATTCTGAATTGATTGAACCCAATCCCTGACTCTAGGTCAACCTGGTTGACCAAGTCAACCTAGTTGACCCATTAGGCCCATTAAAGGCCTAAATGGGTCATTTGATCCAAATAGCCTATTTAAACTCCTGAAACACATCTACCAGGCTCCATTTATTATTTGAAATTGATTCAATCCAGACCCTAACCCTGGGTCAACCTGGTTGACCAAGTCAACTCAGGTTGACCAGTTCAATGCTCAAGCTTTATCATATTTAATTAGGCTTCAAGATCAATTACAAACCTATCCAAATTCATTTGGGCACTTCCTCCAATAGTTTGGATTTGACTGGACCCCTTGACCTAGTCAAAAGTTGACTTGGTCAACTAAACCCAAGTCTAGTCAATTTTAGCTTGCTTAGGTCAAATCACTTGGCATGATCAAACCAACATCCTCAGACTTTATTGAGCTTTCAAAATAAGTCCATTCCATGATTCAAGTACTTTCCAATTAATTTTGATTTAAATCTAATTTGATTTGACCAAGTCAACTCATTGAAACTTGGTCAAATCACTTAAAACCCCTCTTTCAAGCTTTAAGCAAATCACATTAAAGTTTTGAGATGCATGTAGTCAATGTTTGTCCTATGCCTTGTCCACTTAGGCTTAGGTTGACTGTTTGACCAGTCAAACAGTCAACATAAACCTTTGAATGGGTTAAAAGTGGTCAAATACTTTTCTCAATCCACTTTAAATTATTCCAACCTTTTTTAACCTATCCAAATAGTTTTCTAATACCACTCCCTTTCCACCTCAGCAGTCCAAGTGGCCTTGGACTGGTCAAACAGTCAAAACAAGGTTTTAAAGTGGTCAAAGATGGTCAAAACCCATCTTAAACCTAACCCACTCCTCCCTAAACCCCTCCAGCAGCCTTAAACCACTCTAGAACCTTCCCATAATAGATCCTAACCCTTAGATCAAAATCAAAAGGTTTAGATTGAACTAGGTGGTTTTAAAAAGGACAAGGGGGCCTTTACACTTGGCATGTCCTTTATGTCCTTTGATTCTCTGATCCTACCTACCCCTTGGACACATGGCATTCATCAGAGAGTCCAGGCAAGAAATCCCAGCCCTCCATCCAAGCAAAGAATGTTTGAATAGGGCAAAACCTCTCTTAGGCTCTCATTCATTCAAGTTCCAATCTCTCTCCATTTCAGCCTCCCCAACTCTAGCTCTTAGCTTCTCTGAGCTTACCAAGAGTTCTTAAGACTTTCCCGACCAAGATCCACCGGTCAGACCTCGCCGGCGGCAAGTTCCACGGCGAACCAAGGTGTCTTCCTTTCGAAGGATTGTAGAGATTAATCCAGGCGTTTTCAATCCAAGAAGTCTTCTACAAAAGTTTGCGTGGATAGACTACAAGTTCAGAGCATCAAAAATTGTCAAAATCTAACGGTTAGATTTCTTTAAAACCCCAACCCTAGATTATACACTTAGAGTTAAATACCATCTTTTAAACTGCATTTTAAATAAAAATACTTGTCCCACACGATTTCTGTTCACCTAGTTTATCTAGGTTTAAAATTTTAGTCAATTTGGTTCATCGGGTTGAGAGAACGAGCCAAAAAAATCAAACTCTAGGGCGTTTTCGTAGAACCAGTCAGGTGTACGAAATATCAGCCATTGATCATCGCATCAACGGCTGAGATTTCGTTATACCGTGGGTCAGTCAATCCTTGCACATGCGTCCGTCGTTCGGGATTTCGACCGGCTTGATCTGAACCCTCCGTTCGAACCGCGGGATTCAATCACATCCGTCCGTTCGTTATTACGGGCTATCCAACGGTCCAGGGCCGCTGCTGACGCGGATTAGTGAAACCGCGTCCGCGGTTTCCATTATTCTCCAATCATTTGCGCCGCCAGGCAATGATTGGCCGCAGTTTACAACGGCCAATCAGAGGCTGCCACGTGGCATTCTCGCCTCAGATTTTTTTTTATTATAAAAAAATTAATTTAAAATTATTTTAAATACAGAAACAAAAAAATAATATGTTAAAAATTAATTTTAAATAATAAAAAAATATATATCATTTTATATTAAAATATTTATAACATTAAATATTTTATTTTAAAATAAATATTAATTCAAATTATTAATTTTTATTTAATTTTTTTTTTAAAAAAAATATTTTAAAGTTAATACTTATTTAAATTTAATTAAAATACTTTATAAAATAAATTTTTTTTTAAATTTATTTTAAATTTTTCAAAGTATTAAAATCTGAAATTAATCATAAATTAATATATATTTATATATTATCAAAAATTTTTTTTTAATTTAATTAATTAATTTTAAAATTCAATATTAATTTTAATCAATATTAAATTATTTAATGCTTTAATTAATATTAAATGACTTAATGTTTTAACTAATATTAACTTTAATTAGAAGATTTTAAATATTATTTAAAATGTCTCAAAATTTTAAAATAATTTAAAATATTTAATATTATTTAGTATTTTAATTAACTATTTAAATAATTGATTAATATTTAATTAATTTTAAATTTAATTAATATTTAAAAATTCAAATAAAGTTAATTAAGTTATTTAATATTGCTTAAATGATTTGTAACATTTCAATAATTAAATATTTAATTAATACTCATTAATTCAATATTAAATTTTTTTTTATTAATTAATATTCAATAATTAAGTAATTATTTTAAAATATTCTAATTTTAAAATTAAATTAATTTAAACTATATTTCATATTTTAATCAAGTAAATACTTAATAATTAGTTAACATCTAATCATTAATTAATAACTTAAGTATATTAACAAATAATAATAATAATATACATACATTTAAATAATTTTAAAATTTCAGAAGATTCTAAAGATTTAAATTAACTGATTTTAAAATTATTTTTAATCATTAATTAATTTAAAATTACTTAAAATTCCTTTTAATTGATTTAAACTTCAAAAATTCATAATAAATTCATTTTAAATCAGAAAATTAAGTATAATATATCAAAATTTTCAGAAAATTAAGCACTTTAATTTAAGATTAACTTCAGAGATCAAAACTTGATTAATTTTAAGTTATTTTAATTTCTTAATTATTTTAGTATTTAATTAATATCTAATTAAATCCTAAGTCAATTATTTTGAAAATTAAAAACTTATTTTCAAATGATCTTAGTAAATCAGTGGATCTCTCATTTAGGTATTCAATTTACTCAAACCATATTTTCAACTATTTCTAATTTAAAATTTATGTTTATACATATATAAGTTCATGCATATTATGAATATATTTAAAATTACTTTAAAGTAATATATATATATATATATATATATATATATATATATATATATATATATATATATATATATTTAAATCTTTTAGGTTGAGAGATCTACTATGAAATTTTAACCATAGATTAACATATTTGAATAGAAATCATGTGGGAGTGCTAATGAATGATTATAATCTAATCATTCATTAATCTAATTAAGCATATTTAATTAGCATTAATCTTTGCATGTTTAGGACATACACACACCACATAGCTTTAGGGCTCTCCTAGATTTAGGATTTGATTGTGTTTATGTATATGCATCCTACATATGTTTGTTCAAGGGTTATAGACTTTGATTTGAACCCAATTAACCTAGTGTCATTAAGGACAACAATTAAGGATTAAAAAACTTAGAAAAATTCTAATACAACAATAACAAGCCTTTGTCCCACTACGTGGGGTCGGCAACATGAATCCTTTTTCTCCATTGTGTCCGGTTCAAAGTCAAATTCTAGTTTAAATCTAATAGAGAAAGATCATTTCTAATATTTTCTAACCAAGTCTTTTTAGGTCTACCTCTACCTTTCTTAACATAAGTCAAATCTAATACCTCTACTTTCCTAACTGGGTCATCGGAAGGCCGCCGTTTTATGTGAGAAAAATTCTAATAATTAAGATTTATCTCCAATTGACTTGAAACTTTAAACACTTGAACTTAGTGACATTCTCAGCCTCAAGAAAATTTTCCACTGAATTTTAAAGTCATTAAGCCCCTTAATCAACCTAATCAAAATTAAACCTTAATTAAGCCATTTAACCTTCCAGAAATTGTAATAAATCAAATTAAAATCCAAAAATTATAAATAATACCTCAAACTGACCAGAATTGAAACCTTAATCAATGAAAAATAAAAGCCCCTTGACTGGACTTCAAAATTAAGTTTAATTTAAGTTTAATTGAAATTCAATATTTAATTAATTTAATTAATTAAAAATAATTAAAAATTCCAGAAAATTTCCAAACACTTGGAAATCATTCCTTAGGTCATTCCTGACCTTTGGAGTTGATTTCAAGGAGTTTGGAGGTCATTTGGATCCAAATCACAAAAAGGGTCTCTAATTAAATAATTTAAATAATTCATTAAATACTCAAAACTTCAAAAATTCATAACTAATTCAAATGAACTCCAAATTGAGCAAACTCAAAGACATACAACTCATCTTAAGTTCTAATATTTATTAAAAATGTTAAGTTTCCAGAAATCAATCAATTTTGAAAAAGTCAACTTTTGGTCAAATATAGTTCAAATTCAAGTCAAAATTTCAAACCTTCATAATAAAATGTAAAAAATCCAATTTCAGCGTACTTACTGTCTAACTGATCGTATTAAGATCTAGTATTGTAATAAAATATTAAATTTCCAGAAAACACTTTAAATCAAAAAGTCAACTTTTGACCCTTGAATTAAATCATTAAAATAATTCAAAATATTCCAAAATTCAATAAATCTTCAAAAAAAAAAATTCCAGAAAACACTAATTCAAACTTAAAACCAGCAACCAATCAAATTCAATTAAAAATTAATCAACCTTCAAATATTAATCAAACTCAAATCACTTAATTATATCGGATACCACTGGGTAACCCAGGCCTACGAGGCTATTAAATTAGCCCCAAGGAAGGTGAAATAAACTTTATGGCCTCGGTGTGAAACAAAGGTGATATCCAACAAACAATTAAAATCAAATTTAAAATCAATTTCAAGTTATTAATATTTAAATTCAAATTAAATCTCCCTCAAGCCTTTCAACCAATCAGAACTTTAAACAACTTCAATCAATTGCCTATTTAGGACATATCAAAGCCACACAGCCTACCTCACACACTTTAGATGGTTTGCTAGGATAACCAACTCTAGTCTTAGGCTAGGCCGGTGTTTACTTTTCTGCTGTGTGCCGGGTTTTCAAGCTTTTACTGCATGCTGTTTGCTAGTGGTAGAATTAATGTGATTGTTTATTTATTTTCTGCACTCTGTGATTCGATTGATTGTACGTTAGACCTACCCTTAGGTTAGGAATTATTTATACTAATTCAATCTTATGCATGTGGCCATGCTCATACATGGCATTTAAAATTAAAGGGGGCAAAATCATAATTATTAAATTGCATAGGTGCTAAGCATGCTAAGACCCCCTTTAAAATTAAAAGAGCATGGCCAAGTGTGGCTGGTTTGAGCATTTTTTAATTTCAAATATATAACTGCTTGGGATGTCAAATATAAACTGTTGATTATTAGGATAACCTTGCAGGTTGTTGAGTCTAGATTTCTATTTTTTTATTAATGTAATTTGATTTAAGTTGAGTTGTAAATTATTTAAAGTGATTTGAGATTGAGATGTTTAAACATTCAATTTAGAATCCAAAGAGGAAGGAACATCCCTTAGGAGAGAGTTCCTATCCATTTGGAGATCCAAATTAGGATAAAGTTTAAATATCCAAAGAGAAAAGATAACCCCCCTATTCAGGGGGAGTTTCTTTTCATTTGGACATCCAGACCCGACGATCCAAGGAGTTCCAAGAAGACGAAGAAGTGAAGAACGAAAAGAATCTCAAATCTCAAAGTCACTTGAGTCTTAGGAGTAGAATCCGGGTTGTAATCAGTGGTACCCGGCCACTTTACTTTACTGCAGACCATGGGTTGTATAATTAAGTGGCACTTGCCACAGACTTTCATTTTGAATATTTATTTAATTATTTAATTGATTTTATTACCTGATGTTGATTGCGATTAAGGACTTCCATGCTTTTAGTAGTTTTTTGACGCTTATTGCATGTCGATTTTATTTTAGCCTGGAACCCGATCGGAGGCTCGTGAGGGTACGGTCATAAACTTTTTCTACTTAAACAAAATTTAAAATTTTTAAGCTCAGATAGTAACTCTAACGCTCTTAAGAAGTAAGCCCGGACTCGTCGGGAGTTTTTCATGCATACATATTAACTTTTCTCATCCGTGTTAGGCACCTCCCCGCCTGCGGGTTTTGGCAGACCACCTGACCTATTAGGGTGCAGTTCTGTCCAAGGGGATGTTGTGCAATCTCTAGGATAAAATCTATTTTTTAAGCCTGATTTTTAAACTGTTTCATTCTTATTTAAGCATTTAATCGAGTCAACTAGCATGCATTGCATTAGATACAAATTAAATTTGAGTGTAAATCTTAATTGCATTTTTAGCTTAAGCATTTAACCCAACATGTGTTAAGGGGCTAATTAGGAATCTGCTCTAGATGTCAGCCCCGCTCTCCTTAAACTAATCTTAAATAACATCCTCAACCACTCTTTCATAAAGACTTTGACTCATGGTTTTAAAGCGTTTAGGTGGTTTAGCTGGCTCCCCAATCCAGGCCGGGGTAAGTCCAGATTGCATTGCATTAGCTAGGATTCGGGTCGCTGATTTTTAGTACCCAATTTTAGACTTAGGTTTTGAGGCAAATCTCTAATCTTAAGACCTCAACCTTCCGGGAATCTAATTCTCACTTTCTAATAAAATTGATCACTTAAACATTAAATCTTTTTCAATCTAATTCAAGCCCAACACTTAGGATAGGTTGGGGTGTTTCTGAAGCAATTCAGAATCTTAAAGCACCTCCTACTCTTCTTCCTTTGACTCCAGAAATAACTGTTCAAATTTTATCCAGTCCCTGTTGAATTTCTAACCCTTAACCTCCTTTGACATCTAGCTTTGAAATTCTTAAATAAAATTCGTATCGCTATTTTAATCGAGAGTATTCGTAGGAAATTTTCTGATTTCCTACGATGTAATTAACTACGAGGGCTTGCGCTCGTAGGAGATTTAGAAACCCAGACCTGATTTCAAAATCAAGCTTTTTCAAAACCTTTAATTAATTATCTTTGGGAAATCAAAACAAAAATAGCGATCGTTATTTTTATATTCAAACTATTGATAATGATTGATATCTTCTTTCTTCGGATAGATATGTCAATTACAATCATAGTTCTGATTATGAAATTAATGATCCATATATTCAGATTAGCACAGTCAAATATTGAATTAAACATCATTTTGATCTTTCGAGATCGTATAATGTTTCTCCTTGAGTTTGACTACGATAATCAGAGTAAATCAAGATTTGTAATCCGAACCTATTAGGGAACGATATGTTCACCTTTCGAGGTGATATATCATTCATAATAAGTGTTCGATTTCAAATATTCAAATTCCAAAAATTTAATATTTCCCAAAGAAAATTATACAGTTTTTTAAAACTATATTTTTCAATCAAACAAACAGTACCACATCCTTACTGGCAGGAGACTATTTGAGAATGAATCTTAATGATATTCTTGACCAAACATCAGCTTTTTGTGAGATGAAGTATTATTCAATTTGTCTATCTCGGCAAACTGTTGCGAATGGTGGATGGTTTTTACTTTGAGTGATAGGCGGCTTATTTCAATTTTAAATATTTTAGATTTTTGGTATTTGAAGTTTTGGATTTTTGAAATTTTGGATTTTTGTTGGCATTTGAGTGGGATTTGAAATTAACCCCTCCGGTTGAGATCTACATTCAACACGGTTATCATCAGGGTGGTAACGAGCCATTTCATTAATGGATTGAACCTTGTCGACTCTGTCTACCCATCGACAGAGGATCCGGTTGTAGGCTTTAGATCTTCGTTTATGGATTTCTTTTGTTATAGAACTTGAAGCCTTAATATGAACATATAAAATAGATATTTCGGTCAATACCCTAACCGTATATCTGTTTGATAATTCGAGCCATGTCGACTCCTATCTATCCACGTAAAAGGATCGGGTTCAAACTTGGGTTCGTTTATTGACCCGCGTAGCATCCCTAGACGTCACGTATGTATTCAAAACACGCTCGCCGAGGCCCATGCGGGTTTAGTATTATATGTGTGTTTTGGTGTATCTATATGCATACATATTATAGTGCATGTGCGAGGGCATTTTGGATATTTGATGGGTCTTCTACGGCAGCTCGTAGGAACTCATGTTTGTTATGGTCATTCGATATCTTCTCGTAGAGAGTGTACATACGATAAGTCTCCTGTAATAGCCTGTAGGAATTTGCATTTATTATAATCCTTTGACATTTTGCTCATGGATGATTTCTAGTATATATGACAAGTCTATTGTAAGAGCCCGTATGTATTTGTGTTTACTACAATCTTCTATTCCATGCTTGTAGAAGATTCATCACACCAAGTTCTTACATAATATGTGACGTGCATTGCAGCTCATTACTTATTCTTCATGCTCCATTCATGGGTACTCCTTATGTGCATTGAAACCCCTCTATTGTTTGAAGTATTTGCTTGCAATGGTTTAAACGTTATAGGTTCAACAATTCTCATTATCATTTACAGTCATCCATGAATATCCACAAGCTTTTTGTGGTTGCTTGTAAGTGAACCATTGTATGTGTAGTAGGTTCATGTTGATCATTGCTTATGAGTGATATATAAAAACTTTAGTCATCATACGTCATTGTTTGCAGATACTTATTGATATTCACTTGAATTTTTTGACTTGCTTTCATGACATTTGAATGGCTTAAACTTTCTTTGGTTACGCTTGAGTTCGGCGGGATTTCCTGCTTTTTGTACATAGGCAATTCTTTTTTTTTCTGTTTTGTTTATCTACTGTGTGGGTCAACATATTGATATAGATGTGAGTGCTTTAAATAGTCTTACATTGATGATGAATAACATATATAAATCAGAATATGGTATTCAACGTAATTGACTAACAATTAATACTACTTTTGACCATGTGTTGAGATGCCCCCTAATAGTAATGATGCTCAATAGTTTTGTAACTTACATACAACACAAAAACTTTTTAATTAGGACATACAAATCTCAAATCCATTAATCACAGTGTTGAGCAATACAATCCATCATAATATCTCTCAATTATTAGAACCAATTCATTGTTCTTATAAGAGTGGATAATGCAATCAATAATCTCGAATCTATGCTACTTTATATAGCACAAAAAAGCTAATTGAATCTCAATGCCAAAAAACAATTGAAGTGTTATAGAAAAATGTGCATGCTCTATTACAAGGATAACATAAAGGAGACAGTGCAGTATTGTTGTTTAACAAGTCATGTACAACTCGATTAACTCTTAAGGAGGTTTCGTGTAAAAGTTAAGAGTATTTGCCTACTTTTTTTAGACAGGTTTTATGCCTCTATTTAAAAGGATATGTTACTTGCCTCTATTTTCTAGACTCAAGAGGCTATATGCTTCTGTGAAATCTACCGAGCACATGAGATAGCATCATGAGAATAGATGAGAGCATTATATGTTATGGCATCTATTAAATGATGAAGTATACAAGCACTTTAATCATATATAACTCAACTTTCATGTTAACTCAAAGAACAACTCCCCCTATGTATTCTACTATTTTCAGTTCATACTTTTTTTTTCCAAATATGCAGTGAAAACACAGTATTTTCACTTCATACTTACCATCTTCGATATGCTTAAATTGGTCAGCAACAGTTATGCCATATAATCATTCTCTGATGATTTGTTTAGCTATATCATGCAAGTTTCTAACAATGATTTTTATAGGATCACAAATCTAAATAAAATGTAAATGTTTATGTAAAATTTATGTTAGCCAAGTTAAAAACCTTCTAGAAGGAAAGATGTGCTTATGAATGATATTCTCTAAAATAAAACTTATAAATGAAAGCATCATGCAAATGAAAATTTGTAATGTATTATCATTTGTTATATTACGAAGGCTAAGTAGATAAAAAAATAACATGCTCATACCGCATTGAGTTATTGAAGGCATTTGTGTTGAAACATAGAGATAATAAAAAATCTTGATTTGATTATCATAAATAATTTTGACTATTTGATTATTTATTCAAGAGGAACAAAAATGTCTAATGAGTAGAATCTAAACTACAGAGTCATTGAGCCAATTATAATTGGATACATTAGAGCTTTTTTCTAAACTATCTTACTAGAGAACTAATTTGATTCATCATAATTCAAATGTGACACATATTAAAAATATATGTTGACTCTTAACAGGACACAATGGAGAAAAAGGATTCATGTAGCCAACCCCACATAGTTGGATAAAGGCTTGATATTGTTGTTGTTATTGTTGTATCCAACATAAAAGATAATAGATAATTTAAAAATGATGATGGATTTAACAAAGCATTGCTCGAGAAAAGACTTGAAGACTCAATAATTAGCTGATGAAGAACCATAAAACCTAAAGCAAAATATACCATCGTTTTGCAATAAAGAAGAGTTGTACATGCATGGGTCAAAGCCTTGAAATTATCAAATAAACATGCTTCAAATTTAGTAATATGCTTGTCTCATCAATAACACTGTCGTTACCAGGTCCCAAGTCCTGGATGAGAAAAGTGGAGGGTTGCGTTAGGTAGTCGACAGCCAGCGTAAAACTTGTCGAATAATAATGACATGAATCTTTTAAGAAATTCTGTTAATGCTAGGGCGTCCCCTGGAAGAGACGTGCTGTATGGCCTAAATACAGCAACAAGTGTGCAAGGGTCACTGCACCGCCGCCCGGGTGCAGTGTTAAATAGGCAAGGGTTCTCACATCAAGGACGGATGTGGGCAAAGAAGCTAGTCCATAAAACTAAAATTAGGATATGAACTTGGAATATAGGTTCCCTTACAGAAAAATTAATGGAATTAATAGATATTATAATTTATAGGAAGATAAATATTCTGTGCATTTAGGAAACTAAATGGGTTGAAGAGAAGGCTAAGGAGATTGATAGTTTAGGATTTAAACTTTGGTATTCGGGTAGGAGTCGTACTAGAAATGGTATAGACGTGATTTTAGATAAAAGTTTGAAGGATAATGTTATAAATATTAATAGAATTGGAGATAGAATTATAGCTTTAAAGATTATTGTTGGTGCTAAGATTGTTAACATTATAAGTGCTTATGCTCCTCAAGTGGGTTTGGATATGGGTTCAAAATTAAAATTTTGGAATGACTTAGAAGAATTAATACAAAAGATACCTCTTGAAGAAAGAGTTTTTATTGAGGAGATTTAAATGGACATATTGGTAGAGAGGTATATGATTTTAAAAGCATTCATGGTGGCCATGGGTTTGGAACGACAAATGAAGGTGGTAAGTCCATATTAGATTTTTGTTTAGCTTATGATTTTTTAATTACTAATGTCTTATTTGAGAAAAAGAATGAGCATCTCATTACTTATAAAAATGGATATAGTACAGCTCAGATTGATTATTTTCTTATAAGAAAATTAGATATTTTATATTGCGAAGATTGTAAAGTTATTTCGAGTGAAAATTTATGTACACAACATCGTTTATTAGTTTTAGACTTGAAGATAATGGGGCAGAAAATAAAAAATAAAGTAAAATGATATTCTAAGATTAGATTGGGGCATTTAAAGAATATTAACAAAAATATTTTTGAGAGTAAGATTTTAGATCTTAAGATTTTGTCAGTGCATGAGGATGCTAATGTTATGTGGGAAAAAGTGACTAGTGATATTAAGAATATTGTAAAAGATGTGTTTGGAGTTTCAATGGGAAAAGCTCGTAATAGTAAAAATAGTTGGTGGTGAAATTCAAATGTTTAAGAAAAGGTAAAAAATAAGAAGATTTGTTATAAAAATTAGTTTAATTGTAAAAATTCTGATAATTGAAAAATATATAAAGAGGCACGTAAGGAATCTAAGAAAGTAATATGCGATACAAAGAGTTTAGCTTTTAGTGATTTATATAATAGATTAGATACTAAGAATGAAGAAAGATATATGTATAAGTTAGCCAAACAAAGATATAGGAGTAGTAAGGATTTAGTTCAAGTGAAGTGTATTAAGGATGAAGATAAAAAAATACTTTTTTTAGAAGATGATATTCAACAAAGGTGGATGAGATATTTTGCTAAACTTTTTAATGAAGAATATAAAAATAAAATTGACTGTAGTGACCTTAGCACCCTAAATGAAAATAAAGATTTCTGTTTTTATCGGCGTATTAGTAAAACTGAAGTTAGAGAGGCTTTAAAGAAAATGAAGGGTGGAAAAGCTGTTGGACCTAATGATAATATTCCAATAGAGGTGTGGAAATGCTTAGGAGATGAAGGAATTTCTTGGCTTACTAAACTTTTTAATACTGTTTTGAAGACTAAAAAGATGTCAAATGAGTGGAGAATGAGTGTGTTAATCCCTATTTTTAAGAATAAAGGTGATGCACAAGATTGTGCGAATTATAGAGGAATTAAGTTAATGTGTCATACTTTAAAACTATGGGAACGAGTTATGGAGCATAGGTTGCAGCGTGATACTAATGTTTCTCAAAATCAATTTGGATTCATGCCGGGTATGTCTACTATGGAAGCCATACATTTTTTAAGAGGTTTGATGGAGAAATATAAAGAGAATAAGGAGGATTTACATATGATATTTATTGATTTAGAAAAAGCATATGATAAAGTTCCAAGAGAAGTGCTATGGAGAGTTCTTGAAAAGAAAGGAATTAATAACGCTTATATTCAAATCATTAAAGATATGTATGCATAAGCTATTACTTGTGTTCAAACACAAGGTGGTTTGACCAAGTATTTCCCTATTTCGGTTGGATTACATCAAGGATCAGCCTTAAGCCCATATCTTTTTGCTTTAGTCATGGATGTTCTCACTAGACATTTGCAAGAGGATGTACCTTGGTGTATGTTTTTTGCTGATGATATTCTTCTTGTTGATAAGACTAGAGAGGGAGTTGAAGGTAAACTAGAATTGTGGAGGTCAAACTTAAGTCTAAAGGTTTTCGCTTGAGTAGATCTAAAACGGAATATATGGAGTGTAATTTTAGTAATAATAAACCTAGTGAGGGGATTATGACTTTGGGCGATCAAGTCATTAATAAGAGCACACAATTGAGATATCTTGGATCTATTGTTCAGAGTGATGGTGAAATAAATGGGGATATTATTAGCAGAATCCAAGTTGGATGGTTGAAGTGGAGAATGCATCGGGCTTATTGTGTGATAGAAAAGTACCCCTCAAACTTAAGGGAAAATTCTATAAGATGGTGGTGAGACCTACAATGTTCATGGTGCCGAATGTTGGCCTTTAAAAGAGAAGCATAATTCTAAGTTAAGTGTTGCAGAGATGAGGATGCACACGTGAATGAGTGGCTTTACCCTTAGAGATAGGATACGAAATGAGCATATTCGTGAAAAGGTTGGAGTAGCTCCAATGGAAGATAGAGAGAGTCGCCTTAGATGGTTTGGTCACATAAAACGGTGGCCTCCCAATGACCCATTTAGGAAAGTAAAGGTCTTAGATTTGACTTATGTTAAGAAAGGTAGAGGTAGACCTAAAAAGACTTGGTTATAAAATATTAGAAATGATCTTTCTTTATTAGATTTAAACGAGAATTTGACTTTTAACAGGACACAATGGAGAAAAAGAATTTATGTAGCCGACCCCACGTAGTGGGATAAAGGCTTGATGTTGTTGTTGCTTGTCTCATCAATAATGTACCATATGGAGGACTTAAATTCCTCCAATCTACATTCAACTTATTCATGGATGTCAAATAAAATACCACAAAACTACTGCAATCTATTAGGATCATATACTTCATAAATTTCAACATCTGCTTACATAGAAATAAAATCACTAAAAAAGTTTGGCTTTGGATATATCTTCAATACAAAAAATAATCAGAGGGAAATAGGTTCAAATAAAATTTATGTCATTATTCTCCATCTTCTTGAGGTTACTAAAGTGTGAAGCTTCTCTTCTTGCATCATGCACAATAGTGGTTCTTATCGATTCTAGAGCTATAGGCTTCAAACTCCTTTTAGCTACCCCTACACACGTTGACAAGGACCTATTTTAAA
This sequence comes from Dendrobium chrysotoxum, assembly GCA_019925795.1. Taxonomy (NCBI): domain Eukaryota; kingdom Viridiplantae; phylum Streptophyta; class Magnoliopsida; order Asparagales; family Orchidaceae; genus Dendrobium; species Dendrobium chrysotoxum. Next base: position 47,901,129 of record CM034305.1, on the reverse strand, counting down.
TGGCCCTCCTTCAGCAACTTAATTATCAACCATGGCCATGTGGCAATGGTAAAACTTGAACCATCCCTCCTCTCCGGCGAAGCACATAGCTTAGATGAGTCCTTAAGAAAATCTTGATTTCAATTACTACCAGAACATTGAGTAAAAAGTGATTAAAAAGTGATTAAAGGATGGGAGTTCAAAGTGATAAAGGGAAAGGAGTTCAATGTGCTCTTTTGGCTTGCGTGGTGCAAAAGAGAAGGCAGAGTAGGTAATCATTATGCCAAAGTAAATGGTTTAACTGGGCTACTATGCGACCCACAACAATACACTTCTGAAAACCACAAACATGCAAGGCACAATCCCAACTTATCTTACTCAGGATCATGGGGAGGGCAGATAAGATTGAGGACTTCAGTATCCAAGTGAATTCTTTAGCAATAACATAATTGTTGGTCATTTCCAATAGCTCCTCCATCTTTCCGACCTTTAATTCACCTCTAGCTGTTGCAACTCTGCTCATCCAAATGCAGCAAATTGTGACAAAAGAGGAGCAACCTCATTTGGACTCCTTTTTCCTATGAAGTACAAAGGATAAGTGGATTTTAACCAGAAAGGAGTAGCATGGCCAGAGTAGCGATGCCTTCCTGAATGGCTACAAACTAGCCTTGTACCACATAGCGTAGTTTGCCTTCCATTGCTATCAGAGAACTTCTTCTTAATTTGAAGCTTGGAAACAATCATCTTTGAGTCCTGGCAACCTTTTTCCTCCCATTGACCATCTCTCATAGAGAATGCCAAAGAATGAGGCATTATGTGCATCGAACAAAACGAATTTTTGGGAGGATTTCAAAAAAATCAATTGAAAATATTATGTTGTAACTTCAGTGGTTGAGCCTTCTACTCCATATTTTATTCTAAAAATTAATGATTTGCTATGGTGAATGCTTTGCATTCCAAATAATAATCAACATGATCTAACACTTCACCATTTAGGATTGGGAACTTCATTCCTCGCTATACCTCATCCAAGCAACAACAAAATCCTTCATCCACGAATTCAAACAGCTTTAGGTCCTGACAACAATCAGACTGAGTTATATGCACAGGTGATTCTATGCTAGTTTGGAGTGTAGATTTTGCGATAAACCAAGAGGATATCTCATGAATGAAATACCTACTAAATACTCTAATTACCAACACTATGGTACGCCATGCCTCTTCATACTAGCTAATTGGATATAACAATTCAATTTATTTGTGCACCTAATTTTATTTATAAGTAATATAAGGAGTATGTTTTTTCAATTTGCTATGAAAAATACTTTCCTTTGCTATAGCATTTCAGGTTTACTAGGTAAATAAAGCGTAGTATTTGTCCAACAACAACAATAAGCCTTTATCACACTACATGAGGTCTACTATATGAATCATTTTTATCCATTGTGTCCTATTTTGTTCATAAAACGTAAAATTATTTCTCTTACCGACAAAGAACAATGCTTTAACAAAACTTCAGCTTAAAAGAAGCTATGTAATGTTGCATGTTCACATTACAAAGCCAAAAATAGAGCTCATGTAATCAATTTCTAGATCAAGTAGATTAAAAAAAGAGGTGAATAGGCACTTAGAGCTACAATAGGTTGATATAAAGGGGATACATATCTGAATTAGTGGTCAAAGGAAGAAGAATTTTGAAAGAAACCATGGATGTGGGGACAGGAGTCTAGAGAAGTCGAAGCGGCCTTGTAGAGGAGAGTAGAGTTGATGGAGGCCATTTGGACAGCAAGGGACTCGCACTCCTCATGCATATTGGAGTTTTCATTAGCAAGGTCAGGCATTCGATACTTATAACCCTGCAATAGGAGGCTCAAGAAGAAATTATTCATAACAAATAACCAGATGAAACTTCCCTTTTACTTCATTGTAGCCTCCAGCAGTCACACTGGCCACCACTGGTTTCTATTATTGAACTTTTTTCAAACATGATAACCCCAGGGTAAATCAGATAACAAGAAGGCCAAGGAGGAAGAGATTGTGGCAATTCTAGTGTGTAGGGGATTAAAGAATTTGACAGCACTCAAGTTGGGAAATAAATTGGGTCATGATATGTTTACCTAAATAGTATAGAATACTCTCCAAATATTTGCATATGATCTTAATAAATTTAAATCACATGATTCCTTTACTTGTACGATGGCCGAGTAATGAGCTTCTTTTTGGGTCCATTTATCATAAACTGGACCAAATCAGTCCAGTATTACATGAAAATGAACATATTTACCACCCATGCACACGACCAGCTGAACAAACCCCCTCCACATGAAACCGACCTCCTTCGGATGCAAAATCCACGCACTTCTCTCCAATTTTCAGAAAATATGAGATTTCTCATATGCTCATGAGATTCTCCCATGCACAACTTCCCGCCCATATCCGCCATGAGAGTAATATAGGGATTTGAAATCTAGGGCATCACTCTTTTTCTCCTTCTCCCTCTTGCAGTAGTTGTCGAACATCCTCCTCTTCTTCTACTTCATCTCTTCCTCTCAATGCCATCTTCGGTGAAGGTACTCGGCTTTTTTCTCCTTCAACTGAAAGCCGACAATAGCAAATCTCCCTCTTCTTCTTCCTTAGTCAAGAGCCGCTGATGGAAAAAAAAAACTTCTTTTCTGCTAAATTGAGAGATAACCACTAAATCCCCTCTACCTCCTCATCATTACTTTCTCAAGTTACTCTCTATCATAGTAGTTTATCATAGGTTCGTCTTTGTATGTATGTATGTATTTATATATGTGTGCGTGTGTGTATATATATATTAAGAGATTGTCCCATACTAATGTAAATTCATTTGGCATATTTTTGCAATAACTTATGTTAATTAGGTTACGCCTAATTCAACATTTTCATGCGTCATTGCAATTTATTCAAAATTTCATCATTTAGGAATTTCAAGTGAATATCATTCAACATGACTCTTTGGATTCTAGGAAAGCGTAGATTTGAGTGCCACAACTCACTATAAGTAATTGTTATTTATTAAGGGATAAACTTACCCTTCTTTGTTAGGGATGTTATACTTGTTACTCGTACTAGGTTTCTATATATTATAGGTTGCATGTCCTGTGTTAAATTCTCATTTGTTGATATGTACATGTAGCATATCTTATTTATTGTTTATAATGAAATTAACTTGTGATGGAATCAATTTTATCTTCACTGATTGGTACACGAGCTCTTATTCATTTAATTCAATTCACGTGGCAAAGAATTTAATTTTTTTATTATTATTATTTTTTAATTCTTACACATACAATAACAATATTTCAACCAATCATAGTAGTTATATAATTCTTGACTTGTCATATTGACTATATAATGCATGTGAAAAGTTGTTTATTTATCTTCCCTGATTGGCACACGAGCTCTTATTCATTTATATGCATGTGTACAATTATGTTGGTCGATATAATCCTATTGGATGTTGGCTAACCAGGCCGATAGGCCCACAAAGTGATAACGTTATAGAAAATCATTAGAATTCTTTATGTTAGTGTTTACCTTCCCAATGTATGGCATTTGACAAAACCAACTATGTATATATATATATATATATAGACACACACACATAAATAGACATAAGCTAAAAAAGATGAATAACTAATAAGTCACAAGAAGATATAATGATACCTAGCGTTATTATGTTTGTGAACATTTAATTGATATTACATTAGTGATTGCTTGACATACACATTTTCTAATATCATCATACTATAATCTATCATAAAAACTATGAACTATCACATTTCTATATTGATACACCAAGTATTTGTTATGATATGGTTCACTCCTATAATTTTTGACTGTTCATAATGTATACCCGTTCTTTTGTCATTTAAAAGTTAATAGATAGTAGTTACTTGTTGGGTTTGATTTCTCAATTCAATTATTAACTTTTCGTACAGCAAGTCCTACCGAAGTGTTTGGTAGACCATCAACATAGGAGTAGAACTACCATTACTAATATATATATATATATATATATATATATATATATATATATATATATATATATATGGTTTCTTATATTTTGAAATAGGTCATTTGTATTTTGCTTTTGAGGGTTTGGTAGTTTTTTTTCTTTAGTTATTTCTTTCAGTTCTCTTTCGCATGTAACTGTTTCTACTTTGTTAATGTATTGTCATTTGGATTCATAGTAATGAAATAAAACTTTTATTTATCTTTCATTGTTTACTCTGATATATTCAGTTTATACTACTTGTATGTAAACTTTCTTTCATATGAGTATAAAACATTTTTTTCTTATTCCCTCATCACATCCTGTGATATCAATATGTACCGTCTTCTAGACCCGAGGTGTGATACCGATAGTTTTATTTCTCTCAGGAATCATCACCAAAGAATCTGGTATTTTTTACATCAAACAAGAGGAATCATTTGGAGAATTTCAAACATTTTTCACTTAATAATGTTGTTGTGATAACTTCGTTGATCATATCTTCTACAACATGTTTTATTTTGAAAATAGTGGATTGATAATGGTGAATTATTTGCATTCTAGGTAATAATCAAAATGATATAACACTTGAATCACATGAGAATGAGAACTTCGTTTCTGGCTACACCTATTTCAATCAACTACAAAAACCTTCATTCACGGATTCAAACAGCTTATAGGTCCTGACAGCAATTGAACTGGGTTATATGAACATGTGATTCTTTGTTAGGGAGAAAGGTAGCTTTGAGATCAACCAAAGGGCTGTGTCATAAAAGAAATGCTCGCTAAATACCCTAATTACCAAAACTAACGTGCATCTTGCCCCTTTATATAAGAGAATTGGATTCAACATTTCAATTTATTTGTACCCTTTAATTCTATTGATAGGTAATACACAGAAAGTGCTTCTTTCAATCTTTTAAGAAAACTACTTTCCTTTCCAGTAGTATGGTCCTCAGATTACCAAAATTTGGTTTGAGATGATACTCTCCATTGACATTTTAGATTTACTATGCATAAACTGCATAAAACACAAAATTATTCCACTCAAGACAGAAAAAGAGCAATACTATAACATAAATATAACTTAAAAAAAAGGAGGCATGGTAGTATTTAATGTTCACAATTCAGAGCAAAACGGAGCTCGTGATTTCGAGATCAAGCAGCTTAAAAAAAAGCGATCAGACACGTAAAGCTTCATTGGATCGATGCAAAGGGGATACATATCTGGATCAGTGATCAGAGGAAGAAGAATTTTGGAAGAGGCGACGGAGGTGGGAGGAGAGGAGTCCGGAGGAGTCCAGGGCCGCCTGGCGGAGGAGGGAAGACTTGATGGAGGCCATCCGAACGGCGAGGGAATCGCGCTCTTCCCGCAGGTTGGAGTTCTCATCGGCAAGCTCGTTAATTCTGTACTTCTGCCCAAGCGATCGGAGGCTCAAGAAGAGTATATTAGTCATAACGAATAACTGGATGAAGTTCCCCTTCCGCTTCATCGCGTTCTCTAGCAATCCCGGCAGCTGCCGCTTTCTTCCGTTACCGAAGCTGCCCCTGTCATGATCGCCAATGGGTAAAACAGACGAGGAGACCGGAGAGGGAGAGGGAGAGGGAGAGGGAGAGGTCGCCACCATCTTGTGCGCAGCGGCTGAAAACGATGAGTACAGGATAGAGTCGGTTAATTTAAGCTTCAATGCGCCAATAATATATGAAATTAGAGTAATATGTTCATTTTATTTCTTATAAAATTATGTTTGAAAATTCTCTTTACATCAAAATACTCCATTTTTCAACATAGAGATTGTTCCTTCTCTATTTATAGTATTTATGGAGCGCGCATCTTCAGAAAGAAAATTCACCTTAATGATCTCTTCTTACTCATCATATTTGAAGGCTAGTAGGTGAGAGTCATGATCCTAAATAAAAGGATCCTATCACCACTTCTTCATTAGCTATCATGGCAAAGAAATCATTTTCTTGTTCAAGATAGTAACGCTTTTCGATTTATCTTTTATGGTTGAAAACAAGTTTCACAATTTCGGTCTTAAATTTCACAATTCCTGTCTTAAACCTATTGGTCGTTAGATTTCAATATAAGTACTAATTGTAATTGTAGAGCTATTTCCCAAGCACATTTATTGTTAGAAAATGATTAAATCACCATCAAATGATCTCAACCATATTTCAAACATAAGCAAAATTCATTCAATCATTTTCAAAATAATAGATACAATTTAACCTTGTTCGAAATTTTTCAAACTCTATCTGAACACTTGATCAAAACTATTTTCGAGCCTCTTCAATGAGGATTGATCAAGGGTTTAATATAGTTTTGTCAAGGGGTTCACAAAGATCTGAATACGTTCGAACAAAGCAAAAATACATTGAAGTAGATTTGAATATTGTTAATTAATTTTGAAGATGTTCTAAAATTTACTAATTTTACTTGTTCTATTATGATGCAGATGTCTGAGAATGACCTGAAATGATCCAAAATTATGAAAACATTTATGAAAGAAAAGAGAAAAATCTATCACCTACACAATTAAAGGTAATATTTTAACAACTAATCAAGATAACATTTTAGTTATTGAGCACTTTAATGCAATAAAAATTTAACGCTTAAATTTGATTATTACAAAGATCTTGATATGATATATTGTCATGATACAATAGTTTTAAAGTAATTTATTAAAAGAGAAAAGGCGTATGGGTTCCTTGTAGGACTTAATAATAACTTCGACCAACTTTATGTTGATATTGTTAAGTGAAAATTGTGTTAATATTTTCTTGCATGTATTCCTGTGAAAATGTGTATTCTTGTTGATTTTGTGCAAGAAATTTCAGGAAAAAGGCAACAAAATAAGAATTTGGTTCAAGCATCACGACGTCAAGATTGCTACTGCCGCGAGACTATTAATGCCTCTACACCACACTAAAGCATCGAGGCTCAACTATGCTTGAGATTTTGCAAATTATTTCAGCGCCTCGGTGCTGAACCTTCAAGCGTCGCAGTGTTCACAGCATCCCAGAATCGCCATTTGGAGTGTCGTAGCACCACTCATTTCGAGAAAATACACTATTAATTCAGCATCACGACGCCATGGTGGCATCGTGGCACCAAATTGCTAGCAATGTCATGGCAAAAAAAAGGAGCGGTTTACTTCTGAAGTGTCGCATCGATTCAGTCCAGCACTGCAACAGCTATCACCAGCCAATGCCACATGTGGAAAGTTACCTTTTTGCTAGTTCAATTAGTAGAGTCGTGACGTTAGTGTCAGTTCAATTAGAAGAGTCGCGACTATTGCAATCTAGGATCACTAGCTTGTGATTTTAATGATAACAAATATTATTGATTGAGTTTTTTAATTCTTCTAGTAGATATATATTGGATATTATTTTTGTCTATGTGCACTAACATTTCAAGTGCAATATACACCGCTCAAGATTACTTAAGACTCAAGTTTGAGTAGAATAGGATGTCAATCCAAAGAGTCTGTAATTTTAACTTTCTTATATTTTCTATTTCTTGAGTCTAACCATGTAAGGGTGTATGCAAAAACTGGTGATCGTGCACACACACAGGGGGAGTGAGGAAAATGTTAGAAGTAAATCTTTTAAACTAATCGTACCGTATGATTATAATCGTACTATACGATCAATTATACGAAGAAGAAGGCTAACGGCTAATTGGAACATTAATATTAATGAATCAATCGTACTGTACGATGTAGATCGTACTATACGATTTGTCTTGATCTAAGAAACCCTAGCCACTAGATAAATTAAATAAGAATTTTGAACTAATCGTGTTGTATGATATTTGAAATCTTACATAAATTATCCCCCATAACTAGTCAATCAAATTATGGTTAATTAAATATTTTTAATCATACTTGTTGACCTCATTTTTGTATTAGGACAATAGGACCAATCCAGATCTTAGGATCGTTCCAATCCTTAGGATCAATATGATCCTAGATCAATCCAGATTCAAATCAATCCTGATCTCAGATCAATCTAGTTTCCAGACTATTCTAGACCCTTGGATCTTTCCTAGATTTTAGATCTTAGGATTATTCTAGACCTTAGGATCCTCCTGGAATCCAAACTTTAGGATCTACTATATATCCTAAGATTCTTCTAGATTCTAGAATTTCTAGATCTTAGGGTTATTCTAGACCCCAAACTCTAGGACTTCTAGACTCTAGGATCTTTCTAAACTTCAGTCCCTAGGATCTACTCTAAACCCTAGAAATCCTTTAAGTTGATCCTAGGATTCTCCTAGATTCCAAGCCCTAGGATGTTTCCTAGATTCCAGACCCCAAGATCTATTCTAGATCCTGAGATTCTCCCAGACTCTAAATCCTTAGATCTACCTAGTCTTTAGGATAAATCCAACTATTAGATCAATTTTGATTCTAATCTATCCCTATTCTAAATCAATCTTGAATCCCAATTAATCCAGACCTTTGATCAATCTAAATCTTGAGCCAATTCAGACATTAATTCAATTGAAACCTTAAATCAACTCAAATCTCAAATCTACTAAGGCTTTAGATCAATCCAGACCCTAGGATCGATTCAGATCTTAGATCAACCCAGATTTAAATCAATCTAAATTTCAATCAAGACCTTAATCCATAAGTTTAATTCAAACCTCAATCAAAATCCAGACTTCAATCCCAGTCAAAATCCAATTCAATCCTCATCAAACTCAATCCCACTTTCCAATTCAATCTTTATTCCAATATTCAGATTCCAAACTCCAGTCCAGCCTTCAATCACCTTCAATCTTCCAACTTCCAATCATCGTCAATCAATCTAGCATGTCGACCACCATCGGTCGATGATCTTCGACCATTGTTTCAATTAACCACTGATCAATCAGATTTCAATCTTCTAACCTCCAGCCTCAAGTCTTCAACCAAATAATCATTGTCAAGTCAATCAATCTTTCAATCTATCTTATAATCGATCTCGTCAATTTTCCTTAAAATCGATATTGAATCGTGTACAAATTAATTAAGGTCGATTAGATTACACACATTGCATTTGAGAATATCTAGTTTGATTCGACTCAATTTGAATTCATTTCACCTCGACACCGTCGTCGATTGTGAATTTGAATCAATCGATTGTTATCTTATGTTGAGTGAAACTTGAGTATATCAAAACGCATCAAATTTTTATCAAATAAATTTAATCAAATGCCTTTAAGATAATTTGAATTAATTCTGATAAAATTTTCAATTGACTCGATTTGACATGCCTTGGCTTAATCTTAAGTCTAATCAACATCAATTATCTTTAATCAATCTTGAATAATTAATTTAAAGCATAAAGTCTAACAAACTTCAATATTTTATTCATCTTTTTATTTCAATTTGATGCCCAAAATATCCCTTTAAAACTCAAATATTTTCATCCCTCTAATCCCTTAAAAATGAAGCATTTAATGTTAACCATGAGATGGTAAATGGAGGGCTGATGGTCATTCAATCCGGATCGGCTATCCCACACGACTCCAAGCCCTAGCTGCGAATACACAATTCCTCCCTCACGCCTTTGAGCAGCGGCCCCCTTTTGAGATCCTACGACTCCATACTTTGAAGCAGCTAGGGTCAGCCGCCAGAAGAGAGGGATTCTCACAGGATATCTCTCCCATCCGTTCTTGAAGAGCTGCTAGGGGTTGTCCGTCACCTTGGAGCATCCCACAACCCCTTTTCTTTGTCATGCAATCTAGAGAAAAATGAGAGGAAGGCTTTAGTATTCCTCTCAGCTTTCGGCTTGGGTGAAATAAAAGGCTATTAAGAAGGAAAAGAGGGCTGGCTGAAGGGGAACAGATCACTCTCATCCCATGACTCCATGATCTAGCCCACCCCCCTTTGAGATCCAGAGACTCCACACATTAAATCTGCTAGGGCTGGCCAAGGCAGAACAGCTCCTTCCTCTTCCCTATCCGTCCAGGTAATAGGAAGAAGAAGAAGGTTTACTCAGAAGGAAGTGAGGCGAACATAAGAGACGAACAGGAGATTGCCTTGTTCGAACAACTTGATTGTATGATTGAAGTTAACAACATTCTTCCCTAACGGTAATATCTCCTTCTTCATCCTGCTAGCTTTTTACATTTCCTTCGCTTAAATTTGCTTGAATTTGGATGATTGGAGTCCATCAATGAGTTGAGGTTCTATGTTTACCTGAAATCTGAAATGAGTTTTCATGAGTTTTTTTTTAAAAAAGAGAGAAGGCCTAAACGTTCTCTTCTTGATATTCTCTTTATTCTATTTCTCCCAAATCAAATGGCTGCATCGTTTGTTTATCAAAAATAAGATAGATGCAATATATATATATATATATATATATATATTTTATCCTTGTAGATCTTGTATGTAAATATCTGCAGGAGTTCAATTTGCTTATATATGAGTTCTTGCAATCCAGCTATATATGCTCTTTGTTTTTTTTAATCTCCGTTAACGTGTTTATTTCCAGTCCTTAGTTGTAAGAGATGTGAATAAGGCTTGCACTTTGCTGTTGCCATCTATTTTGATCGATGTAACACAGCATAAGGCTATAGTAGCTCTTTCTTACAATCTATCTAGTCTTCACAAATCTGGGAGGTTTTCTTTTTCTTTCTCTGATTCATTTGCTTAAGCTTTTTTTGGATGTTTGGTTTTCATAAATCAATAAATATCTACACTTCTTTTTGATGGTGAAATAAGTAACGAATGATGTGCTTATGTTTTTGACTTCCTGAGAATCTGGATGACAAATTGATGAGGTCTATTGTTATCATTTAGAAGCCGGTTGGTGGCTAAGATGAGTTTGTGAGAAATTATGTGAGTTTCCCTTTCTTGAAAGATAAAAAAATAGTTCATGCATTTTATTTTGTTTTATATCTCTTCCATATCTGTTATAATTTTTCTTTCAGGATAGAAGTTTCTTTTTGAGATTATTTCCTTACATCATCTGCTACAATTTATTTTCTCTTTTAGGAATTAAAATTGGATGCTACTTCTTCTTACTTTGAGGACTAAAATGGTTATGGCGATTTAATCTTGAATTTGAAATGTTTTGCTGGATTGATTTTTCTTCAGTTAAATATAATTTGGGGTTACATACACTTATGTCATTCATTTCAAATGCTATATTCTCTTGTTCAATGGGAAAGGCAATAGTTCTTTTGGGGGGATACAAATTCTTGAAAAGTGATTTGCAAGCTATCATTCTTGAGCTTCTTATTAAAAAAAACTTGTATTCAAAGGAATTTTTGAGTTATTTTCTTATATTCGCTTGCTGAAAGATTAAAGGATTCATGTATTGCTTTTCTCCAAATCTTAATTAAATATTGAGCAGTGAATAAAGAGAGCAAGGAGAAGGTTATATTGAATGCTCGACAATGTTGATTTGTGTTTAATCCTTACAACATCTGTTAAATAAATTATTTGTTATCAATGACACATCTGTTATAAGCCTGGGCTTGGTGATTTCTGTTTATATAAGAGTGAACCTGCCATCACTTTTCTCAAATTATATGTTTGGTATATTTTTGTTTGTGGGCTTGGCATTTTATTGTCCCTGAACTGACAAAAGTAATGAGCATAAAATTATTCTTATGACTCGTTTGGTTGCTTGAAGTTATAAACCATGATAGCGAGTAGCATACACTACATCCGTTCATTTCATTCGATGGTGTGACCAAATTTCATGTGCAGCTTCAATCGTCGTAACCGCATCATAAAGTTCTAAAGCAATATCTATGCATAGCGTCTTCTAGTTGAGAGGTCGTTTCTTGAAATGCTTCAGTTAAAGGCTTATAGATACATGTGTTTAGAAGATCGTTCATTAATCTTGGGTTTCTTTCTTCTCTTATTGCCGATGCTTTACATGAATGTGAATATTAGACCGAAGAGTTTGTATATTGTCATTTATTGAAGAGAATATTGAGTAGATTAGAGAAGTTACTTCTCCTTAGATGAATTTATTTCTTGAAAATGCTTTCGGAGGTAGAGGTTTATTGATATACATAAAATTTGAGAGAAATATATTTTTCCCTTTATATGATTCCATGTTTGTTTTTTTTTTTAATTGTTGATGTGAGCATATACCCACAAATGCATTTGAGATTGTATCAAGATGAGTATTGACCATTCTAAAACCAGAATTTCTATCATTGACATTTTTTTTGAATATGAAGGACTCTTTATAGGCCATGATGACACCTCCTTTTTACCATTGGAATTTCCCAAGTGCACACCTCATCATAGATTTCCTCCTTTCTCTGTAAACTTTCCTCCAAGGAGATCTTTTTCTTTTAGCAAGCATAGTACTTGCTGTGGATGCTATTGTTAGCCCTTTACCTCCCCTTACTGTCCTTCTTATTCTACAATAGAAATGTATAGGATGCGTAGAGTTTTCTAATGAGAAAGAGCTAATTGGTGACATGTTGACCCTTGAATTCAAGGGTGTCTTGGAGTTTATATTTCCATAAACATCTAATGCTGACAGTTATGGTTTTAACGGATTGAGGGTCTTTCAAGATTCAAGATTGCAAACTTTTTTTTTTTTGTGCGAGTCCAATGAAATTGGATCACATTTGAGTCATCACAACAATCAATTGGAGAAAATTTCATTTATTTATTTCAAGTCTTTCTCAACTTCCAGATTGAATGGAATATATTCTAATTTATGTTGCAAGCATCTCGAAAGGATACTATTAAAATATTCCTAGTTCCGATGCAAGGTTGCTACATATTTTTGAGAGGTGTTTTGAGTTATTTGGAAGGGAATGGAATTGCTTTGAGTTATCCATCTCTTAGTTGCATTGAATATGAATGTTGAATGAAAATAATTGAATGAGTTGGAGAAAAGAATTTGGTTAGATTTTGCATATACTCAAAAATAATTTTGTGGTGTTTAAGGATGAGGGTGTGAAGCAACCTCTATGTGGCATGAATATATTATTGGTGGAAGATGCACTTTTCTTATGTCCAATTGCCTTGAAACTGTTTTCCTATTCTAGTGTGAGTGTCAAATTTATTGAGAGTGAATTAGAAGCTTTGAATATAGTAAATGAGCTTTGAAAGAAACAAGTTCTAATTTCGAAGGAAGGGGCTCAAGGCATTTACCCTTTGATTTTATTTTGATAAATTGTCATATGCCAACTATGATGAATATAAGACAATGTGGAACAACACATATATTGCTGTGTCCAGTTGTTTTTTTTTTTTTTTTTAGTTGATAAATCAAGGTTGCAGATATATTAATGTATTAAAGGTTAAATTAGGTATGTTTTAAGGGTTCAGTGATTACTACCTTTGTTTCACACCGAGGCCGTGAAGTTTATTTCACCTTCCTTGGGGCTAAGTCAATAGCCTCGTAGGCCTAGGTTACCCAGTAGCAACCAAGGGTTAATTAAGTTGATTTAGTTGGTTGAAGGTTAAAAGAAAAGGAGTATATTAATTTATTTATTATTGTGTTAGTATGTTAGTTTTAGGTTAAGGGTAATGTTTTCTAAAATTTGAGTTAAGCCAGTGGTTTTCAGAAGGTCCGGGGTCACCCTATCCACTAGGTCAAAGAGGTCCAAAATTAACTTTTCGATTAAAGGGGCTTTGTGAATAGTTAATATTTTTAAAAAAATAATAGACCTTAACTCGATCAGTTAGACTGTAAGCATGCCCAATTTGGATTCTTCTATCCAGAGTTATGAATTTCTGAAGTTTTGATCTCATTTTAAACTAAGTTTGACCGGAGTGTTGACTTTTTATTTTGGGCTGATTTCTGAACACCTAACATTTTTAATAAATACTAGACCCTAATATGAGTTGAATTCCTTTGAGTTTGTCTAATTTGGAGTTTTCTATAATTAGTTATGAATTTTCAAAGTTTAGGTTATTTAGTGAATTATCAAAATTATTTAATTAAAGGGTTGTTTTAGGAATTTTGATCCAAATCAGTTCCAAACTGCTTGGAATCACCTCCAAAGGTTAGGAATGACCCAAATAAGTGTTCCCAAGTGTTTGAGAAAAATTTAGAATTTTGAATAATTTTTAATTATTTAATTTAATTAAAAGGTGATTTTTAATCAAAATTAAATTAAAGTTCAGATTGATGTCCAACTAATGGCCTTTTAATTTTCATGGGTTAAGGACTGAATTTTGGAGAGTTTGATATATTATGGGCATTTTTCTGATTTAAAATGAATTTATTAGAATTTTTGAAGTTATCAGGTCCTAATTAAAGGGAGAATTAGGGTTGATCAGTTAAGGGGTTTAATAAGTCCTAAAAAAATCCTAGAAACTTCTGAGGGGTTTAGAATGTCACTAAGTTCATAGGGTTCAAGTTTCAAGTCAATCAGAGGTGTACCCTAGCTCCTGAAATTTCTCTAAGTTTGCTATACGGGTCCTTAATTATTATCCTTAAGGTATCGCTACATTAAATAGGATTAAATCGAGTGTTTAAGACTAACCCTTGGGATAACATAAAGGGGAATGCAACAAATATAAACACACCAAATATGTCCTTAGATCTAGGATAGCCTATGCTAAGTGCTTGTGCGCATCCTACACATACAAAGGACTACGAAATGCTAAAGTAAAGAGGCCTGATGAAGTGATTAGTGAATGATTGTGACCCAATCATCCACTAATCCTTCCCACATGAATGCTACTCACAAGTAGAGTCTAAGTTTGAAATTTCATGCAATGAATCTCCCAAAATAGAGGATTTAATAATATATGTAATTTTAAAATACTTAAAATACATATATGTATTAACTAAATAAATATATAATTTTTAAAAATAAGATAATTGAAAGTAAGTTCATGTTATATTCATGGGAGATCCACTGGCCACCCAAAGCAAGGTTTTTTAAAATAGTTTTATATTTAAAAATAATTTTTAGTTTTAAAATAATTAAATAATAATTAAATATTAAAATAATTAAGTAATACAAAAAGGATCCAGAAAAGACAGATTTGATTTTGGAAAATAATTTTAAATTAAAATTCATATTTTTTTAAAAAGAACGAGGTATTGTGCGTAAAAATCCTATTTAAAATGAATAAGTTACAAATTTTTGAGGTTTTAAGGTAATTAAAGGATTTCAAAATAATTTAAAATAATTAATAATTAATAAACAAAAGTAATTATCAAATTAAATTAAATTAGGAGTTGAAAGTTTCTAAAAATTTAAAATAATTTAAAATAAGATAATAAATTTTAATTAAAATATTAAGATTTTAAACTATTTAATTAATTAAATAATATTAGATAATTAATTAGTTTAAAATAAATTATTAATTATTAATCAATAAATAAAATACAGAAAATAATATTTAATTTTAAATAAGATAACAAAATATTATGAATTAAGAAAAATATTTAAATTAATTATTAATTATTAATTAATTAGAAGTTTAAAATGATTTAAATAATTGTAAAAAGAATTAAAATAATTTAAAATAAAGGAATAATTATTAATTTATAATTAAATTATAGAAAATAATGTTCAATTTTTTTTTTAAATAATATTATTATCTGTATAATAATAATATTAATGTGATAATTCAATTATCAATATAATATTATTAATATAATAATAAAGATATTAACAAAAATAATATCATTATTAAAATAATAATATTATTAATAAAATAATAATGTTATTATTAACATAATAATAGTATTATTCATATGATAATAATAATATTGACTTAATAATATTATTGTTAACATAATAATAATATTAATATTAGAATGATAATATTAACATAATAATAATAATAATAATATTATTATAATATTATTAAAAAATATTATTAACTTAATAATAATGTTATTAATATAATAATAATATTATTATAGTAATATTATTATTAACCTAATAATAATATTATTTAAATAATAATAATAATAATTAAAACAAAATAATTAATATTTAAAAAAATGATTTTTACTATTTTATTAATTTTTACAAATATAAATATCATTTTAAAATAATTTTAATTTTAAATTAAAGGGAATAAAAATATGGTCAATTTGATATATTATACATATTTTTTGGATTAAAAATGGATTTATTATAATTTAATGAAGTTAAAATGATTTAAAATAAACTAAAACTCAAGAAAAACCCCCAAAGTGACACTTGGTGGCTCGGGATAGGCCCCGCGGTCCGCGAGTAATCATTGCCTGGTGGCACAATCATTGCGCCGCCGGCAATGATTGCCAATGATTGCGGCAATCATTCGAACCGCGAACGCAGTTCTTTAACCACGTCAGCGCTCGGCGCTGACCGTCGGATCGCCCGTCGTTTTGAATTAATGGCTCGGATCGAGCTGAATTATAGGCTGAACAGCGGATGGAGATCCGCGGTCGATCCGAACCACAAAACGGTAGGATCTTGACCGTTGATCCTAAGATCAACGGTTCTGATTTCGCCCATCTGCATGCGGACGTATCCCGAAGCCAGAACCCTATTTTCATCTTGTTCTCGCGATCTACTTGATGGAATCGAATGAAATTTTAAACGTATGGTCTAAACGTGAAGAGCATTCATGTGGGCATGATTTTGCAGTCTAAAATGCGATATAAACAGTGTTAATTAGATCTAGGTGTTTCTAACTAGGGTTAGGGTTTTTACCTAATCCACATGGTGGATTCGGGAGATCTTGGGCTTGTTGAGCTTGTAGATTGTCCACGAATAATATTGTAGAAGACTCCATGAGCTGAGGAAGCCTGGATCAGAAGCTATTCCCACTTGAACGGATATAGGCTCGGGATCGTAGGGATCTCACCGCCGGCAGGCTCTCGACGGTGGATTTGATTTGGGGAAGGTGGGGAAAGAATGTGGGAGCTCTCACACAAAACTCTTGGGCCTTTGGGAGTCCAGGGTGAAAGTAAGAAGAAGAGATCCCTTTTAAGAGCCCTAATTAGCCTATATATAGTCCTAGGGTTGCAACCAACGGCCTTGATTAAATCTAAGATCAATTAGGAGGAAAATCATAGGCTTTGGCTGTGGTTTGGTTGAGGGATCATCAGGAAGGGTTCTTAATGGCTTTAATAGGTCTTAAGTAGGTCAATTTGACCTATTAAGACTTGGGTTGACCAAGTCAAAGCTTGACTTGGTCAACTTGAGTCCATTAGGTCAATTGAGTCCAAGGGATGAGATTGGAGTCCTAGGAGAGGGTTTGGATTTGATTTGGAATTAATTTGGGCCCATTAAGGCCTATTGGGTCAACCAGGTTGACCCAAGGTCTAGGCCTGAGCTCACTACACTCAGTTTGACCCACTGATCATAGGGGAGAGGGCCTGAGCTCAGTAGACTCAGTTTGACCCACTGCAATGCTACGATGCTATTGAAGTTCAAGCGCTGTGGTGCCTGCTTGGAAATATTAATTCCAAGGCATGAGAAATTATGGAGTCGCAATATTTAATTTCCTTATAACTTGACACTACTAATTTGACTTTCTTACGCAGCGGCACTAATAGCGTTGTTGTTGACCTTATTTTTCATGTGTGTACCCTCAATCACGCCCTTTAAAATTGATTGAGCCATGTTAAACCTAATTTGAGTAGAATTGGCATCGATGTGGGTTCAATTTTTCCAAATTAACTCGATCGAACCAAACTGAATGCAAATTGATCCAATTTTACTCAAATTGAGTTCAATTCGAGCCCAAATTTGAATCAAACCAACTTAATCGATTGAAATGCAACTCTAATTAACTTTTGGCTTAATTAAATTGCATTCCTAAATCTAGAAATGATATCAATAGCTTTGATTGCATTAAAAATCCTTATCTGCCTTTGGTTAGTACGCAGTCAGATGATACACTCATTTTATATTGAATGCAGGCCTCGTTAGCAATATTCTGTAAGCAGAAGCTTGATTAATGTATATAAGAAGTGGGAGAGTTAATTTTTTCAAAGGTAATAGCATAGATGGAACCATAGAGTCTCCCTTGGATTGGCATTCCTCTTCCTCTCACTCTCTCAATTCGAAAACCCCTAAAGAACCAAAGCCCCCATGCGCCTGATTCCTCTCTTCCTCCCATCTCTTTTAACAAGGAATATCCCTTTAAAAGAGAAAGCATGTGGAAGATCTTTAAATTCATTATTAAGAAAAATATTCTGATATTTCTTATTAATAACAAGGTAGATTAAACATCCACTATATTATCCTTTAAGAAAGGCAGATGAAACATCCACTATATTATCCTTTCCACTAACATATTGGGCATGTCCTTAAAGATTATTTTATGTTCAAGGATAAGGTGAAGAGCCTCATGGCTAGCAAGGAGATTCACTTACAACAAAGTGATTTAGTGTAGCCTCAAGACAAAGGTGCCCAGATTGTTCAGATGATTACAGGCTCCAGTTAGTGCAATAATTAACATGGTAGTTAGAGCAGTAATAGCAAGGCACCACTTAGTTCTGGGGGAGAGTGGTAGCTTGCACTCTCTCACAAGATAGGAGGTATGATCAGAGAGGTAGTTCAAAATTCAATTGCATTAAGAGGAAGCCTTGCAGGCCCAGTCATTAGTTGTCGTTCAGCTACTGTACCTATTTCTTTTCCTTCTTCCATTATAGTCCCTATTGAGAACACTTCTTTTCTTTCATTTACTAAAAAAATGTATGAGAGAGAGAAATTTGTTGTAACTTCAGAAGGAAGATGGGATCTCTTCCAGTACTTACACTAAAGTATTTTGTTCTCCCTCCTATGGATGATGAATTAATGAAATAAGATAATTCTAGCTATTTTTGGTCTCTTCCTCCTTCTAGTTCAACTCTTTCTAGCACTCATTCTTTTGATGCATTATATATTTCTGGTAATGATGATAATCCCTCACATGAAGAAGAGTTTAAGTGTGAGGAAGAACCTGTGTTTACCATTCCTAAGAGTTTATAATGTGTTGGCTCATTTTAGGAAGATTTTTTCTCTTCTCAGTGTCTATGATACACTCATGATGTGTTCTAACTTGAGAGAGACTTTGGAGAATGCTTTGCTAGATCTAGAGTCTTATCAAGCCTTTTTCCCACTGAGTTTATTAAGGATGCATGCTATTTGAGAGAGATACCATGTATTACCTTTTCAGATTAGAATCTTCTCCTAGGGACTTCTGAGCATAATCTTCCCTTTATATCACAGCTGAAGTTAATGTCATGAGTTGAACAAGGTCCTTATTAATCAAGGAGTTTTAGTTAATATCCTTAGTTATGCCACTCTAGAGAGTCTCTCCCTTGGTCACTTAAAACTTACTTCATATAAGATTATGCCGAAGGGTTTCAATGATCAAGGCTTGCATGCTCTGGGGTCAATTACACTACCTTTGCGATTTGGAGATCTCCAAACTGAGGTAAAGTTTCACGTTATCGAGGCAGATACCTCATTCAAGGCTCTCTTTGAAAGGTTTTGGATTCATGAACATGGAATGATGCCCTCTACATTGCACCAATGCTTAAAGCATATGAGGAATGATGTGGAGTATTCCATTCCTAGGGATACTCAACCTTTTATCATACATGAGGTTTTTATTTATGATGATGTTGAGCATTATAGACCTTAGAAGGCTTTTATACCTCGCATTATGCAGTCACCAGTGAGACCTACTAGCATTATACATGGTCCTATGCAGTCACTCGCATAGGGTCCTATACATTTGCCAGTACCAGGTCCATTACAGCTTGTACAAAGGTAGATGTTTTTACTGTAGATCATATTGGGTCTGTTGCAAATCTAGTTTTGATGATGACAAACATGTTACTATTATGTTTTTGCTTGGCTAACCCATTTCAGGCATAAAAGATTACGTGCAACTCAAGCTAACTCAAGATCGGGTCCAAAGTGTGTCTAAGTGTACTATTTTCTTTTTCTTGAGTCAAATAAAATTTAACTGATCCCCTAGCTAAGTAACCTTACACACACACACTCAGGGGGAGAGCTTGAGTGAATTAAAGTTTCTGTTCATTTTTTGTTCAGATCGTCCTAGACGATATTCACATCGTCCTGGACGATCAAGTAAAAATAGAAACCCTAATTAGGGCGACCAAGTTAAGTGTGTCTGATTAAGCAGATCATCCTAGATGATCCTTGCATCGTATGGTACGATATGCTCAAATCAAAAATTCTCAGCCGCCAGATCAAGTTAGGCAAGTTTTTATTTTAAGATATTTGGTCTGATCGTCCTGGACGATACGTGTATCGTCCTGGACGATACAGTACAATCATGCTTAAATTAGTCTGGTAATTAAGGAAATCAATTAAGACTTGATTGATACGATCATATCATCCCGGACGATCGCAGGATCGTCCTGGACAAAAATGATCGTCTAGTGTGTTTCAACTGTACGTCCTGAACTGTGTTCAGGACGATTTGGGCACTTTTTGAACTGATCGTACAGGACGATATCCCGATCGCCCTGGACGATCAAGTCATTTTTGAGTTGTCCAGCACAAGTTTCTCTAGACGACCCGAACTGTCTTCTGGACGAAATTCCTCAATTTACACTAATTGTCCCGGACGATCGCAGAATCGTACGGGACGATATGAACAACTTCTTCTACTAATCGTCCAGAAGAGCAAGATCATCTAGGCTTGAGCAGCTGATTTTGAACTGATCGTACAGGACGTTCTTGGCTAACTAGTTGAGATTTAGGGCAAATTTTAAGCGCTCCTATAAAAAAACTTTTTCTTTGAACAAGAAAAATCTTTTGCCACTTTCCTTTCTAGAGAAACCCTAGAGAGAGAGAGTTTGGGGGAGAGAGAGAGAGGATCTTGTGAGGGGGAGTTCGTGAGGGGTTCACGAAGGTTTCTCCAAGCAAAGATCAGAGTCTTCTTCTCTGCTCGTCGTCTTTCGTCATTTTGGTGTTCTTTGGGAGAGGATTGTTCGCAAGAAGATCCGGGGTTCTCTGCCCGCTTCAGGTGGAAGCAAAAGGAGTCTGAAGGTTCTCTGCCTGCTTCAGGAGGAAGCAAAAGGAGGTTGGGTTCTCTGCCCCACCGTGCCGATGGAAAGGAGGTTTTTGTACAGGCTTCTCCGCCTTGCTGTGGGAGCAAAAGGAGAGACACTTTGAGTTAGTGCAATACCCGGAGGGGAGGCTCTGGGGAGTGGACGTAGGTCAAGTTGACCGAACCACTATAAAATTCAGTGTGTTCATTCTAAATACTTTCTGCACTTTTATTTTTCTGTGATTAACTGCTTGGGTGAAATTGTGTTTGGTCTTTTTGTTTGATTATTTTAATTGTTTCTGCTGTAAATCATCGAAAAGGTTTTTACTGTTGCTCACAAATTTTTAAATAACCAATTCACCCCCCCTCTTGGTTAGCCTCGGTACTAGTTCATCAGGGCTTAACATCCCTATCGAACTTTCAAGTGGTATCAGAGCGGGATTCATAAAATCTAGTTTTGAAAAACTTTTGAATTTGATCCATGGCTAACTTTGGTAATTGTAATACTGCTGAAGGTTATTCTATCACACGATCGCCATTGCTTGATAACATTCCTTTTGATTTTTGGAAAACTCGCATGTCCACTTTTCTTCAATCAATTGACTATCGTATGTGGATGCTAGTTAAGGATGGATACCAACCACCTTTTAGGATAATTAATAATGTTAAAACTGAACTGCCCTTTACTGATTGGACTTTTGATGATCGTGATTTAGCATAATTAAATGCCAAATGCTTGAATCATTTTTTTTGTGCTTTAAAATCTAAGGATTACATGCGTGTCTCTACATGTACAACTGGTAAGGAAATCTGGGATAGATTATGCATCACGTATGAAGGTACAACTGAAGTTAAACAGTCTAGATTAAATATTTTGCTTCATGACTATGAACTATTTCGCATGAAACCTACTGAAACCATTTCTGAAATGTATACAAGATTCACTCAAATCGTCACTTCTTTGCATGCCTTAGGTAGTGAACTTACAAACTACGAAAGAGTAAACAAAATACTTAGATGTTTGCCTTCTTCATATGATGCTAAGATAACTGCAATCACTGAATCTAAAGATTTGAATACTTACTCTATTGATAGCTTACTTGAATCACTCATTGCTTACAAGCAAGGGGTGAACCAAAGACAGCTTGATGCAGGTGAGAAGAAGAAGGAGAAAACAGTGGCATTAAAGGCCAACGATAGCGATTTCTCTTCCGGGTCTGATAGCGATGACATGGCCTTGATCACAAGGCAATTCAAAAGCTTTCTAAGGAAGAAACACAAGAACTTTCAGAAGTGGAACAAGGGTAAGTCCAATAAAAATTTTAAGGGTTCATCTGATACTGTTTGTTTTGAATGCAGGAAGCCTGGACACATTAAGGCTGATTGTCCTACACTTAAAGCTTATCCAAGCAAGGAGAAGGGTGAGGAGAAAGACATGTTCAGAAAGGATAAGAAGCAGATTCAGAAGGCGTTCTGGGCAGACTCTGCATCCGACTCCTCTGAGACTGAAGCTGAAGAGGAGGAAACAAATTTGTGTCTGATGGCTGATGATCACCCTGGTCAGTCGGACCAGGAAGAGGGATGTGAGCTTACTTACGATCAATTACATAAAGTATCTAAAAAAATTCATGCATTGTATAGGAAGCTTAAGAAAACCCATATAAGCTTAAAATTGGATTATTTGACTTTGCAAAAAGAGCATGATTCTATAGTTAAAGATCATTCCACACTTGACAACAATCACATGTCTTTACTTGATGAGTTTGATGAATTGAACAAAAAATATTCTGATTTAGTTACTATACATGATTCATTGAAAACCACTCATGTTGATTTGGAGAGAGCTTTTAAAGAATTAGATTTCATGGCATGTGAAGTAGAAAGTAGCAATGGTGCTTTAAATTTTGAAATTGCAAGTTTAAATAAAGAGAATGAGTTTTTGAAAGTGAAAATCAGTTCTTTTGAGAAAAACCAAACACCTCCTACTTTTGCACAGTTTTATGCACCTCCACCTTTTGTAGATTTAGATTTAAAATCATCAAAGCATGTTTCGTATAAACCTAGGAAGAGGCACTATCACTCACGTAGATTAGTTAACCCTTTTCCTGGTGTTAAATGTTATTCATGTGGCATGTTAGGACACATTTCCCACACCTGCACTATTCACCGTAGTACATATTGGGTGTGGAGGCCCAAATTACATGTTTCACAGCACAGCACGCATGCATTGCATTCTTCTTTTCATAAGAAGGAACCCAAACCTGTTTGAGTTCCTAAATCTGATGTTTGATGATTTTGTAGGTGTGCTCTCACACAAGACCTCGTGAGAGCATGTGGTACATGGACAGCGGATGTTCTAGACACATGACTGGAGATGCAAATCAGTTTATTTCGCTGGAGGCCAGAGCTGGAGGCAAGGTTACACTTGGAGATAACACCACCAAGAAGGTGGTAGGCTCAGGTATAATTGGTGATTCAAAAAATTTTATAATTGACAATGTTTTGCTTGTAGATGGACTGAAACACAACTTACTAAGCATCAGTCAACTTTGTGACAAAGGATACAACATCAAATTCCTGCCCACTGGCTGCATTTTAAGCTTAAATGACCAAGTTGTTTTACAGGGACAAAGGATCAACAACGTCTACAAGCTGGATGTAAGTTACATTAAATTTGAGAATTCAATTCACTTAAAAACTGCTGCTGATGAGTCTTGGTTGTGGCATAGGAGATTGTGTCATGCCAGTATGAAAACCCTTAGGGGAGTCACCCAAAAAGACTTAGTTAGAGGTGTGCCCAAGCATAAGTTCACTAAGGATCACCTGTGTGATGCCTGTCAGTTAGGGAAGCAAGTCCAGTCCTCTTTTCACTCTGTTAAGGACATTAGCACCTCTAGACCTTTAGAAGTTCTTCACATGGACCTCTTTGGACCCATTAGCACTGCCAGCATAGGGGGGAAAGTCTATGGATTTGTGATTATAGATGACTACTCGAGGTTCACTTGGATTAAATTTATGTCCCACAAATCTGAGTCATTTGATGAGTTTAAGTCCTTCCCCACTTGGATTCAGAGGAAGTTAGGTTGTGAAATCTTGACTATTCATAGTGATCATGGTAGAGAGTTTGAAAATGTGAAGTTTGGAAGTTTATGTGAGGAGCAAGGATTAGTCACAATTTTTCAGCTCCTAGGACCCTTCAGCAGAATGGGATAGCTGAAAGGAAGAACAGGACCTTAGTGGAAGCCGCTAGAGCCATGCTTGCTGAGTATTCACTTCCAAAATACTTTTGGGTTGAAGTGGTGAACACTACCTGTTATGTGCTGAATAGGGTAAATGTGAGATCAAATCTGAACAAGACACCTTATGAGATCATTAAGGGTAGAACTCCAAACCTGTCCCACCTCCATGTCTTTGGCTGTAAGGTTTTCATTCTGAACAATGAGAAATCATCCTTAGGAAAGTTTGACCCCAAATCTGATGAAGGAGTGTTCTTAGGCTATTCTAGTGTGGGGAAATCCTTTAGGGTGTTCAATAAGAGGACTTTGGTGGTGGAGGAGACAACCCATGTGGTGTTTGATGAATCTGATCCTAAGGTGAATAGAGTTGAGGAAGAAGAAGAGGTAGAGGAGATTACCCAAGGGGTTAGAAATGCAAATCTGGAGGAGAGGGTAGAACCTCAAATCACGCTACCTAGAGATTGGAGATATTCTTCGAGTCATCCTAAAGAACTGATCTTAGGAGACCCTTCTGAAGGTGTTAGGACTAGGTATGGACTTAGGAAGGAAGTAAACCACTCTACCTTTATCTCAAAGACTGAACCCACCAATATCAATCAAGCCCTTTCTGATGAGTTTTGGATCTTTGCTATGCAAGAAGAATTGAATCAATTTTTAAGGAATGATGTTTGGGAGTTAGTAGAAAGACCTAGAAATCAAAGTATTGTGGGAACCAAATGGGTCTTTAAGAATAAGATGAATGATTCCAGTGTGGTGGTTAGGACTAAGGTAAGATTGGTGGCTAAGGGGTATAATCAGATTGAAGGGATTGATTTTAAGGAGACCTTCGCCCCTGTAGCTAGATTGGAAGCCATTAGGGTGCTACTAGCCTTTGCCTATTATAAGGAATTTAAGCTGTTTCAAATGGATGTCAAGAGTGCCTTTTTAAATGGGGTAATAAAAGAGGATATTTTTGTAGAACAACCCCCAAGTTTTGAGAGTTCCCAATATCCAAATCATGTTTATAAATTAAAAAGGGCCTTATATGGATTGAAACAGACACCCAGAGCTTGGTATGAGAGGCTTAGCACATTCCTATTAGAAAGAGAGTTTGTTAAGGGGAGCGTAGACACCGCCCTTTTTCAAAAGAGAATAGGGGATGACTTACTCATTGTCCAGATCTATGTTGATGATATAATTTTTGGATCTTCTGATAAATATTTATGTGATGAGTTTTCTAAAATAATGAGTAAGGAGTTTGAGATGAGTATGATGGGAGAATTATCCTACTTTTTGGGGTTTAGCATAAGGCAAATGGATGATGGAACCTTTCTCAATAAATCTAAATACACTAAGGACATTTTGAAGAAATATGAAATGAATAAAGCCAAGCCAATCAATACTCCCATGAGCTCCTCTGTTCAGTTAGATAAGGATTCAAGTGGAAAATCTGTTGATCAGAAGAAGTATAGAGGAATAATAGGATCACTTCTTTACCTGACTGCTAGCCGACCTGATATCATGTTTAGTGTCTGTCTTTGTGCTAGGTTTCAGGCTGATCCTAAAGAGTCCCACCTGAGTACTGTTAAGAGAATTCTTGGATATCTTTTTCCCCAAACCTAGGAATCTGGTACCCTAGGCACAGCACCTCTTTTGAGATCATTGGATATTCTAATTCTGACTTTGCAGGGTGTAGGGTGGATAGAAAGAGCACTTCTGAAACTTATCAATTCATATGACAATCATTAGTCTCCTGGTCTAGTAGAAAATAGAACTCAGTTGCACTTTCCACTGCTGAAGCTGATTACATTGCCTTAGGGAGTTGTGTGGCCCAAGTTCTTTGGTTGAAGCAACAAGTCTTGGATTTAGGATTACATGTGGGCATAATTTCTGTTCTATGTGATAATACTAGTGCCATCTGCATCTCTAAGAATCTAATCCAACATTCTAGAACCAAACACATTGACATAAGGCATCACTTCATTAGGGACCATGTTACAAAAGGGGACATTGAGCTACATCATGTAGCAACTGAAAATCAGCTGGCTGACATATTCACTAAACCACTGGCCTTTGACTCATTCAGCATTTTGAGAACCAGATTAGGAGTGATTGATATAAATGCTTGATTCTGATGACTACTGATTTATGATTGTTTCTGATTGTTATTCTGTTTCTATTAGTTAGCTTTTTGATTTGCTTATTTGCTTTCAGTTGGTTTTATTTTTTCTTCGTCTACTGATTTTTGTGTTAGCCTTGCTGTTAGTTTGATTTGAGTATTTTTTTTGATGTGATTTTCTACCTATTTTTATTCACTAGTTCATCTCTTTTATTTACTATTTTATGCTTTTCAAAATCAGATCACTGCTCACTACTTCTGCTAAACTGAATTTCTGACTAAGAGTTTTACCTTGTTTTTATTTGGAAGCTGGTAAGCAGTAATTGATTCCACTGGATCTGTTAAAGGGAAGAAACCTTGATGATTGTTTCTCTTCCTTTAACTCCTTTACTGGTGTATTATTTCTTTTGGATAAAAATCTTCTTCAAAATTAAAATATTAGTTTTTGAAATAGAGATTTGTTTTATCTTCCTACAGTAATCTACCTCATATGAATAGTGTTTTCAAAGTCTTGACTCATTGTTATAATTTTCTAAACCAAGTGATTACACTTATCATACGATATATGGCTTTTATTTTGTGAATTACTCTTTCTTATTGTGGAGAGCGTCTCCTATATCTGGAAGATAATTTCACAGCTGAGACTCTATAACGATTATGAATAGAATAAAGCTTATAAAAGATGCGCAATGCGCCAAATCAATTGAAAAAGAGGCACAAAATGAGCCCAAAGCTGAAAAGATGAAAAATGTCACCAACTAAAAGATACACAAAGTGTATCAAAAATGAAAAGATGTGCAAAGCGCCAAATAAATTGAAAAAGAGGCACAAAATGAGCCCAACCAAGCTTTCTTTCCTTTCCGATCGTTAAATATCTTAGAAAAATCCGCGCGCCACTTAATATTTTCAAAAGCTTGTGTTTGAAAATCCTGATTTCTGATTTATTACTTTATAACACTATTATATCAGATATTTTTTTGGAACGAAGCTTGAAAGGATCTCTTTTCAAATCTAATTTCTTTTCTTTTGAATTGGATTTTTATTTTAAAAAAGATTTGCATCGATAAGGTACCCGAGGCGGGAGTTATGAAAGTCGATTTTTCTAGCTTTTTCTGATTTTCAGCGCTGTCAATCATCTTCTTATTAGTTTTTTGATCTAAAATCAAGGAAAATTTCTGATTTACTGGAGCAGCTTGATCAAAAAAAAATCGTTGCTTTTATGTTCTCGTTTTAGTGTTATGTTTTGTAGCTGTTTTCTTTTCTGCTTGTACTACTGTTTCAGTATTTCTGTTTACCCTCCTCCTTTTTGTGATGTCAAAAGGGGGAGTCAGTTGTAGTAGTTTCTGTTCTTGTTATGTTTTTGTAATTCTATTTTCTGTATTTCTTTGGTTGTTAAATGAAAATTGAAAAAAAATTGTTTTTCAATCTCCTAGTTAGTTTATTTTTCAAACTACTGCACAAATATTTGCCATCATCAAAAAGGGGGAGATTGTTGCAAATCTGGTTTTGATGATGACAAACATGTTACTATTATGTTTTTGCTTGGATAACCTATTTCAGGCACAAAAGATCACGAGCAACTCAAGCCAACTCAAGATCGGGTCCAAGTGTGTCTAAGTGTACTATTTTCTTTTTCTTGAGTCAATAGAAATGTAACTGATCCCCTAGCTAAGTAACCTTGCACACACACTCAGGGGGAGAGCTTGAGTGAATTAGAGTTTCTATTCATTTTTTGTTCAGATCATTCTGGACGATCAAGTAAAAATAGAAACCCTAATTAGGGTGACCAAGTTAACTGTGTTTGATTAAGCAGATCATCCTGGATGATCCTTGGATCGTACGGTACGATATGCTCAAATTAAAAATTCTCAGCCGCTAGATCAAGTTAGGCAAGTTTTTATTTTAAGATATTTAGTCTGATCGTCCTGGACGATACGTGTATCGTCCTGGATGATACAGTACAATCATGTCTAAATTAGTCTGGTAATTAAGGAAAGCAATTAAGACTTAATTGATACGATCATATCATCCCGGACGATTGCAGGATTGTGCTAGATGAAAATGATCGTCTAGTGTGTTTCAGCTGTACGTCCCGAACTGTGTTCAGGATGATTTGGGCACTTTTTGAACTAATCATACAAGACGATGTCCCGATCGTCCTGGACGATCAAGTCATTTTTGAGTCGTCCAGCACAAGTTTCTCTGGACGACCCGAACTATCTTCTGGACGAAATTCCTCAATTTACACTAATCATCCCGGACGATCGCAGAATCGTACGGGATGATATGAACAACTTTTTCTACTGATCGTCCAGAAGAGCCAGATCGTCCAGGTTTGAGCAGCTGATTTTGAACTGATCGTACAGGATGATCTATTGTATAATAATATTTTATATGGGTATCTTCCCATTCCTAATATGATAAAGATGTTCAAAATTTGAAGGGTAACATTACAGTGCTAAGTGATGTGGCGCTGTGGCATTTAAATTTTTAGGATCTTTGATGACATTATCATACCCATCTGTCCTAGTCCTAACTTTCAAGTTATCTAATTTCTTAAAATTTATTATAACTTATGCAGTCAAGATAGACAAAGCATTCAATTCATAAATTTCAGCTACTCTATTAGGATTTACCCTTTCAGCAGGCCATTGGAAATTATTAGTTTCCATTTTCTCTATTAATTCATATACTTCCTCAAATGGCTTAAAAATTAATGATTCTACAGCTATAACATCTATGATTACTAATCCATTATAAAAAGTTTAAATAACTAACTAATAAGGTAAAGTATGTTACAAATCTGGATTTAAGGATTATAGTTTTGATGATAACAAATATTTTTGTATTCTATTTTTAATTGGCTAACATTTCAGGTACAAAAGATCAAATGCAATTCAAGCCAACTCAAGATCGGGTCCGCGTGTGTTTAAGTGTAATTTTTCTCTTTCTTGAGTCAAATGTAATGTAATTGATCCCCTACCTAAGTAACCTTGCACACACACTCAGGGGGAGAGTTTTAGTGAGTAATAGTTTCTGGTTCAAATTTTATTCATATCATCTTGGACGATATTCATATCGTCCTGGATGAACCATTGAAAATAGAAACCATAATTAGGGCGACCATGTTAAGTCGGTTTGATTAAGCAGATCGTATTGGATGATAGACCCATCATATAGGATGATATGCTCAAATCAAAAATTCTCAGCCGCTAGATTAAGTTAGGCAAGTTTTTATTTTTATAGATTTGGTCTGATCATCCCGGACGATACGTGTATCATCCTGGATGATCCTTTACAATCATGCCTAAATTAGTCTGGTGATTAAGGAAAGTAATTAATATTTGATTGATATGATCATATCATCCAGGATGATCGCAATATTATACGGGATAATACATGCAAAATCCTGACCGTCCAGATCATTTCACCTGGACGAACCGAACTATCCTGTGGATGATATGCCCGAGTTTGAACTAATCGTACGGGATGATATAAATATCATCCTGAATAATCAAGTCATTTTTAATCGTACAACACGTTTTGTGCAAGCCGATCCAAACTATGTGCAGGATAATTTTTGGTGTTTTGAACTAATCATACAGGATGATAGCTGGATGATCAAGTCATTTTGAGATCGTCCAGCATAAGGTTTCCCTGGGCGACCCGTACTATCTTCTGGATAAAATTCTTGATTTACACTAATCGTCTCGGACGATCGCAGAATCATACGGGACGATCTGAACAAATTTTGTCTTCTAACCATCCAAAGAAACTAGATCATCCAGGCTGATATATGAGATTTTACACTGATCGTACAGGATGATCCTTTGATCATCTTGGATGATATGTGACGACCAGTTGAGATTTAGGATAGATTTTTAGCCCTCCTATTTAAGATCTTTTTCTTTCAATAAGAAAAATCTTTTGCCACCTTCCTTACCTGAGAAAACCTTGAGAGAGAGAGAGAGAGAGAGAGAGAGAGAGAGAGAGAGAGCTTAGGAGAGAGAGAGGATCTTATGAGGGGGAGTTTATGAGGAGTTCACAAAGGTTGCTCCAAGCAAGGATCTGAGTCATCTTCTCTGGTCATCATCTCTTATCTTATTGGTGTTTCTGTGGTAGGATTGTTCGCAAGAAGATTTGGGTTCTCTGCCTACTTTAGGAGGAAGCGAAAGGAGTCCAGGTTCTCTGCCTGCTTCAGAAAGAAGCGAAAGGAGTCTAGGCTCTCTGCCTGTTTCAGGAGAAAGCAAAAGGAGTTCAGGTTCTCTACCTCAACGGGTTAGTGGAAAGGAGTCTTGTATAGGCTTCTCTGCCTTGCTGTGGGAGCATAAGGAGAGTCACTTAGTATTAGTGCGACACCCAGAGGGGAGGCTCCAGGGAGTGGATGTAGGTCAAGTTGACCAAACCACTATAAAATTTGGTGTGTTCTTTCTGATTATTTTTGGCACTTACTTTTCTATTGATGATTGTGTGATTATTATTATTATTCTGTTATCATTGAACATTTGCACATCATTGCATAACTGTAAATGTTTTAAAACATTCAAAAAGACTTTCTAAATCATCGTTTGCTTACGAATTTTTAAAACTACCAATTCACCCCCCTCTTAGTTCGCCTCGGGATTAGTTCATTAGGGCTTAACATCCCTAATAAACTTTCAAGTGGTATCAGAGCGGTATTCATAAAATCAAGTTTTAAAAAACTTTTGAATTCGATCAATGGCTAACTTTGGAAATAGAAATACTGCTGAAGGTTATTCCATTACTTATCCATCTTTGTTTGATAATATACCTTTTAATTTTGGAAAACTTACATGTCCACCTTTTTACAATCTATTGATTATCGCATGTGGATGCTTGTTAAAGATGGTTATGAGGCACCTCGTAGACTTGTAAATGGTATTAAAATAGAACTTTCTTTTACTAAATGGACATTTGATGATCGTGATATAGCATAACTGAATGCAAAATGTTTGAACTATTTTTTTAATGTGCATTAAAATTTGAAGATTATATGCGTGTATCCACTTGTACGACTGGTAAAGAAATTTGGGATAGATTATACATTACTTATGAAGGTACATCTGAAGTTAAGCAATCTAGATTGAATATCCTGCTTCACGACTATGAACTCTTTCGCATGAAATCTAGTGAATCAATTTCTAAAATGTATACTAGGTTCACTCAAATTATCACCTCCCTGCATGCCTTAGGAAGAGAGCTTACTAATTATGAGAAAGTTAACAAGATTTGAGATATTTTCCTTCTTCCTATGATGCCAAGATAATTAGGATCACTGAATCTAAAGATTTGAATACATATTCTATTAATAACTTACTTGGATCACTCATTGCTTATGAGTAAGGAGTGAACCAAAGACAGCTTGATGTAGGGGAGAAAAATAAAGAGAAAACTGTGGCGCTGAAGGCCAACGAGATTGATACTGTACTTCTGGGTCTGATAGCGATGATATTTCCTTAATCACTAGGCAATTCAAAAGCTTTCTAAGGAAGAAATACAAGAACTTTTAGAAGTGGAACAAAGGTAAGAGTAGTAGAAATTTTAAAGGTTCATCTGATACTGTTTATTTTTAATGTAAGAAACCTGGACATATAAAGGTTGATTGTCTTATACTTAAGGCTCACCCAAGCAAGGAGAAGGGTGAGGAGACCCCAAGTTCAGGAAGGATAAGAAGCGGATTCAAAAGATATTCTGGGCGGATTTTACATCTGACTCCTCTGAGACTGAAGCTGAAGAGGAGACTACGAACTTGTGTCTGATTACTGATAATCATCCTGGTCAGTCTGATCAAGAAGAGGTATGTTAGCTAGCCTATGATCAACTGCTTGATGTTTTTGAGAAAATTTATTCATCATATAGGAAACTTAAGAAAACCCATGCCAGCTTGAAATTAGATTTCTTGAATTTGCAAAAAGAGCATGATGTTATGGTTAAAGATCATTCTACACTTGATAGCAACTACATGTCTTTACTTGATGAATTTGACGAATTAAACAAAAAATATTCTGAACTAATTGTTGAGCATGAGTAATTGAAAATATCGTATATTGACTTAGAAAAAGCTTATAAAGAATTAGACACCATAGCATGTAACTTAACTAGTAATGTGCATTATTTGAAATTTAAAATTGCAAGTCTCAAGAAGGAAAATGAATTCTAAGACTTAAAATTAGTGCTTTTGAGAAAAATGAAACACCTCCTACTTTTGCACAATTTTATGCACCTCCACCATTTAAAAAATCTTATTCAAAATCATCAAAGTATGTTTCATTCAAACCTATGAAGAGGCACTATCATCCACGTAAATTAGTTAACCCTTTTCTTGGTATTAGATATTTTTCTTGTGGCATGCTAGGACATATCTCTCACACCTGTACTGTTCACCATAGTACACATTGGGTGTGGAGACCCAAATTGTATGTTTCACAGCACAGCACACATGTATTGCATTCTTCTTTTCATAAGAAGGAACCCAAACCTATTTGGGTTTTTAAATCTGACGTT
Source organism: Dendrobium chrysotoxum (assembly GCA_019925795.1). Classification (NCBI taxonomy): domain Eukaryota; kingdom Viridiplantae; phylum Streptophyta; class Magnoliopsida; order Asparagales; family Orchidaceae; genus Dendrobium; species Dendrobium chrysotoxum. The sequence goes on along the minus strand of CM034305.1, from coordinate 47,868,327 downwards.
TGATGATTTTGTAGGTGTGTTCTCACAAAAGGCCTCATGAGAGCATGTGGTACCTGGAGAGCAGATATTCAAGACATATGACAGGAGATCCAAATCAGTTCATTTCACTGGAGATTAGAGCTGGAGGCAAGGTTACACTTGGAGACAACACCACCAGGAGGGTGGTAGGAGCAGGTATAATTGGTGATTCACAAAATTTCATTATTGATAATGTTTTACTTATAGATGGACTGAAACACAATCTGCTAAGTATGAGCCAGCTATGTGATAAAGGCTTCAGCATAAAGTTCCTGCCTACTTGCTGCATTATAAGCTTAAATGAGAAATTTGTTTTACAGGGAAAAAGGGTCAACAATGTCTACATGCTGGACTTAAATTGCTTTAAAGCTGATGTCGCTATTTACTTAAAAACTGTTGTTGATGAGTCTTGGATGTGGCATAGGAGGTTATGTCATGCCAGTATGAAAACCCTCAGAAGAATCATCCAAAAAGACTTAGTTAGAGGTGTCCCCAAGCTTAAGTTCCAAAGCACCACCTATGTAATGCCTGTCAATTAGGGAAGCAAGTCCACTCCTATTTCTATTCAATTAAGGACATCAACACCTCTATGAAAGTTCGACAGGAATGTTAAGCCCTTATGAACTAGTCCCAAGGCTAACCAAGAAGGGGGGTGAATTGGTAGTTTTCAAAATTCGAGAGCAAAATAATGATTTAGAAAATCTTTTTGAATGTTTTAAAACTTTTATAGTTATGCGATGATGTGCAGATATTCAAAGATAATAGAATAATAATCACAATCACCTAATCGTCAATAGAAAAGTAAATGCTAAAAATAATTAGAAAGAAAACACTAGATTTTATAGTGGTTCGGTTAACTTGACCTACGTCCACTCCCCGGAGCCTCCCCTCTGGGTATTATACTAACACTAAGTGACTCTCCTACTCCCACAGCAAGGCAGAGAAGCCTGTACAAAAACTCCTTTCCACTAACCCGGTGAGGCATAGAACCTGAACTCCTTTCACTTCCTCCTGAAGCAGGCAGAGAACCTAGACTCCTTTCACTTTTTCCTGAAGCAGGCAAAGAACCTAGACTCCTTTCGCTTCCTCCTGAAGCAGGCAGAGAACCCGAATCTTCTTACAAACGATCCTCCCATAGAGACACCGATAAGATAAGAGATGACGAATGAAGAAGATGACTCAGATCCTTATTTGGAGTAACCTTTTTGAATCCTTCACAAACTCCCCCTCACAAGATCCTCTCTCTCTCTCTCGCTCTCGCAAGCTCTCTTTCTCTCTCTCAAGATTTTCTCTGGAAAGGAAAGTGGCAAAAGATTTTTATTGTTGGAAGAAAAAGATCTTTTAAAGGAGGGCTCAAAAATTTCCCTAAATCACAACTGGTCGTCAAAGATCATCTAGGATGATTGATCAATCATCCTATACGTTCAGTTCAAAATCACATGTATCAGCCTGGACTATCTGGATCCTCTGGATGATCAGTAGACAAAATTTGTTCAGATCATCCCGTACGATTCTACGATCGTCCGGGACGATTAGTGTAAATCAGGAATTTCATCCAGATGATAGCTCTGGTCGTCCAGGGGAACTTGTGCTGGATGATCTCAAAATGACTTGATCATCCAGGATGATATGTCTATCGTTCCGTATGATTAGTTCAAAAATGACAAAATCGTCCTACACACAGCTCTGGATGTACAGGTTAGAACATGCTGGACGATTTCAAAATTACTTGATCATCCATGATGATATGTCTATCGTCCGGTACGATTAGTTCAAAAATAACAAAATTATCCTACACATAGCTCTAAACGTACAGGTGATAAGCACTAGACGATAAGGATTTTGCATGTATCGTCCAGGATGATCTTGCGATCGTTCGGGATGATATGATCATATCAATCAGATATTAATTGCTTTCCTTAATTACCAGACTAATTTAGGCATGATTGTATAGGATCGTCCAGGACGATACACGTATCGTCTGGGACGATCAGACCAAATATCTAAAAATAAAAACTTGCCTAACTTAATCTGGTGGCTGAGAATTTCTAATTTGAGCCTATCATCCTGTACGATCATAGGATCATCTAGGATGATTTGCTTAATTTAACTGACTTAACTTTGTCACCCAAATTAGGATTTTTATTTTCATTGGATCGTTCAGGATGATGTGAATATCATCCAGGACGATCTGAATAAAAAATGAACAGAAACTCTAATTCACTAAAACTCTACCCCTGAGTGTGTGTGTGCAAGGTTACTTAGCTAGGGGATCAATTACATTATATTTGACTCAAGAAAGGGAAAAAATACATTTAAACACACGCTGACCCGATCTTGAGTTTGCTTGAGTTGCATTTGATCATTTGCACCTGAAATGTTATCCAATTAAAAATAGAACACATAAATGTTTGTTATCATGAAAGCTATAATCCTGAAACCTAGATTTGCAACAATCTCTCCCTTTTTTATGATGGCAAATATTTATTTAGAAGTTTCAAATCAATCAGATTATAATAATTAAAACACAGGCGAGAGAAGATAAATTTTACTAATTATAGATAATCAGTGATAACATTCAATACAACAAATGAAACTACTACAACACAAAAAATAACTCCCCCTTTTGACATCATAAAAAGGAGGAACAGAAAAGGCAAAAACAACAGCAAACTAAAATAGCACAAACAACGTAAAACAAACAATCTAATAAAGAGGTTGATCTTGATCAGACGGAGGAGGTGGTGGTGGATTAAAGTAACTGTGAATGGTGGAAAACTACTCTCCAAACCAGGCCATTTCTTGGTTGTGCTACTCCTGTTGAGTAGTCACGTAGGAGTCAAAACGGGCCTCCCACTGGTCGAAATGCGGCACCAGATGATCAGAGGGTCATGCAATATGAAGAGGAGCAGGTGCATCAGGTGCATCAGGTACAGGAACAGCTTCTTCCTCTTCCTCCTCCATATCCGCGGTGGGCTCCAGATGAAGTTCGGTACTGTGGAGGACATAGAAGGGGTTATTTGTGTAGTAGGAAGGAGGGACATCGGTAGGCACCAGATATTGCAGATTATATTTTGTCTCAAGTGCATATGCAATGAGGTGGCCTAGAGCTAAATTTGGGCATCTCCTATGGCCCGGATCCCTAATGCTAGTGAGATGTTCGATGTATCGAAAGAGAAGATCAGTAGCATTGAAATCCTGGCGAGCCATGATGTAGTAGGTAGTCAGGAAAAGTAAAGGTGTGATGTGGATGCGGTCCCAAGCCTTTGGGATGATTGAGTAACGAAGGACATGTTTAATTATATGGGCATCCATAAGTAGGGAAGAAGAAGCATTATCGTGGTAGTGAACGTTGGTATTTCAAAGGAAAGGATTGACGACACTCCAATCAAAATCAGGATTAGAAACTATGGTGTGGATCTTATCACCAGTGATTGAAAGTTGAAGGATATTGTGAAAATCATGTGTGGTCAATTCTACCAGTCTCCAATTCACAAAGGAGTGCAGTGTAGAGTAATCAGAGGTGATGTGATGATTGGTAAAAAAGACCCTGAGAAGTTCAAAGCTAAAGGGGAAGGCCAAGGTGAGAATAAAGGTAAGGGAGGTTTGGGAAAACAGATCCAGTACCGGGTAGGTAAGAGTGTGGGGGTTAACGATCTTTGAATGAGTGATTCCAACAGCAAAATAATGCTAGAAGGCAGCCCGATTGGCTACATCAGGAAAATGGGGATCGACATTTCCCCGGGATGAACTTGCACCGTGATGCCTTAATCTTTTTTCAATAGCCATGAAGAATAAAATGCAAGTGAGGAGAGGGAAGAAGTGGAGTGAAAACATTTAGTGAAGAGGGACTATTTATAAAGAAAACATATCGATTATCTAGGACGATCGCAGGATCATCCAGGACGATATGTGCAATAATGACGGCCTGGACGATTAGTCAAAAAGGAGGTCTGATCGTCCAGGACGATCAGATTCTGTCCAAGACAATTAGACACAGGCAATCATCCCGAGGAGTCCAGCCTGACGATCTTTGATGAAAGTATCATCCAGGATGATTAGGTGGATCATCCATGATTATATGCAATAAATGCATCGGAGGGGCTGAATTTGAATCATCCAGCTGCAGACACGTGGATCATCTAGGATGATAAGGTGGATCGTCCAGGATGATCACTAATAATAGGTGCAGATTAGCCGTTGGATCAAGTGGGGATGATTTGAATGGATCGTCCAGGATAATGAATTGAACGTCCAGGACGAAGATGTTCATCTAGGACGATGTGAAGAAAAAGTGAAAAAGATAAAGGATGGAGAGGAAAGATCAGGGATCTCAAAAAACACACAAAAAAGGAAAATCCAAAATCACATCAAATAGAAATGAGAAAAACAATAGTGAAAATAATGATTTTTTTTAGATCAGCTCCAGTAAAATAGAATTTTCCATGATTTCCAATTCAAAAGCCAACAAGAAGAAAATCGATAATGCTGAAATCCAAAAAAGTTGGAAAATCGACTGTCGTAACTTCTATCTCGGATACCTTACAGGTTCAAATTCCTTTCAAATAAAAGTCTAATTCAGAAGAAAAGAAATTAGATTTAAAAAGAGATCCTTTCAAGCCTCGTTCCAAAAAAATATCTGATATAATAGTATTACAAAGGAATCAGAAATCATGATTTTTCGTCTCAAGCTTTTGAAAGTATCAAGTGGCACATGGATTTTTCTAAGATATTAAAGATCTGAAAGGGAAGAAAACTTATTTTTTTATGGGCTCATTTTGTGCCTCTTTTTCAATTTGTTTGGCGCTTTGCGCATCTTTTGATTTTTGATACACTTTGTGTTTTTTTTAGTTTGGCGACATTTTGCATCTTTTCATCTTTGGGCTCATTTTGTGCCTCTTTTTCAATTTGTTTGGCGCATTGTGCATCTTTTGTAAGCTTGCTTCCTTTCATAATCATTAAAGAATCTCAGCTGTATAATTACCTTCCGGACATAAGAGACGACAAAACTCACTCTCTACAGAAAGGATGAGTAATTCACAAAATAAAAATCACACATCATATGATAAGTGCAATCTCTTGATTAAGAAAAACATAACAATGATTCAAAGCTTTGAAAACACTATTCATATGAGGTAGATTACTATAGGAATATAAAATAGATCTCTATTTTAAAAACCAACTTTTTAATTCTGAAGAAGATTTTATCCAAAAGAAATAATACACCATTAAAAGAATTAGAGGAAGAGAAACAATCATCAATGTTTCTTCCCTTTCATAGATCCAGAGGAGTCAATCACTGCTTACAAGCTTTCAAATAAAATAAGGCAAAACTCTTAGTCAGAAATCTAGTTTATCAGCAGTAGTGAGCAGTGATCTAATTTTGAAGTGAGTAATCAGTAAACAAAATAAGAAGGAAGAAAAATAGACATGCAAAAATCAATAAATGAAAACCAGCAAATGAAAATCAGCAGAAAATAATCAAATCTGATAAACAAATCAAACAACTAAAATTAGCAGGAAAAGAAAATTTCTAAAGTAAAACGGATAATCAAAACAAACAAAAACTAAAAGCAAAATACAGAAAATAGAAAAATATCAGAAGTCAGTAATCATCAGATTCATACATTTATGTCAATCACACCTAATCTGGTCCTCAAAATGCTGAATGAGTCAAGTAAAGATGTCAGCCAGTTGATTTTCAATTGCTACATGATGTAGCTCAATGTCCCCATTTGTAACATGGTCCCTAATGAAGTGATGCCTTATATCAATGTGTTTGGTTCTAGAATGTTGGATGGGATTCCTAAAAATGCATATGGCACTTGTGTTATCACATAGAACTAAAATTGTGCCAACAGGTAATTCTAAATCCAAAACTTATTGTTTTAACCAAAGGACTTGGGCCACACAACTTCCTAATGCAATGTACTCAGTTTTAGCAGTAGAAAGTGCAATTGAGTTCTATTTTCTATTGGACCATGAGACTAAAGACTGTCCTATGAATTGACAAGTTCCTGAAGTTCTCTTTCTATCCACCCTACACCCTGCAACATCAGAATCAGAATATCCAATAATCTCAAAAGAAGTGTTGTGCTTAGGATACCAGATTCCTAGGTTTGGGGTCCCTAAGAGATATCTAAGGATTCTCTTAACATCAGTCAAGTGGGACTCTTTAGGATCAGCTTGAAACCTAGCACAAAGACAAACACTAAACATAATATCAGGTCAGCTAGCAGTCAGGTAAAGCAGTGATCCAATTATTCCCTAAACTTCTTCTGATCAATAGACTTTCCATTTGAATTCTTATCTAACTGAACAGTGGAACTCATGGGAGTATTGATTGGCTTAGCTTTATCCATTCCATATTTCTTCAAGCTATCCTTAGTATATTTTGATTGACTTAAAAAAGTTCGATCATCTATTTGCTTTATGATAAAAAAACAAAAAGTAGGACAATTCTTCCATCATACTCATCTCAAACTCCTTACTCATTATCTTAGAATAATCATCACATAAATTTTTATCAAAAGATTCAAAAAGTATATCATCAACATAGATCTGGATAATGAGTAGATCATCTCCTACTTTCCTAAGGAAAAGGGTGGTGTCTATGCTCCCCTTAACAAACTCTCTTGATAGTAGGAATGTGTTAAGCCTCTCATACCAAGCTCTAGGTGCCTGCTTCAATCCATATAAGGCCTTTTTAATTTATAAATATGATTTAGATATTGGGAACTCTCAAAACCTGGGGGTTGCTCTATAAAGACATCCTCTTTTATTACCCCATTTAAAAAGGCACTCTTGGCATCCATTTGAAACAGCTTAAATCCGTTGTAACAGGCAAAGGCTAGTAGCACCTTAATGGCTTCCAATCTAGCTATAGGGGCAAAGGTCTCCTCAAAATCAATCTCTTCTATTTTATTGTACCCCTTAGCCACCAATCTTATCTTATTCATAACCACAATACCAGAATCATTCATCTTATTCTTAAAGACCCACTTGGTTCCCACTACACTTTGATTCCTAGGTCTTTCTACTAACTCCCAAACATCATTCCTTATAAATTGATTCAATTCCTCTTGCATAGCTAAGATCCAAAACTCATCAGAAAGGGCTTGATTAATGTTGGTGGGTTCAGTCATTGAGATAAAGGTAGAATGATTTACTTCCTTCCTAAGTCCATGCCTAGTTCTAACACCTTCAGAAAGATCTCCTAAGATCAGTTCTTTAGGATGACTCGAAGCATATCTCCAATCTCTAGGCAAAGTGTTTTAAGGTTCTACCTTTTCCTCCAGATTTACATTTTTAACTCCTTCAGTAATCTCTCCTACATCTTCTTCTTCCTCAACTCTATTCAGATTCATCAAACACCACATGAGTTGTCTCCTCCACCACCAAAGTCCTCTTATTAAACACCCTAAAGGATTTTCCCACACTAGAATTGCCTAAGAACACTCCTTCATCTGATTTGGGGTCAAATTTTCCTAAGAATGATTTCCCATTGTTCAGAATGAAAACCTTATAGCCAAAGACATAGAGGTGGGACATGTTTGGAGTTCTACCCTTAATGATCTCACAAGGTATCTTATTCAGATTTGATCTAACATTCACCCTATTCAGCACATAACAGACAGTATTTATCACTTCAACCCAAAAGTATTTTGGAAGTGAATACTCAGCAAGCATGGCTCTAGCAGCTTCCACTAAGGTCCTATTATTTCTTTTAGCTACCTCGTTCTGCTGAGGGGTCCTAGGAGCTGAAATGTTGTGGCTAATCCCTTTCTCCTCATAGAATGTTCCAAATCTCATATTTTTAAACTCTCCACCATGATCACTATGAATAGTCAAGATCTCACAACCTAACTTCCTCTGAATCCAAGTGGAGATAGACTTAAATTCAACAAATGACTCAGATTTATGTGACAAAATTTAATCCAAGTGAATCTCGAGTAATCATTAACAATCACAAATTCATAGACTCTCCCCCCTAAGCTGGCAGTGCTAATGGGTCCAAATAAATCCATGTGAAGGACTTCTAAAGGCTAGAGGTGTTGATGGACTTAATTGAGTGGAAAGAGGAGTGGACTTGCTTCCCTAATTAATAGGCATCACACAGGTGGTCCTTAGTGAACTTAAGCTTGGGGACACCTCTAATTAAGTCCTTTTTGGTGACTCTCCTAAGGGTTTTCATACTGGCATGACATAATCTCTAGTGCCACAACTAAGACTCATCAGCAACAATTTTTAAGTAAATTAAAATATCAGTTTTAAAATAGCTTACATCTAGCATGTAGAGATTATTGATCCTTTATCCCTGCAAAATAATTTTGTCATTTAAGTTTATAATGTAGCAAGTGGGTAGGAACTTGATGTTGTATCCTTTGTCACAAAGTTGATTGATACTCAGCAAGTTGTGTTTCAATCCATCTTCAAGCAAAACATTATCAATCATGAAAGTTTTTGAATCACTAATTATACTTGCTCCTACCACCCTCCTGGTGGTATTGTCTCCAAGTGTAACCTTGCCTCCAGCTCTGGTCTCCAGCAAAATGAACTGATTTATATCTCCAATCATATATCTTGAGCATCCACTGTCCATGTACCACATGCTCTCATGAGGTCTTATATGAGAGCACACCTACAAAATAATCAAATGTCAAATTTAGGAACCCAAACTGGTTTGGGTTCCTTCTTATGAAAAGAAGAATACAATGTATGGGTGCTGTGCTGTGAAGCATATAATTTGGGTCTCCACACCCAATGTGTACTACAGTGAACCGTGCAGGTGTGTGAACTATATCCTAGCATGCCCCAAGAAAAACATCTAATGCCAGGAAAAGGATTAACTAATCTATGTGGGTGATAGTGCCTCTTCCTAGGTGTGTATGAAACATGCTTTGATGATTTTAAAATAGATTCTTCAAAAGGTGGAGGTGCATAAAATTATGCAAAAGTAGGAGGTGTTTCTTTTTTCTCAAAAGCATAAATTTCCAATCTTAGAAATTCAGTTTCCTTCGTGAGACTTGCAATTTCAAATTTTAAATAATGCTCATCACTAGCTAAGTTACATGCCATGGTGTCTAGTTTCATTATAAGTTTTTTTTAAATCAACATGCAATATTTTTAATGACTCATGCTCAACAATTAGTTCAGAATGCTTTTTGTTCAATTCATCAAATTTATCAAGTAAGGACTTGTGATTGCTATCAAGTGTAGAATAATCCTTAATCATAACATCATGCTCTTTTTTCAAATTCAGGAAATCCAATTTCAGGCTGGCATGTATTTTCTTAAGTTTCCTATACGATGAATAAATTTTCTTAGAAACATCTAGCAATTGATCATAGGTTAGCTCACATACCTCTTCTTGATCAGACTGACCAGGATGATCATCAGCCATCAGACACAAATTTGTAGTCTCCTCCTCAGCATTAGTCTCAGAGGAGTCAGATGTAGAATCTGCCCAGAACACCTTCTGAATCCACCTCTTTTCCTTCCTAAACTTGGGTTCCTCACCCTTCTCCTTTCTTGGGTGAGCCTTAAGTGTAGGAAAATCAGCCTTTATATGTCCAGGCTTCCTGCATTCAGATGAACCTTTAAAATTTTTGCTACTCTTACCTTTGTTCTATTTTTGAAAATTCTTATGTTTCTTTCTTAGAAAGCTTTTGAATTGCCTAGTTATTAAGGCAACATCATCACTATCAGACCCGAAAGAGTCAATGTTAGTATCATTGGCCTTCAGTGCCACAGTTTTCTCCCTCTTCTTCTCACCTGCATCAATTTGTCGTTGGTTCACTCCTTGCTCATAAGCAATGAGTGACCTAAGTAAGTTATCAATAAAATAAGTGTTCAAATCTTTGGATCAGTAATTGCAGTTATCTTGGCAATAAAAGAAGAAGGCAAACATCTCAAAATTTTATTCACTTTTTCATAGTTTGTAAGTTCTCTTCCTAAAGCATGTAAAGAAGTGACAATTTGAGTGAACCTAGTATATATTTCAAAAATCAATTCACTAGGTTTCTTGCAAAATAGTTCATAATCATGAAGTAAGATGTTCAATCTAGATTTCTTAACGTCAGATATACCTTCATAAGTAATGCATAATCTATCCCAGATTTCTTTACCAGTTGTGTAAGTAGAAATACGCATGTAATCTTCAAATTTCAATGCACAGAAAAAATAGTTCAAACATTTGGCATTCAATTGGGCTAAGTCCCAATCATCAAGAGTCCATTCAGTGAAAGGCAGTTCAGTTTTAACATTATTAACCATTCTAAAAGGTGCCTCATAGCCATCCTTAACAAGCATCCACATGCGATAATCTATAGATTGAAGAAAAGTGGACATGCGAGTTTTCCAAAAATCAAAAGGTATGTTATCAAATAATGGTGGTCATATAATTGAATAACCTTCAGCAGTATTACGATTACCAAAGTTAGCCATGGATCAAAATTCAAAAGTTTTTAAAGTTAATTTTTGAATCCCTCTCTGATACCACTTGAAAGTTCGACAGGGATGTTAAGCCCTTATGAACTAGTCCCGAGGCTAACCAAGAGGGGGGGTAAATTGGTAGTTTTAAAAATTTAAGAGCAAAATAATGATTTAGAAAATATTTTTAAATGTTTTAAAACTTTTACAGTTATGCGATGATGTGTAGATATTCAAAGATAACAGAATAATAATCACAATCATCAATAGAAAAGTAAATGCGAAAAATAATCAGAAAGAGCACACCAGATTTTATAATGGTTCAGTCAACTTGATCTATGTCCACTCCTCGGAGCCTCCCCTCCGGGTATTGCACTAACACTAAGTGACTCTACTTCTGCTCCCACACCAAGGCGGAGAAGCCTATACAAAAACTCCTTTCCACCAACCCGGTGAGGCAGAGAACCTGAACACCTTTCACTTCCTCCTGAAGTAGGCAGAGAACCTAGACTCCTTTCTCTTTCTCCTGAAGTAGGTAGAGAACCTAGACTCCTTTTGCTTCCTCCTGAAGCAGGCAGACAACCCAGATCTTCTTGTGAATGATCCTCCCACAGAGACGCCGACAAGATAAGGGACGATGAACGGAGAAGATGACTATGATCCTTTTTGGAGCAACCTTTGTGAATCCCTCACAAACTCCACCTCACAAGATCCTCTCTCTCTCTCCCAAGCTCTCCCTCTCTAGGTTTTCTCTAGAAAGGAAAGTGGCAAAAGATTTTTCTTGTTGGAAGAAAAAGATCTTTTAAAGGAGGGCTCAAAAATTGCCCTAAATCTCAACTGGTCGTCAAAGATCATCCAGGAAGATCGATCGATCGCCCTATAAGATCAGTTCAAAATCACATGTATCAGCCTGGATGATCTGGAACCTCTAGACACTCAGTAGACAAAATTTGTTCAGATCATCCCATACGATTCTGCGATCATCCGAGATGATTAGTATAAATCAAGAATTTGTCCAGAAGACAGCTCTGGTCATCCAGGGGAACTTGTGCTGGACGATCTCAAAATGACTTGATCATCCAGGATGATATGCCTATCGTCTCGTACGATTAGTTTAAAAATGACAAAATCGTCCTGCACACAGCTCTGGAGGAATAGATCAGAACATGCTGGATGATTTCAAAATGACTTGATCGTCTAGGATGATATGTCTATCATCCGGTATGATTAGTTCAAAAATGATAAAATCATCCTGCACATAGCTTTGGACGTACAGGTGATAGGCACTAGACGGTCAAGATTTTATATGTATCGTCTAGCATGATCTTGCGATCATCTGGGATGATATGATTGTATCAATCAGATATTAATTGCTTTTCTTAATTACCAGACTAATTTAGGCATGATTATACTGGATCGTCAAGGACGATACACATATCGTCCTAGACGATCAGACCAAATATCTAAAAATAAAACCTTGCCTAACTTAGTCTGGCTGTGGAGAATTTCTGATTTGAGCCTATTATCCTGTATAATCATAGGATCGTCCAGGATGATCTGCTAAATAAACTGACTTAACTTTGTCACCCTAATTAGGGTTTCTATTTCCATTAGATCATCCAGGATGATGTGAATATCATCCAAGTCGATCTGAATAAAAAATGAACTGAAACTCTAATTCACTAAAACTCTCCCCCTGAGTGTGTGTGCAAGGTTACTTAGCTACGGGATCAATTACATTACATTTGACTCAAGAAAGAGAAAAAATACATTTAAACAAATGCTGACCCGATCTTGATTTTTCTTGAGTTGTATGTGATCGTTTGCACCTGAAATGTTAGCCAATTAAAAATAAAACATAGAAATGTTTGTTATCATCAAAACTATAATCCTGAAACCCAAATTTGCAACAATCTCCCCCTTTTTGATGATGGCAAATATTTATTCAGTAGTTTCAAATCAATCAGATTACAATAATTAAAGCACAGGCGAGAGAAGATAAATTTTACTAATTATAGATAATTAATGATAACATTTAATACAACAAATGAAACTACTACCACACAAAAAATAACTCCCCCTTTTGACATCACAAAAAGGAGGAAAAGAAAAGAAAAAATAACAACAAACTAAAAAATCACAAACAAAGTAAAATAAACAATCTATCTGAAAGAAAGAATAGAACCTTGGTGGAAGCCACTAGAGCCATGCTTATTGAGTATTCACTTCCAAAATACTTTTGGGTTGAAGCGGTGAACACTACCTATTTTGTGCTGAATAAGGTGAATATTAGATCTAATATGAATAAGACACCTTATGAGATCATTAAGGGTAGAACTCCAAACCTGTCCCACCTCAATGTCTTTGGCTGTAAGGTTGTCATTTTGAACACTGGGAAATCATCCTTAAGAAAATTTGATCCCAAATTTGATGAAGGAGTGTTCTTAGGCTATTCTAATGTGGGGAAATCCTTTATGGTGTTTAATAAGAGGACTTTGGTGGTGAAGGAGATAACTCATGTAGTGTTTGATGAATATGATCCTAAGGAGACTAGAGTTGAGGAAAAAGAAGATGTAGGAGAGATTACCCAAGGAGTTGAAAATATAAATCTGGAGGAAATGATAGAACCTGAAAACAATTTTCCTAGAGATTGGAAATATTCTTCGAGTCATCCTAAAGAACTGATCTTAGGAGACCCTTCTGAAGGTGTTAGAACTATGCATGGACTTAGGAAGAAAGTAAACCATTCTGCCTTTATCTCAATGACTGAACCCACCAACATCAATCAAGCCCTTTTTAATGAATTTTGGATTTTAGCAATGCAAGAGGAATTGAACCAATTTGTAAGGAATAATATTTAGGAGTTAGTAGAAATACCTAAGAATCAAAGTGTAGTGGGAACCAAATGGGTCTTTAAGAATAAAATGAATGATTCCGGTGTGGTGGTTAGGAATAAGTCAAGATTGGTGGCTAAGGGGTATAATAAAATAGAAGGGATTAATTTTCAGGAGACCTTTGCCCCTGTAGCTAGAATGGAAGCCATTAGAGTGCTACTATCTTTTGCCAATTATAAGGGGTTTAAGCTTTTTCAAATGGATGTCAAGAGTGCCTTTTTGAATGGGGTGATAAAGGAAGATGTCTTTGTAGAGCAACTCCCAGGTTTTGAGAATTTTCAATGTCCTAATCATATTTATAAATTAAAAAAGGCCTTATATGGATTGAAATAGGCACCCAAAGCTTGGTATGAGAGGCTTAGCATATTCCTATTAGAAAGAGAGTTTGTTAAGGGGAGCGTAGACACCACCCTTTTTCTTAGGAGAGTAGGAGATAATATACTCATTGTCTAGATCTATGTTGATGATATACTTTTTGGATCTTCTGATAAAAATTTATCCGATTATTTTTCTAAGATAATGAGTAAGGAGTTTAAGATGAGTATGATGGGAGAATTGTCCTACTTTTTAGGGTTTAGCATAAGATAAATGGATGATAAAACCTTTCTAAATCAATCAAAATACACTAAGGACATCTTGAAGAAATATGAAATGGACAAAGCTAAGCTAATCAATACTCCCATGAGTTCCACTGTTCAATTAGATTAAGATTCAAATGGAAAATCTATTGATCAGAAGAAGTTTAGAGGAATAATTGGATCACTGCTTTACCTGACTGCTAGCCGACCTGATATTATATTTAGTGTTTATCTTTGTGCTAGATTTCAAGCTGATCCTAAGGAATCCCACCTGACTGTAGTTAAGAGAATCCTTAGATATCTCTTAGGGACCCCAAACCTAGGAATCTGGTCTCCTAGGCACAACACTTCTTTTGAGATTATTGAATATTCTGATTCTGATTTTAAAGGATGTAGGGTGGATAGAAAGAGCACTTCTGAAACTTGCCAATTTATAGGACAGTCTTTAATCTCCTGGTCCAGTAGAAAATAGAAGTCAGTTGCACTTTCCACTACTGAAGCTGAGTACATTTCCTTAGTAAGTTGTGTGGCCCAAGTCCTTTGGTTGAAGCAACAAGTTTTGGATTTAGGATTACCTATTGGAACAATTTTAGTTCTATGTGATAACACTAGTGCCATCTACATCTCTAAGAATCCTATCCAACATTCAAGAACCAAACACATTGACATAAGGCATCACTTCATTAGGGACCATATTACAAAAGGGGGCATTGAGCTACATCATGTATCAACATAAAACCAACTGGCTGACATCTTTACTAAACCCCTAGCTTTTGACGCAGTCAGTATTTTTAGGACCAGATTGGGTGTGATTAACATAAATGCATGAATATGATGACTGCTAACTTTTGAATTTCCTTTTTTTATTTTTTTTTCTGTTAGTTTATTGTTTGATTTGATTATCTATTTCCGGTTTAGTTTTATTCTCTACTGATTTTCTTTTTACTGATTGTTGTTCTCCTGATTTGAGTATTTATTTTGATGCAATTTCCTACTTGTTCCTGATTTACTGCTTTTCTTCTGAATCAGATCACTGCTCACTATTGCTGATAAATTAGATTTCTGACTAAGTGTTTAGCCTTGTTATTTTTATTTGAAAGCTTGTAAGCAATGATTGACTCCTCTGAATCTGTTAAAGGGAAGAAATATTGATGATTGTTTCTCTTCCTCTAACTCCTTTAGTGGTGTATTATTTTTTTTGGATAAAAATTTTCTTCAAAATTTAAAAGTTAGTTTTTGAAATAAAGATCTATTTTATCTTCCTACAGTAATCTACCTTATATGAATAGTGTTTTCAAAGCTTTGAATTATTATTATGTTTTCTTAATCAGGTGATTGCACTTATCATATGATGTATGGTTTTTGTTTTGTGAATTAATCCTCCTTATTGTAGAGAGTGAGTTTTTGTCTTCTCTTATGTCTTGAAGGTAATTTCACAACTGAGATTTTCTTTAACGATTATGAAAGGAAGAAAGCTTATAAAAGATGCACAAAGAGCGCCAAAATGAAAAGAGGCACAAAATGAGCCCAAAGCTGAAAAGATGTGCAATGTCACTAAATTGAAAAATACATAAAGTGTATAAAAAATCAAAAGATGCGCAGTGCACCAAACAAATTGAAAAAGAGGCACAAAATGAGCCCACAAAGAAATAAGCTTTCTTCCATTTCAGATCTTTAAATGTCTTAGAAAAATCCATGCGTCACTTAATATTTTCAAAAGCTTGAGATTAAAAATCATGATTTTTGATTCCTTACTTCGTAATACTATTTTATCAAATATTATTCTGGAACGAGGCTTGAAAGGATCTCTTTTCGAATCTAATTTCTTTTATTTTGAATTAGACTTTTTATTTGAAAGGAATTTGAACCTGTAAGGTGTCCGAGGTAGGAGTTACAAAAGTCAATTTTCTAACTTTTCTGGATTTCAGCATCGTTGATTTTCTTCTTATTGGTTTTTAAATTAAAACTTAAGGGGAAAATTTTGATTTACTGGAGCTGATCGATTTAAAAAAAATTGTTGTTTTTACATTTGTTTTCTCATTTCTCTTTTTTATTTAATTTGATTTTATTTTTATCTTTTTTTGTGTGTTTTTTGGATCCCTGATCTTTCCTCTCCATCCTTCATCTTTTTTCAATTTCTTCACATCATCCTGGATGATCCCCACATCATCCTGGCTGATCCGACATCATCCTAGATGATACATACATCATCTTAGACGATCCATTCAAATCATCCTCATTATGATCCAACATCTGGTATGAACCAATTATTAGTGATCATCCCGGATGATCCACCTCATTATCCTGGACGATCCATGTGGCAGCAGTTAAATGATTTAAATTCGGCCCATCCGATTTATTTATTGCATATCATCCTAGACGATCCACCTAATCGTCCTGGATGATACCTTTTGTCAAAAGTCATCCAGCCTGCCTCCTCGAGATGATCATCTATGTCTTATCATCCTAGATGATATCTGATCATCCTGGATGATCTGACCACCTTTTTAACCAATTATCCTAGACATCATAATTGCACCTATCATCCTAGATGATCTTACGATCGTCCTGGATAATCTGGACAATTTCTATTTAAATAGCCATTTTCTTCACCATTTTTCACCATTCTTCTCTTGATCCTTCATACCCTCATCTTCTTATGGCTGGTGGTAAGAGATCCAGGCAACAGGGTGCCAGTTCCTCCTGGGGAAATACTGATCCCCGCTTTCCTGATGCAGCAGATCAAGCTGTATTTCAAAGATATCTTGATGCTGGGATCACTATCTCCAAAACTGTAAACCCTATTGCAAATCTTGTTTTGATGATGACAAATATGTTTCCAGTGTGTTTTGCTTGGCTAATCTGTTTCAGGCACAAAAGACCGCGAGCCACTCAAGCTAACTCAAGATCGGGTCCAAGTGTGTCAAATGTATGATTTTTTCTTTTTATTGAATCAATTGTAATGTAACTGATTCCCTAGCTAAGTAACCTTGCACACACACACTCAGGGAGAGAGATTGAGTGAATTAGAGTTTCTGTTGCAAATTTGTTCAGATCGTCCTAGACGATATCCACATCGTCCTGGACGATCCAGTTAAAACAGAAACCCTAATTAGGGCGACTAAGTTAAGAGGGTCTAATTGAGCCGATCGTCCTGGACGATCTACGGATCGTACGGGACGATATTCCCAAATCAGAAATTCTCAGCTGCCAGATCAAGTTAGGCAAGTTCTTATTTTTAGATACTTGGTCTGATCGTCCTGGACGATACGTGTATCGTCCCGGACGATCCAGTACAATCATGCCTAATTTAATCTGGTAATTAAGGAAAGCAATTAATTTTTGGTTGATACGATCATATCGTCCTGGACGATCGCAGGATCGTCCCGGACGATCTTGATTGTCTAGAGCATTTAAGCTGTACGCCCAGAACTATGTACAGGACGATTTGGGGCCTTTTTGAACTAATCATACCGGATGATGACCCTATCGTCCGGGACGATCAAGTCATTTTTTGGTCATCCAGCACAGATTTCTCTGGATGACCTGAACTGTCTTCTGGACGATTTCCCTCAATTTGAACTAATCGTCCTGGACGATCGCAGGATCGTACGGGACGATATGAACAGTTTCTACTGATCGTCCAGAAGAGCCAGATCGTCCGGGATGAAACAGCTGAATTTGAACTGATCGTACGATATTGGCCGACCAGCTGAGATTTAGGGCAAATTTTAAGCCCTCCTTTAAAAGAACTTTTCAAAATTTTGGAAAAATCTTTTGCTGCCTTCCTTCCCTGAGAAACCCTAGAGAGAGAGAGAGTTGGGAGAGAGAGAGAAGATCTTGTGAGGGGGAGTTAGTGAGGGATTCACTAAGGTTGCTCCGAGCACGGATCAGAGTCGTCTTCTCCGCTCGTCGTCTTTCGTCTAGTCAGTGTTCGTCGTGGGAGGATCATTCGTAAGAAGATCCGGGTTCTCTGCCCGCTTCAGGTGGAAGCAAAAGGAGTTCGTAGGTTCTCTGCCTGCTTCAGGAGGAAGCGAAAGGAGTTCGAAGGTTCTCTGCCTGCTTCAGGAAGGAAGCGAAAGGAGGTCGAGTTCTCTGCCTCACCGTGTGGTGAAAAGGAGATTTTTGTACAGGATTCTCTACCTTGCTGTGGGAGCAAAAGGAGAGACACTTCTGTTTAGTGCAATACCCGGAGGGGCAGCTCCGGGGAGTGGACGTAGGTCAAGTTGACCGAACCACTATAAAATCTGGTTTGCTTTTCTGATTCAATTCTGCACTTTAATTTTTCCTGATATTAATTGCTTGGGTGAATATCTTTGGTTGATCTTTTTATCGTTGTTTTAATTTGTTTCCGCTGCACGTTATAAAAAGATTTTTATAGTTATCGTGAAATTTTTAAATAACCAATTCACCCCCCCTCTTGGTTAGCCTCGGGACTAGTTCACTAGGGCTTAACATCCCTTTCGAACTTTCAAGTGGTATCAGAGCGGGATTCAAAATTTCTGTTTAAAAACTTTTGAATTTGATCCAATGGCTAACTGTAACAATCGTAATACTGCTGAAGGTTATTCTATTACCAGACCACCGTTGTTTGATAATATTCCTTTTGATTTTTGGAAAACACGCATGTCTACTTTTCTGCAATCTATTGATTATCGCATGTGGATGTTAGTTAAGGACGGATACGAACCACCTTTTCGAATGATTAACAATGTGAAAACTGAATTGCCATTTTCTGATTGGACGTTTGATGATCGTGATTTAGCACAGTTGAATGCAAAATGTTTGAACTGTTTCTTTTGTGCTTTGAAATCTGAAGACTATATGCGTGTTTCTACTTGTACAACGGGAAAGGAAATCTGGGATAAGTTATGTATAACATACGAAGGTACAACTGAAGTCAAACAATCTAGGTTAAACATCTTGTTACATGATTACGAACTTTTTTGCATGAAACCTAGTGAGACTATTTCAGAAATGTACACAAGGTTCACTCAGATTGTTACCTCTTTGTATGCTTTAGGTAGAGAACTTACCAACTATGAAAGAGTGAACAAGATTCTTAGATGTTTGCCTGCTTCTTATGATGCTAAGATTACTGCTATTACTGAATCCAAAGATTTAAATACTTACTCTATTAACAGCTTACTTGGATCACTCATTGCTTACGAGCAAGGGGTGAACCAAAGGCAACTTGATGCAGGTGAACGCAAGAAAGAGAAGACCGTGGCACTAAAGGCCAAAGATTCAGATGCTAGCACTTCCGGGTCTGATAGCGATGAAGTTGCCTTAATCACAAGGCAATTCAAAAGCTTTCTAAGGAAGAAACATAAGAACTATCAGAAGTGGAACAAGGGTAAGTTCAATAAAAACTTTAAGGGTTCATCTGAATCGGTTTGTTTTGAATGCAGGAAGCCTGGACACATTAAGGCTGATTGTCCAACACTTAAAGCTCACCCAAGCAAGGAGAAGGGTGAGGAGAAACCAAAGTTCAGAAAGGACAAGAAGCGGATTCAGAAGGCGTTCTGGGCAGACTCTGCATCCGACTCTTCTGAGACTGAAGCTGAAGAGGAGGAAACAAACTTGTGTCTTATGGCTAATGATCACCCTGGTCAGTCGGATCAGGAAGAGGAATGTGAGCTTACCTACGATCAATTATTTGAAGTTTCTGAAAGAATTCATACATCATATAGGAAGCTTAAGAAAACCCATGCTAGTTTGAAATTAGATTATTTGACTTTACAAAAAGAGCATGATTCTGTAGTTAAAGATTATTCCACACTTGATTCCAATCACATGTCTATGCTTGATGAGTTTGATGAATTGAACAAAAAATATTCTGATTTAGTTTTTGAGCATGATTCTTTGAAAACCACGCATGTTGATTTAGAAAAAGCTTTTAAAGAGTTAGATACAATGGCATGTGAAGTAGAAAGTAACAATAGCGCTTTAAAATTTGAAATTGCAAGTTTAAAGAAAGAGAATGAGTTTTTGGAAGTAAAAATTAGTGCTTTTGAAAAGAACAAAACACCGCCTACCTTTGAACAGTTTTATGCACCGCCACCTTTTAAAAATTCTGTTGCAAGTTCATCAAAGCATGTTTCATACACTACTAGGAAGAGGCACTATCACTCATGACGTTTAGTTAATCCTTTTCCTGGTGTTAGATGTTTTTCATGTGGCATGTTAGGACACATATCACACACTTGTACTGTTCACCGTAGTACACATTGGGTGTGGAGACCCAAACTGCCTGTTTCACAGCACAGCACGCATGCATCGCATTCTTCTTTTCATAAGAAGGAACCCAAACCTGTTTGGGTTCCTAAGACTGACATTTGATGATTTTATAGGTGTGCTCTCACACAAGACCTCGTGAGAGCATGTGGTACCTGGACAGCGGATGTTCTAGACATATGACTGGAGATGCAAATCAGTTCATTTTGCTGGAGGCCAGAGCTGGAGGCAAGATTACACTTGGAGATAACACCACCAGGAAGGTGGTAGGCACAGGTATAATTGGTGATTCAAAGAACTTTATGATTGATAATGTTTTGCTTGTAGATGGACTGAACCACAACCTGCTGAGCATCAGTCAACTCTGTGACAAGGGATACAGCATCAAATTCCTGCCCACTGGCTGCATTTTAAGCTTAAATGATGAAGTTGTTTTGCAGGGGCAAAGGATCAACAACGTCTACAAGCTGGATGTAAGTAGCATTAAATCTGATAATTCAATTTGCTTAAAAACTGCTGCTGATGAGTCTTGGTTATGGCATAGGAGATTGTGTCATGCTAGTATGAAAACCCTTAGGAGAGTCACCTAAAAGGACTTAGTTAGAGGTGTGCCCAAGCTTAAGTTCACTAAGGATCACCTGTGTGATGCCTGTCAGTTGGGGAAGCAAGTCCAGTCCTCTTTTCACTCTGTTAAGAACATTAGCACCTCTAGACCTTTAGAAGTTCTTCACATGGACCTCTTTGGACCCATTAGCACTGCCAGCTTAGGGGGGAGAGTCTATAGTTTTGTGATTGTTGATGATTATTCAAGGTTCACTTGGGTTAAATTTTTGTCACACAAATCTGAGTCATTTGATGAGTTTAGATCTTTCTCTACTTGGATTCAGAAGAAGTTAGGATGTGAGATTATTACCATCCATAGTGATCACGGAGGGGAGTTTGAAAATGAAAGATTTGGAAGTTTTTGTGAGAATCATGGGATTAGTCACAATTTTTCAGCTCCTAGGACCCCTCAGCAGAACGGGGTAGCTGAAAGGAAGAACAGGACCTTAGTGGAAGCCGCTAGAGCCATGCTTGCCGAGTATTCACTTCCAAAATACTTTTGGGCTGAAGCGGTGAACACTGCCTGTTATGTGCTGAATAGGGTGAATGTGAGAGTCAAACTGAACAAGACACCTTATGAGATCATTAAGGGTAGAACACCAAATCTGTCTCACCTCCATGTCTTTGGCTGTAAGGTTTTCATTCTGAACAACGGGAAGTCACCCTTAGGAAAATTTGACCCCAAATCTGATGAAGGAGTGTTCTTAGGATATTCAAGTGTGGGGAAATCCTTTAGGGTGTTCAATAGGAGGACTTTGGTGGTGGAAGAAACAACCCATGTAGTGTTTGATGAATCTGAACCTAAGGAGTCTAGATCTGAAGTAGAAGATGAAGAGATTATTGAGGTTACCCAAGGAGTTGGAAATACAAATTTGGAGGAAAGGGTAGAACCTCAAACAGAGTTGCCTAGAGATTGGAGATATTCTTCGAGTCATCCTAAAGAACTGATCTTAGGAGACCCTTCTGAAGTTGTTAGGACTAGGCATGGACTTAGGAAGGAAGTAAACCATTCTGCCTTTATCTCAATGACTGAACCCACCAACATCAATCAAGCCTTGTCGGATGAGTTTTGGATTTTAGCTATGCAGGAAGAATTGAATCAATTTGTAAGGAATGATGTTTGGGAGTTAGTAGAAAGACCTAAAAATCAAAGTATTGTGGGAACCAAGTGGGTCTTTAAGAATAAGATGAATGATTCTGGTGTGGTGGTGAGAAATAAGGCAAGATTGGTGGCTAAGGGGTATAATCAGATAGAAGGGATTGATTTTGAGGAGACTTTTGCCCCTGTAGCTAGATTGGAAGCCATTAGAGTGCTACTAGCCTTTGCCTGTTATAAGAGATTTAAGCTGTTTCAAATGGATGTTAAGAGTGCCTTTTTAAATGGGGTAATTAAAGAAGATGTTTTCGTAGAACAACCCCCAAGTTTTGAGAGTTCCTAATATCCAAATCATGTCTATAAATTAAAAAAGGCCTTATATGGATTGAAACAGGCACCCAGAGCTTGGTATGAGAGGCTTAGCACATTCCTGTTAGAAAGAGAGTTTGTTAAGGGGAGCGTAGACACCACCCTTTTTCTGAGGAGATTAGGAGATGACTTACTCATTGTCCAGATCTATATTGATGATATAATTTTTGGATCATCTGATAAATACTTATGTGAAGAGTTCTCTAAAATAATGAGTAAAGAGTTTGAGATGAGTATGATGGGAGAATTGTCCTACTTTTTGGGGTTTAGCATAAGGCAAACGGATGATGGAACCTTTCTCAATCAATCAAAATACACTAAGGACATTTTGAAGAAATATGAAATGGACAAAGCCAAGCCAATCAATACTCCCATGCCCTCCTCAGTTCAGTTAGATAAGGATTCAAATGGAAAATCTGTTGATCAGAAGAAGTATAGAGGGATAATAGGTTCACAGCTTTACCTGACTGCTAGCCGACCTGATATCATGTTTAGTGTCTGTCTTTGTGCTAGGTTTCAGGCTGATCCTAAAGAGTCCCACCTGACTGCTGTTAAGAGAATTCTTAGATATCTTTTAGGAACCACAAACCTAGGAATTTGGTACCCTAGGCACAGCACCTCTTTTGAGATCATTGGATATTCTGATTCTGACTTTACGGGGTGGAGGGTGGATAGGAAGAGTACTTCTGGGACTTGTCAATTTATAGGACAGTCGTTAGTCTCCTGGTCCAGTAGAAAACAGAACTCAGTTGCACTTTCCACTGCTGAAGCTGAGTACATTGCCTTAGGGAGTTGTGTGGCCCAAGTTCTTTGGTTGAAGCAGCAAGTCTTGGATTTAGGAGTACCTGTTGGCACAATTTCTGTTCTGTGTGATAATACTAGTGCCATCTGTATCTCTAAGAATCCAATCCAACATTCTAGGATCAAACACATTGACATTAGGCATCACTTCATTAGGGACCATGTTACAAAAGGGGACATTGAGCTACACCACGTAGCAACTGAAAATCAGCTGGCTGACATATTCACTAAACCACTGGCCTTTGACTCATTCAGCATTTTGAGAACCAGATTAGGAGTGATTGATATAAATGCTTGATTCTGATGACTGTTGATTTATGATTGTTATGATTGGTATTCTGATTTCGGTTAGTTAGTTTTTTGTATTCTGTTTTCTGATTTCTGTTAGTTAGTTTTTGTATTCTAATTTCTGATTTCTGTTAGTTAGTTTTGGTTTGATTATTTGCTTTCAGTTGATTTTATTTCTTCTGCTGATTTTTGTGTTACCTATTTTGTTAGTTTGGTTTGAGTATTTACTTTGCTATGATTTTCTACCTATTTTTATTTATTTACGGGTTCATATCTTGCACTTACTATTTTATGCTTTTCAAGATCTGATCACCGCTCACTACTTCTGGTGATCTGAATTTTTGACTGGGAGTTTTTACCTTGTTTTGGTTTGGAAGCTGATAAGCAGTGATTGACTTCGTGGAATCTGTTAAAGGGAAGAAACATTGATAATTGTTTCTCTTCCTCTAACTCCTTTACTGGTGTGTAGTTTCTTTTGAATAAAAATCCTTTTCAAAATTAAAATGTTAGTTTTTGAAATAGAGATTATTTTATCTTCCTACAGTAATCTGCCTCATATCAATAGTGTTTTTCAAAGTCTTGAGTCATTAGTTTGATTTTCTAAACCAAGTGATTGCATTTATCATATGTTGTATGGATTTTGTTTTGTGAATCGTTCTTCCTTACTGCGGAGAGTCATCTCCTATGTCTGGAAGATAATCTCACAACTGAGACTCTTTAATGATTATGAAAAGGAAAAAGCTTATAAAAGATGCACAGTGCGCCAGATAATTTAAAAAAAGAGGCATAAAATGAGCCCAAAACTGAAAAGATGCGAAATTGCCTAATTGGATACACAAAGTGTATCAAAAATCAAAAGATGCGCAAAGCGCCAACCAATTTGAAAAAAAGGCACAAAATGAGCCCAAAACAAGCTTTCTTTCCTTTCAGATTGTTAAATGTCTTAGAGAAACCTGTGCGCCACTTAATATTTTTAAAAGCTTGAGTTTTGAAAATCCCGATTTCTGATTTTTTACTTTGTAACACTATTATATCAGATATTTTTCTGGAACGAGGCTTGAAAGGATTTCTTTTCAAATCTAATGTCTTTTATTCTGAATCGAATTTTTGTTTTGAAAGAGGTTTGCATTGATAAGGTGCCCGGGGTCAGAGTTACGAAAGTTGATTATTTCTAACCTTTTCTGGATTTCAGCGCTGTCAATCGTCCTGTCATTGATTTTTGAACTAAAATCAAGGAAAAATTCTGATTTTCTTATTTTGTAGTTTGTTCTATGTATGTTTTATTTTATGTTTTATTTCCGTGTTATATTTTTCGCTCCTCCTTTTTATGATGTCAAAAGGGGGAGTCAGTTGTAGTCGTGTCTGTTTCTGTTTTCTGAGTTATGTTTCATGTATTGTTTTAGCTGTTAAATGAAAAGTTAAAAAAATATATATATATATTTATTTGTTGGATCTCCTAGTTTACTTTTATTTTCAGACTACTTTACAAATGTTTGCCACCATCAAAAAGGGGGAGATTGTTGCAAATCTGGTTTTGATGATGACAAACATGTTTCCAGTGTGTTTTGCTTGGCTAATCTGTTTCAGGCACAAAAGACCGCGAGCCACTCAAGCCAACTCAAGATCGGGTCCAAGTGTGTCAAATGTATGATTTTTTCTTTTTATTGAATCAATTGTAATGTAACTGATTCCCTAGCTAAGTAACCTTGCACACACACACTCAGGGAGAGAGATTGAGTGAATTAGAGTTTCTGTTGTAAATTTGTTCAGATCGTCCTGGACGATATCCACATCGTCCTGGACGATCCAGTTAAAACAGAAACCCTAATTAGGGCGACTAAGTTAAGAGGGTCTGATTGAGCTGATCGTCCTGGACGATCTACGGATCGTACGGGACGATATTCCCAAATCAGAAATTCTCAGCCGCCAGATCAAGTTAGGCAAGTTCTTATTTTTAGATACTTGGTCTGATCATCCCGGACGATACGTGTATCATCCCGGACGATCCAGTACAATCATGCCTAATTTAATCTGGTAATTAAGGAAAGCAATTAATTTTTGGTTGATACGATCATATCGTCCTGGACGATCGCAGGATCGTCCCGGACGATCTTGATCGTCTAGAGCATTTAAGCTGTACATCCAGAACTATGTACAGGACGATTTGGGGCCTTTTTGAACTAATCGTACCGGACGATGACCCTATCGTCCGGGACGATCAAGTCATTTTTTGGTCGTCCAGCACAGATTTCTCTGGACGACCCGAACTATCTTCTGGACGATTTCCCTCAATTTGAACTAATCGTCCCGGACGATCTCAGGATCGTACGGGACGATATGAACAGCTTTTTCTACTGATCGTCCAGAAGAGCCGGATCGTCCGGGCTGAAACAGCTGAATTTGAACTGATCGTACAGGATGATCTACCGATCGTCCTGGACGATATTGGCCGACCAGCTGAGATTTAGGGCAAATTTTAAGCCCTCCTTTAAAAGAACTTTTCAAGATTTTGGAAAAATCTTTTGCTGCCTTCCTTCCCTGAGAAACCCTAGAGAGAGAGAGTTGGGAGAGAGAGAGAAGATCTTGTGAGGGGGAGTTAGTGAGGGATTCACTAAGGTTGCTCCGAGCACGGATCAGAGTCGTCTTCTCCGCTCGTCGTCTTTCGTCTAGTCAGTGTTCGTCGTGGGAGGATCGTTCGTAAGAAGATCCGGGTTCTCTGCCCGCTTCAGGTGGAAGCAAAAGGAGTTCGTAGGTTCTCTGCCTGCTTCAGGAGGAAGCGAAAGGAGTTCGAAGGTTCTCTGCCTGCTTCAGGAAGGAAGCGAAATGAGGTCGGGTTCTCTGCCTCACCGTGTGGTGAAAAGGAGATTTTTGTACAGGCTTCTCCTCCTTGCTGTGGGAGCAAAAGGAGAGACACTTCTATTTAGTGCAATACCCGGAGGGGAGGCTCCAGGGAGTGGACGTAGGTCAAGTTGACCGAACCACTATAAAATCTGGTTTGCTTTTCTGATTCAATTCTGCACTTTAATTTTTTCTGATATTAACTGCTTGGGTGAATATCTTTGGTTGATCTTTTTATCGTTGTTTTAATTTGTTTCCGCTGCACGTTATAAAAAGATTTTCATAGTTATCGTGAAATTTTTAAATAACCAATTCACCCCCCCTCTTGGTTAGCCTCGGGACTAGTTCACTAGGGCTTAACATCCCTTTCGAACTTTCAAACCCACGGACCCTCACCTATCCAGTACTTGATCTGTTTTCTCACACATCCCTCACCTTCATTCTTACTCTGGCTTTTCCTTTCAGCACTAAACTTCTTAGGGTTTTCTTTATAAATCTTCACATTACCATTGAATTAACCCTTCACTCCTTTGTTCATCAATGACTTGTAGAATTAACCCTCCAGGACTTTCATAACATTCTTTAACTGTCTACTTCTGGCGATAAGCTTCATCTTGTAACATCTGACCCTGACTTTAATTGAAGTGTCGCCAATCACTTTCTTAGAAACACAAATGCCCAATACCACGACCAGGCATGTTCCTCCCAAGTCAAGGATGCTAGGACAATCCAACATGTCCTTTCCTCCTCTATCATTCCTAAGGCTGGGGACCGCATCCATATCACTCCTTTACTCTCCATAACTACCTACTACATCCTGGCCTATCGTGACTTTAATGCAACTGATTTACTTTTTTGCTACATTAAATAATTGACTACCATTAGGGATCTGGACAACAGGAACGCCCCAATCTAGCTTTAGGACATCTCATCCACTATGCCCTTGAAACGAAATATAATTTTCAATAGCCAGAATCCCACCTATCTTCTTCTCCAATAGCTCTTTTCATACTCTCCATAGTACTAGACTTCATCCGAAGCCCGCAGTGGATGTTGAGGGAGAAGAGGGGGAGGCAGCTCTTAAACAAGCTGCACCTACTGCACCTGCTCCTCTCCATATAGCCTCACCTTTAGATCACTTGGTGCAACAGTTTGATCAGTGGAACACTCACTTTGACTCCTACATGGCAGCACAAGCGGAACATCATACGACTGATGTTGCTCGCTTCAATTCATTTATGACTCACCAACAACAGCAGCACGACCAGGACATGGCCTGGTTTGGTGAGCAGTTTTCCACCATTCACAGTTACTTTCATCCACCACCTCCTCCTCCTTCTAATCAGGATCCGCCTCTCTATTAGTTTTCTGTGTTGTGATGTTTCTTATTTGTGCTGTTTTGTCTGTTATTCCTCCTTTTTGTGATGTCAAAAGGGGGAGTTTTTTGTGTTACTAGTAGTTTCTTTTGTTGTTTTTGTATTATAGTTATTTCTTTTGTTGTATTTAGTGTCACTGTTTGTCATGATTAGTAAAATTTGTAATGAAAAATCTTCTCTCGTATGTGCATTGATTACTCCTGTCTGTTTTATTTGAAACTTCTGAATAAATGTTTGCCATCATCAAAAAGAGAGAGATTATTACAAATCTGGATTTAACGATTATAGTTTTGATTATAACAAATATTTTTGTGTTCTATTTTTGATTGGCTAATATTTCAGGTATAAAAGATCAAATGCAATTCAAGCCAACTCAAGATCAGGTCCGCGTGTGTTTAAATGTAATTTTTCCCTTTCTTGAGTCAAATGTAATGTAATTGATCCCCTAGCTAAGTAACCTTACACACACACACTCAGGGGGAGAGTTTTAGCGAGTTAGAGTTTCTGGTTCAAATTTTGTTCATATTGTCCTTGATGATATTCATATCATCCTAGATGATCCAATGAAAATAGAAACCCTAATTAGGGCGACCATGCTAAGTCAGTTTAATTAAGAAAATCATCCTGGATGATAGACCCATAATACAGGACGATATGCTCAAATCAAAAATTTTCTGCCACTAGATTAAGTTAGGCAAGTTTTAATTTTTAGAGATTTGGCCTGATCGTCCCGGATGATACGTGTATTATCCTAAACGATCGATTACAATCATGTCTAAATTAGTCTAGTGATTAAGGAAAGTAATTAATATTTGATTGATATGATCTTATCGTTCTGGATGATCGCAATATCGTACGGGATGATACATGCAAAATCTTGACCGTCTAGAGCATTTCACCTGGACGAACCGAACTATCCTCTGGATGATATGCCCGAGTTTGAACTAATCGTACGGGATGATATAAATATTGTCCCGGATGATCAAGTCATTTTCAATTGTACATCACATTTTGTGCAGGCCGATCCGAACTATGTGTAGGACAATTTTGGGTGTTTTGAACTAATCGTACAGGACGATAGAGATATCATCATGGACGATCAAGTCATTTTGAGATCGTCCAGCATAAGTTTCCCTGGATGGCTCGTATTGTCTTCTGGATGAAATTCCTGATTTACACTAATCTTCCCAAACGATCGTAAAATTGTATTGGATGATCTGAATAAATTTTGTCTTCTAATCATCCAGAGAAACCAGACCGTCCAGGCTGATATATGAGATTTTACATTGATCGTACAGGATGATCCTTCGATTGTCCTGGACGATATGTGACGACCAGTTGAGATTTAGGGTAATTTTGTAGCCCTCCTATTTAAGATCTTTTTCTTTCAACAAGAAAAATCTTTTGCCACCTTCCTTACCTGAGAAAACCTTGAGAGAGAGAGAGAGAGAGAGAGCTTGGGAGAGAGATAAATGATCTTGTAAGGGGGAGTTTATGAGGTGTTCACAAAGGTTGCTCCAAGCAAGGATCTGAGTCATCTTCTCCGATCGTCATCTCTTGTCTTATTGGTGTTTATGTGGTAGGATCATCCACAAGAAGATTCAGGTTCTCTGCCTGCTTCAAGAAGAAGCGAAAGGAGTTCAAGTTCTCTGCCTCACTGGGTTGGTGGAAAGGAGTTTTGTACAGTCTTCTCCACCTTGCTGTGGGACCAGAAGGAGAGTCACTTAGTTTTATTACAACACCTGGAGGGGAGGCTCCGGGGAGTAGATATAGGTCAAGTTGACCGAACCACTATAAAATCATGTGTGTTCTTTCTGATTATTTTTCGTACTTACTTTTATGTTGATGATTGTGTAATTGTGATTATTATTCTATTATCGTTGAACATCTGCACATCATCGCGTAACTATAAACATTTTAAAATATTTAAAAAGATTTTCTAAATCGAAGTTTGCTTATGAATTTTTAAAACTACCAATTCACCTCTTGGTAAGGGAATATCCTAAGCATTTCCTTAAATTTCCTCAACTCTCATAAATTGATTCTCCTTCAAATTGAGCAAAAGATGTGATATCATTTTTAAGCTTGACAGTGTTTAAAGGATGGTAATATTTAGCAAGAAATTTATGAGCTAACTCATTTCAAGTGATTAAAGTGTCTGGGGGTAAAGAATTCATCCACATCTAAGCTTTATCCCTTAGAGAAAATAGAAATAATCTATGTGTAATATCATTATCATTAACACCATTATACTTATATGTTGCATAAATTTTTAAGAAACTGGCTAAGTGTAAATTAGGATCTTCAACAGGAGTTCCCCCAAACTGGGAAATTTGAACCATTTGAATTAGACAGGTTTTAATTCAAAATTATTAGCTTGTATAGTAGGTTTATTAATGCTCTGATAAATTCCATTTACTATAGGATTAGCATAACCACTAAGAGGTCTATAATGATCTTGATATGGTACTGGTTCATATATTTTTAAAATCTTTTTAGTTTTACTAATTTTTAAAAGGGTCCTTTCTATTTGAGAATCAAACAACAAATGTTCTTTTCTAAATCTACAAAGCATATAATAATGAACACAAACAGTAAATAAAATAAAATGCAAGATACTAGTAGGTCTTTATATGTAATTAATTCAATAATATAATTAAAATTATAATAAGTGAATACTTCCCTGGTAATGGTGCCAAAAACTTGATGGGGAGTGAAAGTACGAGATGCGCCAAGAGGGGGGGTGAATTGGTATTTTAAAAATTTAACCCTACACAAGAGTTCTAATTTTTTTGTATTTTCAAAACATAATTTAACGACTAATGTGTGGAAGCAAATACAACATTCACAATGATGAAATTGATAGTACAATTTAAATTTTACACTACAATATTTAAATACAGATTTTTCACCAAGCAATTAAAACGCACAAATTTAAAGCATGAAAAGTAAAGTACGGTAAACAGGAAAAAACACACCAGAGATTTTTATAGTGGTTCGGTCACTTGACCTACGTCCACTCCCCGGAGTCCTCTACTCCGGGATTTGCACTAGTAAAAGTTGACTCTCCTTTTGCCCCCACAGCAAGACGGAGAAGCCTTTACAATACTCACTTTCACCTCCCTCGGTGCGGCGGAATACCGAACGCTATGTCACCCTCCTGGTGACGGCAGCGGACCTTCTCCTTTTTCTCCCTCCTGGAGATGGCAGAGTACCTTGGTGATGTTGATCTTGAAGTGACTCTTCCCTCGAGAACTTTCTTGAAGCTTCCAAAGCCACAAGAGGAGCAAAGCATGCATCTAGCTTGGAGCCACCGTGTGATCCCCTCACACTACTTCTCCCTCACGCTCAAGCTCACCTTCACCTTCCTCTCTCAAGCTCTAGATCTCTCCAAAAACTTCTCTCTACCGAATCCCCTTCTTTTTCCTCCAAGCCTCTCACAGCAAAAGGATTGATCAACAACTCTCTAAAGAAAATTTTAAGTTGTTTTTATATCAGGCTTCAGAAAACCCTAAAAGTTTCAACTTTTGTGTTTCTGTTCGTACAGTACGATTTATAATCGTACAGTACGATCAGTTCAATTACAGCTCCGTCCAGTACGAGTACAGACGAATAGGTATCGAATTTTATTCATATCGTACAGTATGATCTGTATATCGTCCAGTACGATACTGTTGATTCGTACTGTTCGTACGGGACAAATTGTGGGACGAACCTCGGGACAAAAGAACTCGTCTCTGACAATCGTCCAGCACTCATTTAATCGTACAGTACGAATAGCATTTTTCATGATATCGTCCTGTACGATAAGAATATCGTCCAGGACGAATAGTTCAAAAATTCTTGGGATCGTCTGGTACGATCGCTGGGATGAAGGAAATCGTCTCTGACAATCGTCCAGCACTCCACCAGTCGTACAGTACGATCAGTTCATTTCTTGATATCGTCCTGTACGATATGAATATCGTCCAGGACGAACAGAATAAAAAACCTTGGTTTCATCTGGTACGATCTCTGGGACGAATAAAATCGTCTCTGTAAGTCGTACAGTATGATATACGATCGTATAGTACGATCGACATATAAAATAGAAACCAACGTTTATTTCCTGATTAGGGAGATAATTTTGGCAAGTTTTAATTAATCGTACAGTACGAACATTATCGTACAGTACGATCAGTTCAGAAAATCAAATTCAAAAACTTACCAAACTTATTTCGGCGGCTAGGGTTTCACAATTACATATTATCATACAGTACGATATGGATCGTACAGTACGATAAGTTTGTAAACTTAATCATTCAAAAATTAGCCGTTAGCCTGAGTATTTTTAATTAATCATACAGTACGATCCAAGGTCGTACAGTACGATGTGCTTAAAAAAAATTAATCATTCTAAAAGAAAATTCTCCCCCAGTGTGTGTGTATGGTTGCTCCTTTCACATGCATGCTTCTGTGGTAGACTCAAAAAAGAAAAAATAAAGAAATAAAAATTACAGACTCTTCAACATCCTATTCTACCCGATTTGAGTCTCCAGCAATCTTTAGCAGTGTGCATCTGACCTGAAATATTAGTGCTCATATACAAATATTAAATATTTGTAATCTAACGGAAGTCTATATGTACTCAGTAAGTATTAGTTGTCACCATCAAAATTAAGTGCTCGGGATCCTGGATTTCAATAATCTCCCCCTTTTTGATGGTGTCAAATAATATTTTTTGATGGACAGATGTTCTGACTTCTTTAGCTCCCCCTCAGAAGAGTAGCTTATTAATTTTTAAATAGAAGGAGAAGAAACAGTTTTTTTTTTATTATAACATAAATAAAACAACAAGATAAAAAAAATATAGTGAGAATATAAACAACCAATGGCATTTAATAGTAAGCAAAAACATAATACAGAACACACAGAAAAGTCTCCCCCTTTTGACAGCACCAAAAAGGGAAGAAAAAGAAAAAACAAGTACACTGATAACAAACAGAAAACAGAAACATCTACAACAACCTAAAAATCTGGATCCTGATCCGGAGGTGGTGGTGGAGGGTCGGGAAACAGCTGGTGGTACTGATGAAGGGAGGCGAACTGGTGATCGATCGATGTGAAGCGCTCCCTAAACCATTTCATATCCGTGTCATGCTCCTAATGTTGCTGAGCAATGTGGGCATCCAACCGAGTCTCCAGACGATCAAGTCGTCGAATAATGTCGTCGTGAGGGTAGTCGGGAGGAGCAAGGCCAGGTGGTTGGATTGGTGGTGGCGGAGGTGCGTCAGCAGGAGCAGCAGCCTCCTCGTCATCAAACTCGGGATCGGCGGGAGCGGCCCCCCGATGGAACAAGATACGAAAGGAGGCATCCGAGTAGAAGATAGGAAGGTGATCAGGAGGGAGCGGATAATGAAGCTGGTATTTTGCATCTAGAATGTAGCCTATGACATGCCCTAAAGCAAGGTTCAGTTTACGACGGGCATCGGGATATCGGAAGGCAGACAAGGTATGAATGTAGTCAAACACCATTTGGGCTTCATTGAATTTTATGCCCGACATAATGTGATAGGTGACGACAGAAAATAGGGGAGTAATATGGATGCGATCTCCAGCCTTAGGTATAATAGATGTGCGTAGGACATGCTGGATAACGCGGGCATTTTGATTTAAGGTTTGGACCAGGGGTAGGTGTTGATTGGAGGGGACACCTCTAAGGGTCATATTTACGGACGTCCAATCATAGTCGTGGGAGATCATGGATTGGGGATGAGGGCCGTCAGTGGACAGCCCGATGTGCTCAGCAATGTCGTTGACGGTGATAACGACATTCTGTTTGCAGACATAAGATGTGAAGGTAGTGTTCTCAAGGTCGACTCGGATATTTGCAAAAAACTCAAACAAGAGTTCGGAGTGAAACGGAAAAGCAAGAGTCAGAAGGAATTGAAGGCTAGTGGAGGCGAATAGATTCATCACCTCAAAATATAGGGCGGCCTGATTGAACATGCGGGATGGAGTGAACTTTGCCTCCTTGATTTTGATATACGCTTTCTCGTCCGCAGCGGAGAGAAAATGATCATCGAAGCGCCGAGAGGAGGAAGAGCTCCCGACAATCATACGACCGCGCTTACTGGACCCAGACATTTTGGAAGAAAGGATTGGATGAATGAGGAGATTCAGAGGGATTGAAGGTGAGGAGAAATGGCAAAGAATCCCTCCCGTTTTATAGAATTTAAGGGATATCGTACAGTACGATTGATAATCGTACAGTACGATATGCGCAATAATGTCGTCTGGACGACTTTTCAGAAAAGTGAGTCAAATCATACAGTACGATCAGTATCGTACTGTACGAACGTGAGTGTAAGGCGTTCGTCCCAACGAGTCGTCTGAATGACTTTTGACCAAAAGTGTTCGTACAGTATGAACAGGTGTTCGTACAGTACGATAGGCAATAATGTTCGTACCGGCCGATTTAAATTCGTCCTAATCCGTTTGACATGTGGATCGTACAGTACGATTGGTATGTCGTACAGTACGATGACCAATAATTAGTATCGTACGGTACGAGTGGTGAATCGTACAGTACGATAGGTATAAGACATGAAAGATCTGGACCGTGAATGGGAATGGACGGCTGAGATTGGAGTGATTTGAACCTTATCGTACAGTACGATAGTGTATCGTACAGTACGATTGTCATAGAAGATCAAGGTTTGTGAGCAACATGGGAAGAGGATCAGGAATCCAATTTTTTTGTTTTTTTTTTTTTGTTTTTTTTTTTTTTTTAACAAAAACAAAACAACCACAAACTATTTTTTTTTTTTGTTACATTAGGCGTGAATGTCTATGACACCTAATTTGGTTCGTAAAGTGCTAAATGTGTCATAACCTAATAGTTTTGTGAAAATGTCTGCCAATCGATCTTCAGTAGCAACGTGGTGCAGTTCAATATCTCCTTTGGCTACATGATCTCTAATGAAATGATGTCTTAGAATATTCCTAATCTACCCTTAGCCTAAGCCACGGCCAAGGAGCTTCTATTTCCCTCCTAATTAGCCCTAGGAGCAATCCCAACCATCCATCATAAACCTAGGGCTATAAATAGGGATTTTAGGGTTCATTAGAGGGGACTTTTGCTCTTACTCTCTCGCTCTCCAAGATTCCCCAACCTGAATTATTTCGTGTGTGAATTCCCCTAACCTCCCTCCACCTTTCCTGAGCTAGAGCCACCGTCGAGACCCCGTTGACGGTGAACTTTTAGTAATCCGAGGCCCTAAACATTCCAAGGAAGATTGCCACCGATCCATCGCATTTCCAAACGAGATTAATTCTACAAATAGGAGCGTGGATAGTCTACAAGTGCAACAAGCCCAAGATCTCCCGAATCCATTCATTGGATTAGGTAAAAACCTAAACCCAAGTCTAAAACCCATAAAGCTAAATAACTTTTTACAAAGTGCATTTAAGACCGCGAGAATGTTCCCCCATGAATGCTCTTCACTTGTACTATCTATGTTTAAAATTTCATGTTATTTGATTGAGCTGATCGATCAAACGAGATGAAAAATGAGTTCTAGGGTTTGGTCTACGTAAAGTCCTTGTTACGTATGATCTGAGTCATTGATCTTATGATCAATGGTTCGGATCTAACCATTCCACAGCATCCTTCGACCACGGATCTGATCTCTTGGTCAGCATCTTTGTCCGGTGCAATCTGAACCCTTGATTCGAAAGCACAGAGGATCGAATTGACGCAGGATAATGCTGACATGGTTAAGGAAACTACGTTCATGGTTTAATCATGCTGCAATCATTATGGCAATCATTGCCGGTGGCGTAATCATCGCACCGCCAGGTAATGATTGCCAACAGTTTGAGCTGCCCTATCCCGGGCCACCACATATCCTGGCCGCCTTTTTTTTATTTAATTATTTTAAATTATTTTTAAAACTATTTTAATTATTAAAACTTCAATAATTAATTAAAAATTAATTTAAAACCTGAAAAAATTAATATTTTGATCATAGTTTCTAGAAAAATAAATATTTTAACTTAAAATTATTATTTATTTAAAATTTTAAGAATATTTTAGAATTATTTTAAAAACTAATTATTAAAAATTTTTTATTAATCATTTAATTAAAATAGTTAAAATACTTATTAAAAATTTAAATTTATTTTAAAAAAAAATTTAATATTTCAGTTAAATATTTATTTTTTAATTTATCAATATTGAAATTTAGTTTAATTTAGCATATGATATTTAATTATTTTAAATAACCTTTATATATTAATACATAGTTAAAATTTCGTTAAAATTTATTGATAAAAATTATTTTAAAATAATAAAAAAATACTTTATTTTCAAACTCAAAATATTATTTTTTTAATTATTTAATTTAAAATTAAGTTTAATATGAGAAATACTCTTATTTTAGGTTTTTTTAACTAAATAAATTATATTTAATTAAATTAAAACTCAAATATTTTCTTAAATTTCATAAAAAAAATTTTAAATCATTTTAAAAATTAGAGAACCTTCAATATTTAATTTAACCAGATTTAATAATTAGTTTTAAATATTAATTATTTTAAAATTATTTTAAATACCCTTTTAAATACTTTAAACTTTGAAAATCCATATTAAATCCATTTTAAATCCTAAAAATTATCATAATACCATAAAATTTTTAGAAAATTAAATATTTTAATTTAAAAATTATTTGTAGATATTAAAATAAGATTTTTCTTAATTACTCTTTAATTATCTAATTATTTTAATACTTAACTATTATTTTTATTAAATGTTATATTAAGTTTTTTCAAACTAAAGATGTATTTTAAATTATTTTCAAACCCTTCTTTTGGTGACCAGTGGATCTCTGAATATATATATAAATACATATATTAAATTATTTTTAACTACTTTATTTTTAAACTTATATATCTATATAGGTTAAAAAATATGTGTATTTTAAATATTTTAAAATTATGCATATATTTAAAACATTAAAAATTGATAGATCCCTTTGAAATTTCAAACATGGGTAATGCATATGAATAGAATTCATGGGGGAGGATTAGTGGATGAGTGAACTCCAATCATTCACTAATCACATCATTAATCATGTTACTTCCCTTTTGATTTTTGCATGTATAGGATACACGAGCACTTAACCTAGGCTCTCCTAGTTTAAAGACATGGTGTGCGATGATTTTTTGCATTTTCTCGTTATGTTACCCCAAGGATTAGTTGTTAATACTTGATTTATACCAATTTAACCTAGTGACACCTTAAGGATAATGATTAAGGACACGTCTAGAAAAATTAGAGAAATTCTAGGGACTAGGATACACCCCTGAATGACATGAAACTTAAACCATTCAAACTTAGTGACATTTCAAACCCCCTAGAATTTCTAGAAATTTTTTTAGGACTCTTTAAGTCGCTTAATTAACAAACCCTAATTTAACCTTTAATTAAACCCTAATAACTTCATAAAATTCTAATAAATTTAAATTAAATCTAAAAATTACCCATAATACATCAAACTCTTCATAATTTAGTCCTTAATCTCAAAAAATTAGAAGCCCCTTAATTGGACCTAAGTTTGAACATTAACTTAATTTTGATTAAAAATTACCCTTTTAAATAAATTAATTAATTAAAAATTATTAAAAATTCTAAATTCTCCCCAAACACTTGGGAACTCTTCCTTAGGTCATTCTTGACCTTTAGAGGTGATTCCAAAAGATTTGGAGCTGATTTGGATAAAAATCCCTAAAATAGCCCTTAATTAATCAATTTCGATAATTCATTAAATACCTGAACTTTGAAATTTCCAAATTAATTCTAGAAAAATTCAAATTGGGTAAACTAAAGGTTTTCAACTCTAATTAAAATCTAGTATTTAATAGAAAAGATTAGTATTCCTGAAATCAATGTAAATGAAAAAGTTAACCATAGTTCGATAACTAGGGCCTGAAACTTCTAAAAATCATAACTTTGCGTAAAAAACTCCAAATCCAGCAAACTCAAAGTCTAATTACTCCTAGTGAGGTCTAATATTTAATAAAAATGTTAGAACTGTAAAAACTAGATTATTTTTAAAAGTCATCTTTTGGACCCCTTTAACTTAGTGGATAGGATGACCCCAGACCTTCTAAAATTTGCTAATCTAGCTTAGACTTCAGAGAACATTACCCTAAGTATTAAAATGGACCAACCAACTAAAAATAATTAAAATGGACTCTAAAACACTAATATTTAAACCTTCAACTGAAAATTTTATTTAAATCTTCAACAAATCGAATCACAAACAACTTGAACTAATCACCTGATATAAGATATATCCAAAACCACACAGCCTATTACACATATATAGAATTATTTGCTAGGGCACAACTTCTAGCTCTAGGTTAGGCCGATGCTTTCTTTTATTTTTGTGGTATAACGCTTTGCATGTGGTAAGTATGCTAGTTGTTTTGATTTGTTATGATGATTACTATGACAATGAGCTTCATTTTATTTTATATTATCTTTATGATGTGATCTGTGATAGATTACCCATAGGTTAGGGGTGATCTTGATACTAGCGATGTTTTTTGTAGGTGGTCATGCTCATACAGCGCTAAAAAGGGGGCTAAATTAAATAAATAATAATTAATTGTACAGGTGCTTCAGCTGCTTAGCACCCAAATAAATAAGAGCATGGCCAAGTAAGGCTGGCATGAGTACTTTGCTTTCATAAATAACTACTTGGGATGTTTTGATTGTTTTGGATAACCCTGCAGGAGAGTCTAGACTTTTCTTTTTTATGATGTAATTATATTTGCTCTATCGAGTTATGAAAGTCTCTAAAAATAAGGCATTTCAAATACAAGGGATCCAAAGGGAAAAAACCCCTTGCGGGAACTTTCTTTTCATTGGATACCCTTCTAAAGGATGAACCATAAGAATATCAAAGGAATGAGATCCATAGAAGGACTTCAAGACAAAGATCAAAATGAAATGCCTTATTTTTTAGACTTGTGTCGTTCAGTAAAGTTAGAATCCAGGTTATTGTTAGTGGGGCCTGGCCACCATTACTTTTCTGCAGACCCTAGGTTATACATTATATGGCACTTGCCATGCACTTTAGACATTATTTTCTATAGATTTATTTTATTGATGTATTTACTTTGCTTGCACAGTAGAAATTACATATTTTTCATAGGTTTCTTTCTTGCATGTGTGTGCGTCTGATTTCACTAGGCTCTTTAAGAATAAAACTTTTTCAACTTGTAATTAAAATTTAAGATTTTAAGAATTAAATAATATAGAAAGCTAATGATCTATGGAATCATTCGGGGTCGCATGCATGTTAATGCAGCTTCTCTTTCCTTGCTTTAAGACACTTACCAGCCTGCGGGTAGAGTTCAGATAATCCAACCTATGAGGATGAAGTGCTGAACCAGGGGAAGTCTAGTCTTTCTAAAAATTTTATTTTTATAAGATTTTTTTTAAATTTCATGCATTCTTGATTTAGAGATTCAGCTAGTATGCATTACATTAGAAATAAATTAAATTGTGTAAGTTCAAGGTACAATGCCACTTAGGAACCCATCTAGATGTCGGCCTTAATTTCTAAAAATTTAGCCACTGACCCATCTTTCATAAAGATCGGACAGCATGGATTTTATATTATTAGGTGGTTAGTTGGCTTTCCTTTTCAGGCAGGATATAAGTCCAGAATGCATTAGCTAGGATATGGGTATTAGTATTGTGTGTAGAACACTAAACCCACTTTAGATTTAGGGTTCAAGGCTACTACTATCGATGTCCTGTGGTATACCTCATCAGTGGGTAAGTCATCTACCTTTCAGAGGTTATAAATCCCACCTATTTATGTCACATGGAAGATGCCGCCTTCATCTTTCTCTCTTGTATGCTCGGAGTGTAGTGTTGTCTTTTCTCCTATTTCTTTTCACTATCTTAGTCCCTTCAGATGATGATATGAGCCATGTTTGTTGACTAAGCCAAGTTGAACTTTTCTTTCTCCTTGAATAGGAAGTTTTTAGACTCCTCCCTATGTGCCAATCTCATCTAAGAGAATAATGTATAATCCCTAATCAAGAGTCTTCTTAGGCCCCAGCTTAAGATGTAATTAACCACGGGGGCTTGCGCCTTTGGGAAACCAAATCCCACATCAAATAAACCCCACTCAAGCTGATGTATCTGGTGGGGGAAATCTCATTACTTTAATCAGGTTATATATATTATTATCCATCGAGGTACATAGACAAAAGCCGCTATCCTCAATGGTTAATCGTATGTATGATCTCATCTGCCCTCCCATTGGCCCACTTATGAAGAGCGCAAAGGCCTGCGACAGCTATCTCCTACGGGATAGCACGGTCATACCCTTTGCACTCTATTGCCCCACCAAGTGATATCCTTTCGGAGGCCCACATAGAAAACATAATGTCAAGTTTTTGATAGTTAAGTTAAGTAAGATACATGAAAGTTAATGATTTTATTCTCCCTTTTTTCAAATAGCCCCACTGTGGGGCCAATAAAAAACTCTTAGAATCTCATCAGGATCATATGCTCCATAACTAAAAGGGGTGTACTCATCAAACTCTAAATCTCTCAACTTGTAAAGATGACATAATTAAATGGTACCCACTTATCTCTCACATAGAATCTATTGTCTATAGCCTCCTTCCCATTAGCAAAGAACTCCCTCACCACATTTACTATAGAAGCATCAGGTTCATCACACAATAGCTCCCAAGATTAGTTCATTATTATCTGCAGCAACTGATCACCTAGATCTTTAAAGCCTTTCTCAGAAATCAACTATTTATTCACTACAAACATCCCATACCATTGCTCATCTTCTATAGATATGAATTTACTCTTATAAAAGGAGGAAGATGCTCTCTTCTTATTGCCAAACATCTTGGGGGCCATTGCCTACAACTCAAAAATAATAGACAAAATACAAAAAACTTACAATAAATGAATGTAAACATGTAATGGAAACTAAAATCAAACCATTTTTATTCATAAATAATATTAGCAATTTGGCTCTCATAGGAATAACGATGTGGTGCTATAGGACACAAAACAACAAAATGGTCAAACTGATATATGCTGCAATAGTGTGGGATGTGTAGCATTGTGGCACAAGCTTGGAGAAATAAAATACCTACTTTTTAACTGGCCAAACACTATGGCATTTGATATGTGAGAGGGTTGTGGAACTAATAAAGATTGCCACCAAGACGCTCTAATAAACACAATTATGATTTTGATTTAACACTATCGCACTAATGGTAATGCTACAATGCTCAATAAAGCTTTATAATGAAAAAGTTATGAAAGTATAAACTATTGAATGTATTATCAATAACATTGTTGATGTACTTAACCTAACGCTGCAGGACTTGAAAGGATATCACTGAAGTGCTCAACATCGTGAAAGAGCATTATGGTGTTTTCAAGGACTGTAGTGTGGCATTATATTAGATGAATTTTTCTGAGACTCTATTAAGTGTAAATTTTATATTATTTATTGTATTAAAATTCAATGAAATTATATTTTTTTAGTTATGTTTATGTAGGAAATATTAGAGAAGGCAAAAATTCATAAGTATTAAATGAGAGCCGTAGTGCCGACATATCCAGTGCCAAAGCATTATCATCTACAACACTCAAATGACTATTTTAGATATTGCAGCACCAGCCTCTCAAGAATTTGAAGAAAAATTAGTGTTGTGATTAGAATAAAGGTCATCACCGTAGCTCCTCACAATGTTGCTGCACCAAAAAATATCACCATAATACTGGAGTCTTGAGAAAATGTGTGTTAAATTGCTGAGCATTTCAACACCACTGTGCCATATTATGCATTCAAGCTCAGTTATGGTCAACTTTTACAATTCCATGGTGGAGCAGTTGTCAAATGAGGAGCCATGTCAACTCAGCCAAAATACACGCTAGTTCAATCATTACTTGTGTCAGACCAATACAGCACCATAGCGGAGCAAGTTTTATAACGTTGAGGCGCTAGTTCATTTTACAATGCCATAATGCCAATACTCCAAGCATCACGATGCCTAAGGCCATTTTTGTACGTGTATAAATAGTTTTTTAGTTCTTTTATTAGAAAATTTTTATCATTTTTAGTGGAGTCATATACTTTTGAGTGTCTTCCTTTACTTGCCCCTTAGAGTAAAGTCTAAGGGAGGCAAAAGAAGTGCAGGATACTTTCATTTGGAGATCTTAGCTTATACTGTGTAAGCAATTCTATTATTGGAGGAAGGACAGTGGAGAATATCAATTGATTCTTCTGGGTGATATTTATCTTTATTAATTCTCATATATCTTTTTTATATGAATATGAATTTACTTTTGTGTTATCAATGCATGACTAAATCATTGAGTTTTTGGCTAACAATGTAAACACATAGCAAGTACTAATATAAACTCTTATGCTTTGAATTAGTTTACAGATATTTTCAATATCTCATGTTCTCAATTTAATGTATATAATGGCCATGCATGTAGTTAATATCTAGTGTGATGTATTACCTCAATAGAGAAATATTAGATTAAATAGGAGTATTGAAATGCAATGTTGGCATACCTAGATATAGGATGTTAAACCTTCTAGGTTTTATGGAGATATTATAGTTCTAGGAAGGCCATAAATCTCCCTTTTTATCCCTCCAAGCTCGATAGAGATTTATTGATGCATATGCTCTGATCCACATCTGAAATTAAGAGTCCCATTAGGAAAATTATGTTACTTTGCATTCATTAGTCCAAAATACTTTATTTACATTAGTATCCAATTTTCTTGCAAGTCTTATGCATTTATATTAGGTAGTAATAGTTTAATTACAATTAAGCAGAATATTTTTACATGGGATTAACACTCTTCTCTATCAATTAATTACTTGATTGGCATGTATACTTGTGTATTTATAGGGCTAATGTTATTTTTATATCAAAGAAAACCTAAGCATATTCATATTGCACTCTAGCTCTGTGTGTTGCTCACACTGTTGATCATATATGTCCACCATCAAGTTTTTGCACCATTACCGAGGAAGTAACATATTTATTACAATTTTTAACTACATTATTAAAACAAGTGCATTTAGACCTACTTGTATCATGCATTTTTATTTTTATTATGTTTGTTAAAATTTTAAAAAAGACAAAAGTAATTTATTGATTGTTAGTTTATGATATTTATCTTATTTCATGATTATTCATCCTTAGTAAATCTAGTAAGGAACCCTTATTATTTGATTCTAATATAAAAAGGAGCTTTACAAAAATTTGAAGAATCAAAAAGATTTTAGAGATATCTGAACCATTATAAGATCAGGATCATTCTAAAATTTTTACAGAGTATGATAACTCTGTAGTAGAAGGAATCAATCAGAGTATCAATAGACCTATTATCTGGGCCAATAACTATGAATAGAAACTTGCCATAACTCAGATGGTTCAAAATTCTAAGTATGGGGAAACTAC
Organism: Dendrobium chrysotoxum; assembly: GCA_019925795.1. NCBI lineage: Eukaryota > Viridiplantae > Streptophyta > Magnoliopsida > Asparagales > Orchidaceae > Dendrobium > Dendrobium chrysotoxum. The sequence continues at coordinate 47,825,281 of CM034305.1, read as the reverse complement.
TACTAAGTATTCCAACCTATACTTAGCTAGCTTCTTATAAGTTAATATAATATTTAAATATTATGGTGTCAATTATGATGCTACTAGACTTAAAGTATTCCCATTTTCTCTAAGGAATAAGTTAAGATATAATTAAACTCCTTGCCTCCAAACTCTATAACCACTTGGAATGAGTTGTCACATAAATTCCTAGATTAGTATTTTCCACCTTCAGAAATTGCCAAACTTATGAATGATATTAAAAGTTCGATGTTGGAAGTTAATCCTAAGTGAACTATCCCTTGGCACACCAAGAGAGGGGTCAATTGGTAGTTTTAAAAATCCTACTAGAAAACACAAAACTATTTTTTATTTTGGGATTTTTAACAACTTAAAAATAAAAACACTTATAGCTATATACGGAAGCAAATAATTTTATCAAAGGTTATAATAATGATGATGATATTCTAATCAACACAATGAAGCATCAATCATCAATTTTTAATAAGAAATTATCACAAAAATAAAATGCAAAAAATGTGAAGAGCATAAAATGAAAAACTAGAAAGAACACACCAGAAATTCTATAGTGGTTCGGTCAATAATGACCTATGTCCACTCCCCGGAGTCCTCTCCGAGTATTACACTAAACTTTAGTGTCTCTCCTTCAGCCCCCACAGCTAGGCGAGTAGGCCGTTACAATCTTTTCACCAACTAGGTGTGATAGAGAACCTTGACCTCCTTTCTCACCCTCCTTGTGTTGGTAAAGAACCTTGACCTCCTTTCTCACCCTCCTGGTGATGGCAGAAAACCTGAACCTCCTTTATCACCCACCTGGTGAAAGAAGATAACCTTAACATCCTTTTTCACCCTCCTGGCGAAGGCAGAGAACTTCAATGGTCTTTGAGTTAAAGAACTTCTTCCTATAGCCACCCAAGAAACCTAAACACACACCTAGAGGAAACAAGGCAAGACACTTGCTTGAAGCAATCATATGAACCCCTCACACTACTTTTGTCTCACAAACTACCTCCCCCTTTTCTCTTCCCAAAGCTCTCCTCAATCACTTCTCCAAGCTCTCTCTCTAGAACACTCAATAGCCAAAGACTTGAAATAAGTCTAATTAGAGAGATTAAAAACCAGGCCTCACGAAAAGCCCAAAAATTCAATTCTGTCGATACCGATCATACAGTACGATCCAAGATTGTATGATATGATTAGTTCGCATAACCCGATTAGTATTGTATAAAGAATAAGGTGTTGTATGATAAGTTCAATAAATTATGCTGATCACTAGCACGATTTGAGAATCGTCCAATATGATTAGTTTAAACAACTTGGACTATCATCCCGTATAATTGGTGATGATAAAAAATTGTCTCATGCAAAGATCATGTTGTACAGTACAAATGGGTCCAATCATCCTGTATGATGACTGGATCAATTAATTCAAAATCATTCCCTAATTAAAGGATTAATTTAGGAAAGATTTAATTATATCGTATGGTATGATACTTATCGTATGACACGATTAGTATAAAATCTAAATTTTAAAATATTGCCTAGATTGTGATTAGCGGTTGGGATCTTGATTTTAAATGATCATCTTGTATGATATATATCAAATAATATAATTAGTTCAAATGGATTTAATTATCACAATTAGCCATTTTAATGATTTTCTAAATAATTGATCATACATGATGATATGGATCATATAGTACGATTAGTTTAGAAATATATACTCCTAATTTTCTCACTGTCTCACTCCCTTGAGTGTGTGCATTCATGGTCACCAAGTTTAGCATCCACCCAAATATATGATTTGACTCAAGAAATATAGAAGTAAGAAAAGAAAAAATTACAGACTCTTTAGGAAACTTAACCCTATTCTACCCAATCTTGAGCTGATCAATTTTGCACAGTGTACGGTAGACCTGAAATGTTAGTCCACAAGAAAACATATATGCAATAATAATAATAATAGGAGATAGTATAGTAATTAATCCAATAATATTTGTTATCATTAAAATCACAAGAATCATATCCAGATTTGCAACAATCTCCCCCTTTTTAATGATGGCTAACATTATTAGTTTTGATTTCAAATTAATTTTTGCTATGTCCGAAGCTCCCATATACTAGTTAAATTTTTTAAAATAAGGAGAGTATTTTTTTAATTTTTTTAATTTTAAAATGAGGAATAAAAAGAACACAAAAAAATGAGAAAGAAATAAAAACAAAAAAATGAGCTAGAAAATAAATGTAAAGTAGTGGACTAATCATTACGAAATAGTAAATACATTCTACCAACAACAGGGTACTCCCTTTTTCTACATCACGAAAAGAAGGAACAACTAAACAAAACACCAAATAAAGAAGACAACACAATGCAAATAGAAAAATAATACAAACAAAAAACTAAAAATATGACACTAACCATCACAAAGTAAATTATAGAAAAATACGCACAAAAACATTTATGTTTCCAATTTCCAAATTATCCTAATTAAATTATGAATATCTATAACATCTAGTTTAGTTCTCAAGGTGCTAAAAGTTTTAAAGACTAGGGGTTTTGTAAAGATATTGGCTAGTTGATTTTCAGTAGCTACATGACATAACTTTATATCCCCTTTGGTTACATGATCTCTGATGAAATGGTGCCTAATATCTATGTGTTTGGTCCTAGAATGTTGAATTGGATTTTTTGAAATATGGATGGCACTGGTGTCATCACACATTATGGTAATAGTGTCGACAGGAAGTCGAAGTTCAAGAATTTATTGTTTAAGCTAAAGGACTTAAGCAACACAACTTTTTACAACTATTTTTTTTTGTAAACCCATGGTGGGGCCTACGTGTTAATAAAAAAGTAAGGTTACAAGGTCCTTAAAAGGGTCCTTCAACTCTCTAATGCTCGACAGAGCTACAAAAAATGTCAAAATAAATCCTAAGAGTTGATGGTCCCCTATATTAAGATTTACAAAATCTCCTAATAACATTCTTGGGCTGCAAGTAGACAACACCCAAAAAAGAAGGTCAAAAATAGACTTTCAGCACATTCTTCCTGTAAAAAATAATCAACTTGTCCATAAAAACCTCAGTCCAAAGAACAGAGCTTCCTGTAGCTATGTATTTTGCTTTAGCGATAGATAGGGCTACATAGTTTTATTTTCTACTATACCAGGAGACTAAAGATTATTTTATGAATTGACAAGTTCTAGAAGTACTTTTCCTATCAACTCTAAATCATACAAAGTATGAATCAGAATATTCTATGATTTTGAAAGAAGTAATATATCTAGAATATTAGATTCCTAGGTTTTGGGTTCCTAGAAGATATCTAAGAATTCTTTTAATAGCACTCATATTGGATTATTTGGGATTAGCTTGAAATCTAACACAGAGATATACACTAAACATAATATCAGGTCTACTGATAGTCAAGTAAAGAAGTGACCAATTATCTCTCTGTACTTATTCTGATCAACTGATTTTTCATTTGGATTCTTATCTAATTAAATGGTGGAAATCATGGGAGTACTAATTTCCTTAGCATTATCCATCTCATATTTTTTTAAGAATATCTTTGATATACTTTGTTTGGCTAAGGAAAGTTCCATCATCCCTATGCTTCACACTAAATCCAAGGAAATTGGCAAGCTCTCCCATCATGCTCATTTCAAACACCTCACTCATTATTTTTGAGAATTTTTCATAATGAATTTTATCTGTTGATCCGAACTGTATATCATCAACATAAATCAGAGAAATGAGTAGATCTTCTCCTTCTTTCTTTAGGAATAGGGTGGTATCTACACTACCCTTAACAAAAGCTCTATCTAGCAGGAAAGTACTTATCCTTTCATACCAAGCTCTAGGTGCTTTCTTCAATCCATATAATGCTTTCTTTAGTTTGAATACATGATTAGAAAATTTAGGGTTCTCAAAACTTAGGGGTTGTTCAACATATACATCTTCTTGAAAGTTTGTGAGGGAGGGTTGTTAAACCCTTAAAGAACTAGTCTCGAGGCTAACCAAGAGGGTGGGGTGAATTGGTTATTTTAAAAATTCTTTAACAAAATTGAGAAGTTAAAAACCAATTAATGTGGAAGCAAATCAGTTTTACACAATACAAATTTCAGAGATTTCAAACACGTATCAATACACAGAAAAATATAAAAATTAAATGCAAAAAAATAATCAAAAATAACACACTAGATTTATAGTGGTTCAGTCAACTTGACCTACATCCACTCCACGAAAACCTCCTTTCCAGGTATTGCAATAAAAGTAGTGTCTCTCCTTTTGTCCCCACAGTAGATGGAGAAGCCCTCACAAAATCTTTCCACCAACCTAGTGAGGCAGAGTTCCATGAATCCTTTTACTCCCTCCTGAAGTAGGTAGAGAACTTAAAAATCCTTTTACTCCCTCCTAGAGTAGGCAGAGAACCGTGGAATCCTTTTACTCCCTGCTAGAGTAGGCAGAGAACCTGGATCTGATGCTGATAACGATCTTCTCAGAGCTACCAAGGAACCGGACAAACAGCTTGATTAAGATGATGGAAACCTTGCTTGGAGCAACCGTTGTGAATCACTCAAAACTCTCCCTTATAAGGATTTCTCTCTCACTTCCTTCTCTAGCTCTCTCTCAGGTTGATTCAACAACAAAAGATTATCTTAAGGATAATAAGAGAGCTTAAATAGAGAGCCTTAAAAAATTCCCTAATTTTTAATATTGCAGCACTGATTATCCAGTACGATCATATGATCATCTTGTACGATTAGTTCAAAAATACCAACTCAGCCAGTATGAATTGTATAGCCCTATATGATTAGTTCAAGAGAAATAGATGGATCATCCCGAATGAGTATAATATCATCCCGGACAATTAGTATAAAAATACTGAACTTTATCTAGTACAATCCTTGGTGATGCCTTATCATCCCATGCACTTCTCAATTGTTGGTATAAAAGAGGTTAATCATCTTGGATGATTAGTTAAAAAATTGTGGTATTTATTTGGGATGATATGTGGCGATTCCTTATCATCACATGCTTGTACTCTATCATCCAAGACAAACGTCACCGATTGTCCTGTACGATCAGATCGAATCAAAGTTTGCCATAATTATTCTCCTAATTATAGGGTTAATTTAGGCATGAATATCATATATCATCTAGGATGATATGGATCATCCTGTACGATGTGTACAAAATTTAAAAATTAAAATATTACCTAAATTATGATTGGCGGCTTATTTTCACAATCTGAACTAATTATCCTGTATGATCTATATCATACAGTATGATTAGTTTAATCTCTTAATTAATATGGATGCACTAATTTGGGTTTTTTATTTTTAACTAATAATCCAGTACGATATGAATCATCCTATATGATTAGGTCAAAAATAAAAAAATTTCTCTAACTCACCAACCAACTCCCTTGAGTGTCTGTATGCAAGGTTACTTAGCTTTGGGTCAACTAGATATATGACTTGACTTAAGAAAGATAAAAAGAACATTAAAATTGAAATTACAGATAGACTCAACCCTAGTCTATCTGATCTTGAGTTATGGACCTGAAAGGTTAATAAGCAGAGCAAATAAAATAGATATGCAATAATAGCCGTAATAAAGAAATAATAATATCTGTTATCATCAAAATCACAGTACTTGTGCCCATATTTGCAACACTTCTTTAATTACCATATTTAGGAAGGTGCTTTTAACGTCCATCTGATATAGCTTAAATCCTCTAAAGCAGCAAAGGCTAGTAGCACTCTAATAGATTCTAGTCTAGCTATAAGGGCAAAGGTCTCCTCAAAATCAATTCCTTTAATTTGATTGTACCCCTTAGCTACTAATCTAGCCTTATTTTCTAATTACTATGCCTGAGTCATTCATCTTATTCTTGAGAACCCATTTGGTTCCTATAACACTCTAGTCTTTGGGCCTACTAACTAACTCTAAAAGATCATTCCTAACAAATTGATTTAACTCTTTTTTGCATGGATATGATCAAAAATTCATCAAATAAAGCTTGATCTATATTTGAGGGTTCTACTATAGAGATAAAAGTAGAGTAGCTAACCTCCTTTCTAAGTCCATGCCTATATCTTACTCCTAATGATGGGTCTCCGAGGATGAGGTCCTTAGGATGACTAGATGAATATCTCCAATCTCTAGGCAATTGGTCCTGAGGCTCTACTCTATTTTCTAAGTCAATGGATTCTACTCCTTGGGTGACCTCAACCACTTCTTCCTTTTCGGACCTAGGCTCATCCACTCTATCTAATTTATCAAACACTACATGGATGGTCTCCTCTACAACTAATGTTTTCTTATTAAAAACTCTATAGGCTTTACCTATAGTTAAATATTTAAGGAAAACTCCTTCATCAAATTTAGGGTCAAATTTTCCTAATAGAGAGTTTCCATTTTTAGAACAAACACCTTACATCCAAAAACATGAAGGTGAGAGAGATTAGGTGTCCTTCCTTTGAGTAACTCATAGGGTTTCTTATTGAGGTTGGATCTGATATTAACCCTGTTGAGTATATAGTAAGCAATATTCAGTGCTTTTATCCAGAAATACTTAAGAAGTGAATACTCAGCTAGCATGGCTCTAGCGGCTTCTACCAATATCTTATTTTTCCTTTCAACAACCCCATTCTGCTGAAGGATTTTAAGAGTTATAAATTTATGCTCTATTCCTATCTCTTGATAAAAGATTTCAAATTTATCATTTTCAAACTCTCCACCATGATTGCTATAAATGGTTGATATCTGACATCCTAATTTCCTCTATATCCATGTGGAGAAGGTTCTAAATTCCTCAAATGATTCACTCTTTTGTGCTAGAAATCTAACCCAAGTGAATCTAAAATAGTCATTAATAATCATAAAACCATATGATTTCCCACCAAGGTTGGCTGTACTAATGGGTCCAAATAGATCTGTATGAAGAAATTCTAGTGGCCTAGAGGTGACGATGTCCTTGATTGAATGTATGGAGGTTTTGATTTTCTTTCCTAGTTGACGGGCATCACAAAGGTGGTCCTTAGAGGATTTTAGTTTGGATATGCCTCTAACTAGGTCCTTATTTGTTATCTTCCTAAAAGTTTTCATACTTGTATGACATAGTCTCCTATACCATAGCTAGGATTCATCAGCGATTGTTTTCAAACATAAGGAATTAGTAGACTTGATACAATTCAAGTAAGGTATGTAGACATTTTTAATCATTTTTCCTTCTAAAACAACATTTCCATTTAAACTAATCATGCAACTAGAAGATAAGAATTTAATATTAAAGCCTTTGTCACACAGTTGTCTAATGCTAAGCAAGTTATGTTTCAGGCCATCTACTAGCAAAACATTTTTAATAATAAAATTCTTGGAATTACTTCTCATACTAGTACTTAGCACTTTCATAGTGGTATTATCTCGAAGTGTTACTTTGCCTCCTACCCTGGCCTCCAACCTGATGAATTATTTCATGTCTCCAGTCATGTGCCTTAAACATCTGTTGTTCATGTACCACATACTCTTACTAGGGCTTTTGTGAGGGTACTCCTACAAAGTAAATCACATGTTAGATTTGGGAATCCAAGTGATTTTGGGTTCCACCTTATACATTAATGAGTGACTTGTATGTATGATATGCTGTGGTGCAAGAGATTTGAGTCTCCACTTGAAGTGTCCTACGGTGTATCATGCAAGTGTGGGCAAAGTGACCTAGCTTGCCATAAGAATGACACCTAATCCTAGGGAATAGATTTACTAATTTATTATGGGGATATGCCTCTTCCTTGGGTTGTATGATGCATGCACTGATGTGGGGTTGTACCATTATGCCAGTGTAGGTGGTGTTCTATTTTGTTCAAATATATGGATTTTTTTCTCTTAAGAATTGATTGGCACTTTCAAGACTTGCAACTTCTAGTTTCAATACATGCTTATTTACATCAAGTTTAGATGCACATGTCTCTAATTGTTTGAATGAATTTTCTAATTCAAGATGCTTTGAGTTCAAGGATTCATATGCATTGGTTAGATTAACATGCTTTTTGTTTAATGTATCATCACTATATAAAGTAGAATGCTCAACTATCATATTATCATTCTCTTTTTGTAGATTAGAAAAGTCAATGTTTAAGATAGCATACATCTTATTAAGATTTCTATATGAGTCATAAATTTTTTAAAATATAATAAAAAGTTTATCATAGGATAGTTGACATACCTCATCTTGATATGTTGATCAAGATCATCATTTGCCATAAGACACAGATTTGTTACCTCCTCCTCTACTTCTTGTTCAAACGATTATGAGGTAGAGTCATCCCAAAATGCTTTATGTGTCCGTTGCTTCCCCTTTTTGAACTTTCCCTTTTCTTCACCCTTCTCCATAATTGGGTGAGTCTTTAGGTTATGGTAGTTAGTTTGCAGGTGGCCTGGTTTTTTGCATTCAAAATAGATTGTGTCAAAAGATGCTTCAAAATTACTAGTATTCTTACCTTTGCACCATTATTGTTGATGACGCTTTTGCTTCTTTTTTAAGAAACTTTTCAACTGATGGGTCATCAAAGCAATTTCATCATCCTCCTCCACTACAGAGCTGTCACTTTCTGAGTCATTAGATTTCAAGGCCATAGTCTTCTCCTTTTTCTTGTCATCTGTATCAAGTAACCATTGACTCACGCCTTGCTCATAAGTAATGAGCAAGCCAAGTAAGTTATCAATCAAATACATATTCAAGTCTTTTGATTCAAAAATTGCAGTAACCTTAACATCATAAGCACTAGGTAGGCAATGTAAAATCTTATTAACTTTTTTAGCATTAGAAAATTCTCTAACTAATGCATGTAGGGATGTCACTATCTGAGTGAACCTAGTTAACATTTCAGATATAGTCTCACTAGGTTTTATGCAGAAAAGTTCATAATCATCCAATAGAATGTTGAACCTAGACTGCTTGACTACACTAGTTCCCTCGTATGTGAAGCACAGTCTATCCCATGCTTCCTTTTTCATAGCACACGTAGACACTCTCATATAATCTTCATATTTCAAAGCACAGAAAAAGAAATTCAACATTTTGCATTCAATTGAGCAAACTCTCTATCCTCAGGACTCCATTCAGTAATAGGGACATAAGTTTTAACTCCATTAACTATTCGAGATGGAAATGTATAACCAGTTTGAATCATATGCCAAATTTTAAAATCAATAGATTACAGAAATATGGACAAGCAAATTTTCTAAAAATGAAATCATATGTAGTCGAATAAAGGTGGACGAGTTATAGAATAACCATCCGTGGTGCCATGGATCATTTTTCCAAGATATGCCATGGATCATATTTCTCTAGGATTTCTAAAACATTATTTGTGAGAATCACTCTGATAAGAATTGAAAGTTCGATGAAGGATCTTAAGCCTAAGTGAACTATCCTTAGGCACACCAAAATGGTGAGTGAATTGGTAGTTTTAAAAATCCTACTAGAAAACACAATTTTTTTTTTAATTTTGAGATTTTTAACAACTTTAAAATAACAATACTTATCTCCAAATACAGAAGCAAATAATTTTATCAAAGGTTATAATAATGATGATGATATTCTAATCAACACAATGAAGCATCAGTCACATATTTTTAACAAGAAATTATAACAGAAATAAAATATAGAAAATAAAAAATCAGAAAGAACACACCATAAATTTTATAGAAGTTTCGTCAAATAATGACCTACATGCACTCCCTAGACTCCTCCTCTCTGAGTATTATACTAAACTTCATTGTCTCTCCTTTAGCCCCCACAGCTAGGCGGAGAAGCCCTTATAATTTTTTCACCAATCTAGTGTGGCAGAGAATCTTGACCTCCTTTCTCACCCTCCTGGTGATGGAAGAGAACCTTGACTTTCTTTCTCACCCTCCTGGTAATGATTGAGAACCTGAACCTCCTTTTTCACCCTCCTGGTGAAGGCAGAGAACTTTAACCTCCTTTTTCACCCTCCTGATGAAGGCAGAGAACCTCAATAGTCTTTCAGCTAAAGAACTTCTTACGCTCTAATCACAACGGTACAGTCTATTTGGTGATCGGAGGTTTTTGACCATTTAAATGATGCATCGCACCTACTGACCATCGCTCGAGCCACCAATTTTGTCTCTTTTCATGTGTGTCTTAGTGTATGGGTCAACACTATACAAGAAACCCAGACAAACACCTGGAGGAAACAAGGCAAGACATTGCTCGAAGCAACTATGTGAAAATCTCACACTACTTCTCCCTTACACAAGCTCTCCCTTTCTTCTTCACAAATCTCTCATAGATCCCTTCTCCAAGCTATCTCTCAAGAACACTTAGTAGCCAAAGACTTAAAATAAGTCTAATTAGAGAGATTATATACCAGGCCGCACAAAAAGCCCTAAAATTTAATTCTATCGATATTGATCGTACAGTATGATCCAAGTGTTGCAACTTAAGCTCACGAGTTTATATTTTTTTATGATAATAAACATTATGGCTCACATCCTTATGTCTACTTATATTTGTAATGTATATTTCTTTACGTGTGAACTAACATTTCAGGAACACTATGCACCATCCAATGAAAATTCAAGGCTCAAGATTGGGTAGAATAAGTTATGCTATAAATATTTTTATAACATTCATTATTGTATTTTTGATTTCCTGAGTCAAGTATAGTAAGGGTGTATGCTAGCTTGGTGACCATGCATACACACTCAGGGGGACTGAGAATGAGTCAAAACCAAAAGTTTAAATTGTGAACTAATCATACTACATGATTTATATTGTACTGTACGATTAGCTCATCTAAATGGCTAACTTTGATAATTCATGTATTTTAAACTAATCATAATGTACGATTCATATCGTACAAGACCATCAATAGAAATTAAGAAACTCAGCTTCTAATCACAAATTAGGTAATATTTTAAATTTCATTTTTTGTTCTAATCATGTTATATGATGTGCATCGTATTGTATGATCTATAACAATCATTCCTATATTCATCCTATGATTAGGAGAGAAATTATGGTTAATTTGTTCAATCAGATTGTACAAGACGATCATAAATGATCATACTGTACGACCCAAATCTGTCATGCGATGATAATTAATTATCATATATCGTACAAGACAAAATACCATAATTAATCATCTAATCATCCTAGACGATCCCAATATCATACTGGATTATTAGTACAAATTTGAACTGATCACACTATACTAACAGGTCAAATTCTACATATCGTATTAGATAATCTTACGATCTTACTAGACGATCTTTGCCGCTATAAATGAATTTCTAGGGTTTTTCAAAGCCCTTTATTTAGGCTTTCTCAAAAGACTCAGTAGGAGTCTTAGGCATGCATTGAGTCTCCGTTCTTTTGGAGAAAACTTCAAGAGAGAGCCTTGAAAGGGAGAGAGAAAAAGGTGGAGTTTGAGAGAGAGATGATCCTTGTGGGTTTCAAGGGAGTGTGGAGGGGGTTTCATATGCTTGCTCCGGTAAGCTTGCACCTTAGTACCATCATAGTTAAGGTTTGTCTTGAGGGAAGTTTTGGGAAGAAGAAGATCTCTTTGGTGTCAAAGGACCCGGCTACTGCGCCACACCGGGGAAGGTGAAAGCGATTCAAGGTTCTCTTCCTATGAAAGGATTTGTGGTCCTCTGCCATCTCCTGGAGGGAGAAAAAGGATTACGGTCCTCTACGACACGAGATTGGTGGAAGAGATTTTGTAAGGGCTTCTCAGCCTAGTTGTGGAGGCTAAAGGAGAATCCCTAAAGGTTTAATGTAATACCTGGAGTAGGTGACTCTACGGAGTGGACCTAGGTCAGGTAGACTGAACCACTATAAATCTTTGGTGAGTTTGTTCTCGATTTTAGTTTTTTTGCATTTTATTTTTTGCTTTTATTTTTGTGATAATTATATGGTTGAAAATCACTGATTTTTTATTATTGTGATATTACTTTGCTTTCACATTGAGATATAAAATTATAATTTTTCAGATGTTAAAAAAGCTTTAAAAAGGGCAATTTTTCTTGGTTAGCCTCAGGCTTGTTCTTAAAAGTTTAACAACCCTCACAAACTTTCAAGTGGTATCAGAGAGGGATTCATAAATTAAGTTTTAGAAAACTTTTGAAAAATGATCGATGGCTAATTTTTGTAATTATAATACTGTAGAAGGATATTCAATCACACGACCACCTTTATTTGATAATATTCCTTTTGATTTTTGAAAAATTTGCATTTCCACTTTCTTACAATCAATTGATTATTGCATGTGGATGTTAGTTCAAAAAAGATATTTTGCACCCTTTAGATTAGTAAATGGCATAAAAACTAAACTTCCCTTTTCTGAATAGAGCATATAAGATAGAAATTTAGCCCAACTTAACGCTAAATATTTGAACTTATTTTTCTGTGCTTTGAATTCTGAACATTATATGAGAATCTCTTCATGTACAACTGGCAAGGATATTTGGGATAGATTATGCACTACATACGAAGGTACTAGTGAAGTCAAGCAATCTAAGTTGAATATTTTAATACATGATTATAAACTATTTTGCATGAAACCTTATGAGACTATCCTAGACATATATACTTGGTTCACTCAAATAGTAACATCATTACATGCTTTAGGTAGAAAGCTTTCAAACTTTAAAAAGGTCAATAAAATTCTATATTATCTACCTTATAAATTTCATGCTAAAGTCACTGCTATATATAAATTAAAAGACTTGAATGATTAATCTATTGATAATCTGATTGGCTCACTCATTACCTACGAGCAAAGTGTGAGTTAAAGACTTTTGGATGCAGGTGAAACTATAGTGCTAAAAGCTGAAGACACAGATTAAAACAACTTAGTAGATGATGAGAGTAAGAAAATATCATCAATAACATGCAAATTTGAAAATCTATTGAAGCACAAGCATCAACATCAGCAAAAGTGGAACAAATGTATAAATGATAAGAATATTAAGATTTCCTCTGATATTATTTGCTTTGGGTGTATGAAACAAAGACATATGAAAAATTATTGCACTAATATGAAAACTCTTCATGCAAAGGAAAAGGGTAAAAATAAGGCAATTGTAATAAGCGTAAATGATAAAAAGCAAAAGATCTCCTGGGCAAACCTAGCTTCTGAATCATCAGACCAAGAGCAAGATAATGTGGTATAAAGTTTTGTTTGCGTGTTTATCTATGTTATAGTTAATGCATGTATATTCTTTATTTTGTTTTTGTTCATCATAAATATTTTTATTTTTTATGTTGTTTTAGTATTTTGTTTTATAATAAGATATTTATATTTGTATTTTTTTATTTTATTTTCAATGTATGTTTTTGAGAACACTCTCTAATCATCACACACAAATCACATCTCACATCATATTTGCATAAGAGAATCAATCACTTCTCTCTAATCACATTTTTTAAAATAAAAAATTTACCTCCATTTTACTTAAAATTTTTTATAAGTGATTATTGACTTACCTAAACAGTTAAAGGAAGAGAAATTGATGACTATCCCTCTTCTTCTAACTCCTTTAGTAGTGAAACTTCTTTTTGAATCAAAATCTATTTCAAAGTAAAAATTGGACCTAGAAATAGAGATCTGCTTATTCTTCCTACATTTTATTATCTCATATGAATATTTTTTTGCAAGTCAATGAATATACTTCAAGTTTTCTTAATCAAGTTGTTTGTTTCTATCATATGGATTGGGTTTTGTTTTGTGGTTTACTCTTCTTTATATAAGGGAGTGAGTTCTTCTTCTCTTATATTTGGAAGATAATCTCATAATTGAGAGAACTCCTTCTTTAAAGATTTAGAAAGGAAGCAAGTTGGGAAAATATGAAAAGAGGCACAAAATGTGCCCAAATTGAAAAGATGCGCAATGTCCGCCAAATAGTTGCAAGATACACAAAGTATATCAAAAATTAAAAGATGCGCTAAGTGCGCTAAAAATTGATAAAAAGGCATAAAATAAGCCCACAATAAGTTAGCTCTCCTTTCTTTGAAATCTTTAAAACCTAGAAAAATATATGTGCTAATTGATATTTTTAACACTTGAGTTTGAAAATCATGATTCCTGATTAATCTTTTTTGCATTAATATTTATTAGATATATTTCATGTAAGAAGATCAAGAAGATTAAAATTCCTTCTCTAATTGATTTTCTAAATTAATTTTTTATTTGAAAAGATTTTAACCGATAAGAAGCTAGCGTTATGGTGAATAAAACTTGAATCTCTAACATTTCTGACTTTAAGCATTGTCAATGCATTTCTTACTAAGCTTTTGAATAAAATCAAGAGGTAAATTTCTCATTTTGAGAAAATTTGTTAAAATTAATTAATTCTTCTTAATCATCACCATCACCTCCATCTGATCAAGGTCCGTATGACCTTTAGTTTGTTATGTGTGTTCTGTTTTATTTTTTCTGTGTTTCTCTTCTTTTTGATAATATCAAAGGGGGAATGTATTTGTCTGGTTGTATTTGTGGTTAGGTTGCATCTATTCATCTTGTATTAGAATTTGTTTTCTATTATTTAATTTCTAAATTTTATTTATCTTTATTTAAAAAAAACTTTTTGATTTTTCCCTTATTTTAATATAATTATCTTAGAGAGGGGGAGATTAGGAGAAAAATATTTTTAAATTTGTAAATTCAACCAGTAATATTTGTCATCATCAAAAAGGGGGAGATTGTTGCAACTCGAGCTCACAAGTTTATATTTTTTATGATAATAAATATTATGGCTCACATCCTTATGTGTACTTATATTTACAATATATATTTGTTTGTATGTATGCTAACATTTTAGGAACATTATACACCATCCAACGAAGATTCAAGGCTCAAGATTGGGTAGAATAGGTTATGCTGTAAAGATTTTTATAATATTCATTATTATATTTTTAATTTCTTTAGTCAAGCCCTGTAAGGGTGTATGCTACCTTGGTGACCATGCACACACACACTCAAGGGGATTGAGATTGAGTCAAAACCAGAAGTTCAGATTATGAACTAATCATCTTGTATAATTTATATCATACTATATGATCAGCTCATCTGAACATCTAACTTTGATAATTCATATATTTTGAACTAATCATATTGTACGATTCACATCGTATAGGACAATCTATAGAAATCAAGAAACTCAGCCACCAATCACAAATTAGGCAATATTTTGAATTTCATTTTTTGTTCTAATCGTACTATATGATGTCCATCATACTGTAAGATCTATGACAATCATGCCTAAATTGATCATGTGATTAGGGGAGTAATTATGGTTAATTTATTCAATCAGATCGTACAGGATGATCATAGACGATTGTACTATACGACCCGAATCTATCAGGGGATAATAATTAATCGTTGCATATCATACAAGATGAAATTCCATAATTATTCTTTAATTATCCTGGATGATCCCCAATATCGTACTGGATGATTAGTACAAATTTGAATTGATCATACTATACTATAGTCTTATCATACAATACTATCAGTTCAAATTCTTCACATTGCACTGAATGATCCTGCGATCGTACTGGATGATCTTCAAAGCCCTCTGCTTAAGTTTTCTCAAAATACTAAGTAAGAGTCTTTGGTATGCATTGAGTCTCCATTCTTCTGGAGAAAACTTGAAGAGAGAGCCTTGAAAGGGAGAGAGGAAAGGGTGGAGTTTGAGAGGGAGAAGATCCTTGTGGGTTTCAAGGGAGATTGGAGGGGTTTTAACGTGGTTGCTTCGGTAAGCTTGCACCTTAATACCATCATAATTAAGGTTTGTCTTAAGATAAGTTTTGGGAAGAAGAAGATTTCATTAGTGTCAAAGGACCAGGCTACTCCGCCGCACCGGGGAAGGTGAAAGAGATTCAAGATTCTCTGTCTGTGAAAGGATTTGTGCCATCTCCTGGAGGGAGAAAAAATATTACAGTCCTCTGTCGCACCGGGTTGGTGAAAGAGATTTTGTAAGGGCTTATCCGCCTAGCTATAGGGGCTAAAAGAGAGTCACTAAATGTTTAGTGCAATACCTAGAGTGGGTGACTCCGGGGAGTGGACGTAGGTCAGGCTGACTGAACCACTATAAATCTCTGGTGTGTTTATTCTTGGTTTTATTTTTTTACACTTTATTTTTTTTCCATTTATTTTTATGATAATTGTGTGGTTGAAAATCTCTAATTTTTTGTTATTGTGAAATTACTTTGCTTCTGCATTGAGAGATAGAATTATCAGTTTTCAGATGTTGAAAAAGATTTAAAAAGGGAAATTTTTCTTTTTTGTTTAAAATTTTTTTTAATTAACCAATTCACCCCCCCCCCCCCCCCCCCCCCCCCCCCCGGGTTAGCCTCGGGCTTGTTCTTAAAGCTTTAATAGCCCTCACAAACTTTCACCAAGATCATAAGGTATGATTAGTACAAATAACCTGTTAGTATTATACGAAGAATACGGCACTTTATGATCATTTTAATCAATTATGCTGATCATCCAATACAAATTGAGAATCGTCTAGTATGATTAGTTTAAATAACTTGGATTATCATCTCGTACGATTGGCGATGATAAAATATCATCCCATGCAAAGATCGGGTCGTATAGTATTATTACTTAAATTGCATGTATTTTTAAGGTTTATTCATTAAAAGCCAAAGTGGATTTAATTGAAGTTTAAATGATGTGTATTTGACATTTAAATTATTCCAATTTTTAGAGGTTAGAGTTATTGATTCAGTTTTAAAGAACTTATATATTAATAACTCCCTAAGTGAATGGAGTTATCAATTTCTAAGTCCTAAGGCTTTCAAGATGAACACCCATCCTCTATGCAGGAAAGGTGAACATATGAGAACTTCCAAAATTTATTAGAGGGAGAGAAAGGGACCTTACAATCCAATACAAAGTACCCTCCAGGTGGAATCTAATATGTTGTATAAGGCAGATGTGTTATTGATTGTTTGAAGATCTCCAAATCCAATGCAATAGTGCCCTCATGAAAGGAATTGTGCACAACACATCGGAGATCTTTTGGTTGTTTAAGTGTGTTAAATGTCTTCAAATTTAATACAAAAAGGCCCTACAAAAGGAATCAGGCCTTAAGCAAAAAGACCTTAATTCATTTAATTTAAATTAATTATAAAATTTAATTGATCAAAATAAATTTTAATCAATCAAATTATCAAATTAATTTAGTTTAAATGAATTAAAATTTAACTTAAATTTTTCTAAATTTTATTCTAATATTTGGAACTTTTAATTAATTATTAATTTTTAATTAATTTTAATTAATTATTAATGAATTATAAATGAAATATTATTAAAAATTATTTAAAAATTTTATTTAAAATTAGATTATAAATCTCTGAATTTTACTTAATTTTATTTGACTTTTATGAATTTTTTAATTTTATTTATTATATTTAATTAATTATAAATGAATTTATTTAATTAATGAATTATAAAAATGATTTAAATTCTAATTTTATTAAAATTTTTATTTAAGTTTGAATTATTAAATTCTGATTTTTAACTAATTTTATTGAAATTTTAATGTATTTTTAAATTTTTATTTATTATATTTAATTATTTATTAATGAAAATGATTTATTAATGGATCAAAATTAAAATTTATTTAAGAATTTTTATTCTAAATTGAAATAATAATCTCTATATTTTATTTTAATTTATTTGAATTTTAATATATTTTTGAATTTTATTTATAATCTTTAATGAATTATTAATAGAATTATTCAATTAAAAAATTAGAAATTTAAATTTTTAATTAAAAAATTATTTAAAATGAATTTAATAATCTCTGAATTTCATTTTTTTATTTTGAATTTATTTTGTATTTTTTGAATTTTATTTGAATTTAAATATTTTTTTATAAACTTCATTTAATATTTGATTAATTAAGGGTATTTTAATTATTAATTATATTTAAATGAGATTAAAATTTGGATCTGATTGTTTAATGATTTTAAAATCTATTCAGAATTAATTGAAGTTGATTTTAAATTTTTAAGGGTTTTATTTGATTTATTGGATTTATTTTTAAGGATTTATAACATAGGACTTAGTGAATTTAATAGTTGTTTGAAGATCAATTAGTGTCAAATCAATGTGTATTAGATTCTTGGGGTTATCTATATTTATGTTTCATCCCAAAAGGGATGTGTATAATTCATCCTAAATTTGACTAAGTTGACTAAGATAAGGTCATTAATTATTGTCCTTAGTGTCACTAATTACAATCACATCAAACAAAGATGACAAGTGTCTTAAAGCTAGATGATATGGAAATGAATGAATTTCAAGTATTTAAGTCAAATCATGACTTAGACATTTGAAAATTTAAATGAAAGATAATGATATATCGAATGAGGTCAATAGGACTAAGTTAAATCAATAATATGTCATATATTAACTTAGTACAAATTGAACTCAATTCATTAAAAATTTGGAGAATAATTAAGGGAAATAGGAATTTAAAACTATCATAATTATTCTCCAAATGATCAACAAATCCCCATAGATCTATTTTTCCTTATTCAAGCTCTGCTTAATGACTCAAATGAGTACTTATAAGCATGCAAATCAAATTAAAATTTATTTTTATAACTTTAAATATACAAATTAAATAATGATGCTTAATATTATAAGTTTAATAATTATGAAAATATAGCTTAAATAAATATATGACAATTACTCGATGCTAGAAAAATGCATAAGAATATTTGGGCCAATTTCTATATTCTTTGGATTTTATTTAAGAAAATATTAATTAAAAATAGAAATAGGATAAATGAAATTACTTAAAATTTATATAATATTTTTACTTAAAATTAATTTTAAATGCAAGAGAATGAAAAGCTGAAGAAAATGAATATTTATATGTAATTTTTGGTTGAATATTTTATTTTTATTATTTTTTGAAGTTTATGCTATTAAAAATACATTTAAAATAAATTATATTAATTATAATAGAAATGGCAGAGCCGGCAGGCCACATGTCACACTGTGATTGGGGGACCCCAAACTCCGGGGCGGCACTTAATCATTAGTAATAATTGCACCATCATGCAATCATTACTAATGATTGACAACGGTGTGGAAATAAGTGTCACGACACTTAACCATGTAGGCGGAGTGCGGTGATCGTTTGATCATCCGTGGTTTGGGATGAAGGGTCCAGATCGCACATGACAGCGGATGGAACAATAGATTGAATCATGCGATTTGGATGAACAATCGAATGACGTGATATGAGCTGTTGATCTTGAAATCAACGGCTCATATATTGTACAGTTCATAGAACATTTATCAAACCCTAATGATGAAGAATGGATCAAACTTGAAAATGGCTAAATGGATTTTTATAAAATTTAAAGCAGAACTTTATTAAAATCAAATAAACAATGGGGAGCTGATTTTATGTTCTAAAATGCACTTTACACAAGTTATTTAACCCTAATGCTTTTAAACTAGGGTTAGAGATATATCTAGATAGGATGGATCATTTTGGATGATTAAAGGCTTGTTGAGCTTGTATTTTGTCCGAGAATAATCTTCTAGAAGTCATTGTGGTCTGAAATAGGTTGGATTGATGGTTATAGGGGTTGGACGGACTTTAGGTTGGGTTTTGCCAGAAGCTCGCCGCCGGCAGCATTCAACCGTCGGATTTGAACTTGGGGAATGAAGAGGAGGTCCTTGGGAGTGGAAACAAAAAGAGATCTGGCCGGGAGAGCTTGAGGGTAGAAAGAGAGTGGGTAGGTGTTTAATGAGCTCTCTTAACCATTTTGGCAATTCAAATCCCTTGGAATGACTTAGATGGCTAGGATTCATTTGGAGGGTTGTTTGGATGCAAGCCACCTATCTAAGGGTTATTAGGGGACAAGGAATCAAAAGGACAAGCAAAGGACTATGAGTTGTAAAGTTAGTTTTGGCCTCACATGGGTGGTTAGGGCAATTTTCTTAGCTTAGGGTTAATCCTTGGGTTTAGTGGTAGTTTAGGAAGCTTCTAGAATAGGTTTAGGCTATTGGATTTGATTGTATTAGATTAGAATAGATTGGATTAGTTGAATGGACCATTTAATAGTCATTCAAACTCTTCTTAACCATTTGACTGGTCAACAAGTCAAAGGTTGCTGAGGTGGAACCTAGGTGGCAAGTAAGGGGGCATACTGGTCATTTGAAATGGTTTGGAAGCTATGTAATACTATGGTATGGATATTTGGATGAGGGTTGACCATGAAAGGTTTCCTTTAACTTGAGTTGACTAGAAGGACTAGTCAACTAAATCATGATGACTAGGATTGATCTTAATAAACACTTGACATTGTGTTAGAATGATTTTCAAGAAATCTAAATGAATAGGTTCTAGATATGAGATAATGAGTCTTTATGGACTGGAGTTTGACCATTTCTTAGCTATTTGACTAAGTCAACTTAGATAATGAATAATTCATGATAGGTTTGAATATACTTGAGATATGTCATTGCATGATTGAATGATTAGGAAGGTTGATTTAGGTGTATATAAGGAATTGGGTTAGAATGAGTTCACCTAAGCAGGCTTGGGTTCAATTAACCCAGTCAACTGGTGACTAGATCAGTGTGATCAATCCAATCCATTTCACTAGGAGAATAATTTAGGCAAATTTGGTAGAGATTAAAAAGCCATTTGGTGTTGAATTGAAGTTATTTGATGTGTATGATTGGTTGAACTAGTTTGAGCTAGCTCAATCAGATCAAGCTGGTCAACCATTAATTCACAGAACTAGTGATGCGGGATTTGATATATGAGGCTCCTGGTGAAAAGTTTTAGATCTTAGATGAGGTCAAAGAGTTAATGCACTGTATAAAGTAGTACACTAAGATACTTGATTGCAGTGCAAGACTGCAATTGCAAGTGATTGGAACTTGAGTGGGTATTAAATGATTGAAGTTTGAATGATGATTGATTAATTGAATAGATTGATTGAATGACTGATAGGTTTATTAAATGCATACTATATTGACTTTTGAAAATGGTTAGATGATTGACAATTTAGTGGATATCAATCCCTAGAGGTTCAATCAGGGGTTTAAAAGATCCTCATGACCTCATATAAAAATGAGATCAATAGCTGAGAGGAAAAATAAAACTTTGCAAGAAGCTGTTAGGGCTATGCTAGCTGAATATTCTCTCCCTAGATACTTCTGGGCAGAAGCTGTAAATACAACTTTTTATGTTTTGAACAGGATAAATGTTTGATCTAAATTAAATAAGACATCATATGAACTCCTTAAAGGTAGGAGACCCAACCTATCTCAATTATATATCTTTGGGTGTAAATGTTTTTATCCTAATCAATGGAAAATCACCCTTAGAAAAATTTGATCCCAAATCTGATGAATGAGACTTCTTAGGTTATTCATCTGTAGGGAAGGCCTTTAGTGTTGAGAATTATGTAAATTTAGAGATTGTTGAGAATGGTGCAAATCTGTTTATTCAAGTGAGCTTTTGATATGAGTTATTTTGATTATTACAAAAACTTATTGTTTGTTTTTTATTTCTCCTAACAAATATTAGAATTTCTATTTTGTGTGTACAAATATGTCTTTCAGGAAATTCACACTCCAGATTGCTGAAGGCTTCAAGTTAATTTGTTAGAGTTTATTGTAAGTGAAGTCTGTAATTTTTATTTTTCTTGAGTTTGAGAGAGTGTGATTGTAAGTTGGATAACTATGCACACACACACAAGGGAAGTGAGATAATTTTGTTTTAAAACTAATCATACAGTACGATCTGTGATCGTATGGGATGATTTGTGTCATTTCTCCTCTTAAACAAACCTCCTAGTCAAAATTTTTTTCTAAGTATGAATCGTACAGTACAAAATATTTTCGTACATCATTTTTCAAAGTACGAAATGGAGCTCATACTGTTCGTACTAGATCATACAGGACAAACAGTTAATATTTTGAACTGATCATACAGTATGTTTTTTGTTCGTATATCATTTTTCAGAGTACAAAATATGGGGTTCACATGTTCATATAGCATCATACGGGACGAATCGTTTAATTTTTTGAACTCTTCGTACAGTACGAAATTATTTTGTATATCATTTTCCAGAGTATGAAATCTGGGTCATATATGTTCATATATAATCATATCGAACGAATATTCCATAGTTTGAACTATTCGTACGGGATGATATTCGATCGTACAGTATGATCTGAATTCATCAAACTTGAAATTTTAAGTTTTTGGATAGTTCTTCTTCTCATTTGTATATAAGGGTCTTGAGTGGGCTTGAGGAGTGTGTTTGGGAGAGTGTTTTGAGAGTGAAGAGTGAGAGATTTTGTGTAAGGAAATTATGAGGGGATTCACAAGGTTGTCCAATAGTGAGGATCTCTTTCTGGTTCTTTAAAGTTCTTCCCAACCTTCTTAGAAAGCTCTTTGAAGAGAATTATCGAAGGAGGTTCGATTCTCTACCTTCACTAAGGAGGGTGAGAAAGAAAGAGTGGTACTCTGCCATCACCAGGAGGGTGAGAACGGACGTGTGGTACTCTTCCATCACCAGGAGGGTGAGAAAGGATATGGGGTTCTCTGGACTAGGTGGGTGAAAAAGGACGACGATTCTCTGCCTTCACCAGAGGGTGAAAAAGGACGGCGGTTCTCTGCTGCACTGGGATGGTGGAAGAGAGTTTGTAAAGGCTTCTCCACCTTGCTGTAGGGGCTAAAGGAGAGTCACTTGAGTATAGTGCAATACCTAGAGAAGGAGTCTCTAGGGAGTGGATCTAGGTCGTGTTTGACCGAACTACTATAAATTCTGGTGTTCTCTGTTCTTATTTTATTTTCTACAAATTTTATTTTCTGCTTTGAACTGTATTTTTTCTGTGGTTGACAAGCACTAAATTTTCACATATGATTATACTGTACGAATTGGATCGTACTATATAATATATTGAAGTTTCGTATAAAAGGTTTTCAAAACTTCCAAGAGTTTTTTAAAAGTACCAATTCATCCCCCCTCTTGGTTAGCCTAGGAACGTAATTAATAGGTCTAACAACATATTCACACTTTCAAGTGGTATCAGAGCCTATTTCAAAAATTACTGTTTAAATTACTTTTTGAAATTTGATCATGGCTAATGTTGGAAACTGAAATACACCTGAGGGTTATTCGATCACTAGGCCTCCATTGTTTGATAACATCCCATTTGATTTTTGGAAAACTCGCATGTCTACTTTTCTGCAATCACTTGACTATCGCTTGTGGATTTTTGTACAAGAAGGATACACTGAACCTATTTGAATTATAGAAGGAATTAGAGTTCAAACACCTTTTGCTGAATGGATTGTAGAAGAATATGATTTAGCTCAATTAAATGCTAAGTGTTTGAATAATTTCTTTTGTGAATTGAAATCAGAAGACTACATGTGTGTTTCTACTTATAAATCTGGAAAAGAGATTTGTGATAGACTTTGCATCACATATGAAGGAACCAATAAGTAAAACAATCAAGATTGAATATTCTACTGCATGATTATGAATTATTTCACATGAAACCAAATGAATCAATCTTTGACATGTATACTCATTTTACACATATTGTAACTTCATTGCATGCTTTAGGTAGGGAACTAATAAATTCTAAAAAAGTTAATAAGATATTATATTGTTTGCCTACTTCCTACGATGCAAAGATTACTGCTATAACAGAGTCAAAAGACTTAAATGTTTACTCTATTGACAATCTATTTGGTTCACTGATTGCTTACGTGCAGGGAGTGACTCAAAGACAGATTGATGCAGGTGATAGAAGAAAATAAAAGAACATTGCACTAAAAGTAGATGACTCGGAGAGTGATCAATCTCAGCCTGAGGATGAAGATGATATTGCCTTAATGACAAGGCAGTTTAAAAGTTTCTTAAAGAGGAAGCAGAGGAGATGCCAGCAGTAAAACAAAGGTAAGTTCCATAAAAATGTTAAGGCTTCTAATGATGTTTTTTGCTATGAGTGCAGGAAGCTAGGACACATAAAGACTGAATGCCCCAATCTCAAGGCCAATCCTAGCAAGAGAAAGCCGAGGAGAAACCAAAGGATAGAAGGGATAAAAATAGAATTCAACGACCATTTTGGGCGGACTCAGATTTAGATTCTTCAAAAATAGCACCTGAAGAGGAAGTCACGAATTTGTGCTTGATGGCTAACAATCTTGATCATTCAGATCAAGAAGAGGTATGTGACTTAAGTTATGATGAGTTATTTGAAGTTTCTGAACACATTCATTCTGTATATAGGAGACTAAAGAAACTGCATGCCAAACTGAATCTAGACTTCTTAGAATTGTAAAATGAATATGAAATTCTTAGGAAAGATCATGCATTAATTGATAACAACTACATGACATTGTTGGATGAGTTTGATGATTTAAATAAACCGTATAAACTTTTAAAATCATCACACACTGAACTTGAAAATGATTTCAAAATATTTATGAATGAATCGGATAGTAGAGAGCATAAGTTAAAGATTAATAATTCGATTCTAGAAAGTGCAAATACATATCTTGAAATTAAATTGAAAGTACTTAAGGAAAATAGGAAATCACCTAAACTTGAAGATTTTCACAAAATCTATCACAAGTCAATTAATTCAAAATCTAAAAAAAGATCTTATACTGCACATAGATTAGTGAATCCTTTTCCTGGAGTAAAGTGTTTTTCTTGTGGCATGATTGGACATATTTCTCGCACTTGTACTATTCATCGTAGAGCACATTTAGTATGGAGACCATAGATGCATAAAACACAGCATATCATACATACATCTATTTTAAAATTGCCAAGAGGAGAACCCAAACTTGTTTGGGTTCCTAAGTCTAATGTTTGATAATTTTATAGTAAAGCTCTCACACAAGACCTCGTGAGAGCATATGGTATCTGGACAGAGGCTATTTAAAGCATATGACTGGAGATGCAAATCAATTCATATCACTGGAAGCCAGGAATGGAGGCAAGGTTACACTTGAAGAAAATACCACTAAGAAAGTGATAGGTATAGGTATGATTGGAAATTCAAAAAATTTTATAATTGAAAATATTCTGTTAGTAGAAGGTTTAAAACACAATCTGTTGAGCATAAGTCAATTGTGCGATAAAGGTTATCATATAAAATTTTTGCCTACTAGATGTGTTATTAGTCAAAATAGAACTGTTGTGTTGAATGGTGATAGAGTAAATAATGTATACATGCTAGATTAAAATTCTATGAAATCTTCTACTGCTTTTTATTTGAAAATTGTATCTGATGAATTATGATTATGGCATAAAAGACTTTGTCATTCTAGCATGAGAAATATTAGGAAAATCACCCCAAAAGAGTTAGTTAGAGGTATACCCAAATTAGACTTTATAAAAGATCACTTACGTGATGCATATCAACTAGAAAAATAAGTCAAATCATCTTTCAATTCAATCAAGGAAATTAGAACTAGCAAGCCCTTAGAAATTCTTCACATGGATCTCTTTGGACCCATTAGTATCTTAAGTTTAGGAGGAAAAAAATTTGGGTATGTAATTGTGGATTATTATTCTAGATTCGGTTGGATTATATTTTTGAATCATAAGAGTGAACCATTTGAGGAGTTCAGAGATTTTGCCACTTGGATTCAGAGAAAACTAGGTTGTGAAATTGTAACTATCCAAAGTGATCATGGGGGAGAATTTGAAAATGAATTGTTTGATGATTTTTGCAAATCTCATGGGATAGAACATAACTTCTCAGCTTCTAGGACACCTCAACAAAATGGAGTAGTTGAGAGAAAGAACAGGATATTAATTGAAACTGCTAGAGCCATGTGGGCAGAATATTCACTTCCAAAATATTTTTGGGCTGAAGCAGTTAGTACAGCTTGCTATGTATTGAATATGGTGTACATTAGATCAAAATTAAATAAGACATCCTATAAACTTCTTAAAGGTAAAATTCACAACCTCTCACATCTATATATTTTTAGATGTAAAGTATTCATACATAATAATGATAAAACTCTCTTAGGAAAATTTCATTATAAATCTGATGAAGGAATTTTTCTATGATATTCAAGTGTTAAAAAATCCTATAGAGTTTTTAATAGAAGGATATTGGTAGTTGAGGAGACCACTCATGTTATTTTTAATGAATCTGATAATACTAGAGGGTCTAGGTTGGATGAAGATGAAGTTGAGGAAATAACACAAAAACTTGAAAATGAGAAAGTTGAAGAAAGGGTTGAAAATGAGGAAGAAAATAAATTGCCTAAGGAATGAAAATTTGTTAAAAGTCATCCTAAAGAGTTGATTTTAGGAGACACAAGTGAAGGAGTTAGGACTAGGCATGGTTTGAGGAAAGAAGTCAATCACTCAGCCTTTATTTCAATAATTGAACCCACTAATATAGATCAAGCACTTTTAGATGAATTTTGAATTTTAGCCATGTAAGAAGAATTGAATCAATTTATAAGAAATAATGTTTAGGAGTTAATAGAAAGGCCAAAGGATCAAAGTGTAGTTGGGACTAAGTGGGTGTTCAAAAAAAAATGAATGATTCAGAGGTTGTGATTAGAAATAAGGCTAGATTGGTAGCTAAGGGCTCTAACCAAATAGAAGGGATTAATTTTGAGGAGATATTTGTCCCTGTAGCAAGACTTGAAGTAATTAGGGTTCTATTAGCCTTTACATGTTTTAAAGGTTTTAAATTGTATCAAATGTATGTTAAAAGTACCTTTTTGAATAGGGTGATAGAAGAGGATGTTTATGTTGAGCAACTTCCAGGTTCTGAAAATTTTAAATTCCCTAATCATGTTTTCAAATTAAAAAAGGCATTGTATGGACTAAAACAGGCACCTAAGACTTGCTATGAGAGGTTAAGTACTTTTCTATTAAATGGATCATTTTTAAAGGAAGTGTGGACAACACTCTCTTTTTAAAAAGAATGGAAAATGAGATATTCATTATTCAAATTTATGTGGATGATATTATTTTGGATCAACTGATAAAAATCTATATGATGAATTTTCAAAAACAATGAGAAGTGAATTTGAGATGAGTTTGATGGGAGACTTGAGTTATTTTTTTAGTTTTATCATAAAATAAAATGAGGAAGGAACTTTTCTTAGTCAGTCTAAGTATGTTAAGGATATCCTCAAAAAGTATGAAATGGATAATGCTAAACCAGTAACTACACCCATAACTTCCTCAGTGTAGTTAGATAAGGATCCTAAAGGAAAATCAATTGATCAAAAGAAGTTTAGAGGGATGATTAGATCTTTGCTTTACTTGACAGCTAGCAGACCTGATATCATGTTTAGTATTTTTTGTGCTAGATTTCAAGTAGATCCTAAAGAGTCACATCTGACTGCAATTAAGAGAATTATGATATATCTTTTGGGGACTCAAAACCTAAGAATTTGGTATCCTAAGAATAGCACTGCATTTAAAATTGTTGGATACTATGATTCAGATTTTGCTAGTTGTAGGGTTGATAGGAAAAGTACTTCTGGAACTTATCAATTTATAGAAAACTTCTTAGTTTCTTGGTCTAGTAGAAAATAGAACTCACTAGCCCTTTCAACTTTAGAAGCTGAATATATTGTCTTAGGAAGTTATGTTTCACAAGTGCCTTGGTTAAAACAACAGTTAATTGACTTAGGATTTTCTTTTGGCACAATTCCAATCTTTTATGATAATACTAGAGCCATATGCATTTCAAAGAATCTTATTCAATATTCTAGAACCAAGCATATTGATATAAGGCATCATTTTATAAGAGATCATATAGCAAAAAGAGAAATTGAATTAAACCATGTTGCTACTAAGGATCAACTTGTAGATATTTTCACAAAACCTCTAGCTTTGACACTTTTAGCATTTTAAGGGCAAGGCTAGGTGTGATTAATCTTAATGCATAATTAAAAATTCTGCAAACTTATTTTGTATGTAAGTGTATGTTTGTTTATGTCAAGTGTGTTTTTTTAAAATAAATTTTTTTAAAAAAAATTTGTTGTTTTTGCTTTGGGAGTTATCTGAGTTTTTCCTTGTTCTATCTTTTTGTCCAGTTCGTACTATATAAAATATTTTCGTACAATATGAATTATGTAGCGTATGCAAGAAAATCTGTAGAGTTGAGGAGATGAAACTATTTTTTTATAATCTTTTCGTACTGTACGATGACATCATCGTACCGTACGATATATACATGTTCATATGTACGAATGTGGACGATTTTATAAGTTTTGTTAATTATTATTACTGATCATACATACAAACTTCCCGTTCATCTGTATGTCCATATTTTCGATTTGGATAAGGAAAAACCTAACCGTCGCTGAACGTTCTTTAATATTCTGATCATCCCACTTAAACATATGTTCATCTGTACGATCGACGTGTTATCTTTTCACATGGATGACCCCAACTGTTTCTGGATGACCATTCATTTTCTGATCGTCCCGGACAAATATGTCATCGTCGGTACGATCGTCAGTCAAAAAGCCTGTATGAAAGGAGCCTCGGGAAGAGCAGTTTACAAAAAACTGTTTCTTTTTTATCAGTTTTTGATTGTCTGTATGAATTCACCTTCGTACCGTATGATAACTTAATCGTACGTACGATCATTTTCCGTATTGTATGATCGATCATTATTCTTTAAATTGGAGAGGTTTAACTGCCATTTCCTTCACATTTTCTTTCAAACCTTCAAACCTTCAACTCTAAAGAATGACTAACAGTAGCAAGCATGCACGAAGGTCTAGGGCTTCCTCATCTAGAGCTGAAAGAGATGATGATTTCCTATCAAAGGAAAATGAAGAAGCATTTAATAGGTATTGTGCAGCAAAAATTATAGCTTCTAGGGTCCTAATTCAATCTGATCTAAATTTCTCTATAATGCCCCTTTTTGCTGCAACCCAATTATCCTTCATTTTGACTCTGATCCATGCCTCAAATCTTTCTAGCCAACATAAGATTTAGTGAGGATCATTTGAGAATTAGTTCTTATGTCTTTAAACAAAGAGTCCAAATAACAAAAGAAGACATAGGAGCTTTTCGGCATCTTAGATCCCAAGGGGTTAGGGCGCATACCTTATCTTCTAGAACCGATGATAACTGGAGTGAAGTGAACCAAACTCTGAGAGGAGTTTGTCAAGTCACTCATTTACCTCGAGTATACACCCTAAATCAAAATGCTAGGATCATACAGCATGTTTTGATAACCTCAATCATTCCTAAAGCTGGTGATCGAGTCAACATGACCCCTCTTTTGTTGATTGTAACATATCTCATTTTGACTGAACAACCATTTGATGAAGCTCAACTCATTATGGACTACATTCATAACCTTTCTGATATTAGGCATCCTAGCAGTAAGAGGAAGAAAAATGTGGCATTAGGTCATCTGATCACATATGTTCTTAAAAAGAAATACAATCTCATTCATCCTGAACCTCCCACTAAATTTCCTATCTTCTTCACCAATGCCTCCTTTCGATCATTATTTCACCAAGATTCAGGGGAAGAAGACTCTGAGGAAGAAGGGGGAGCTCCTACACCTTCACCTGGACCTGATCAAAACTTTTATAAGGATATGGTCCAGCATTTTGATTGTCTCGATCAAAGGTTTGATAATTTAGAGGGTCATCTAAAGATGCAGGATGATAGATATGATGAAGACAAGGGGTGGATTCGAGACAAGTTTAAGTCAGCGAACACTAACATTGCGACCATGAATAACTATTTTGCTATGTTCGTTGCTCCACCACCACCTCCAGATCAGGGTCCCTCAGATTATTAGTGATGATTTTCTGTTGTTTGGCTTAGTATTTGGTTGTATATGTTGTTCTTTTAGGCATGGTTTCTGTGGTTATTGTTATTGTAGTTGGTTATGGTTGTCATTACTTTGGTTGCATGATGGAAGTACTTGCAAGCTTTCATAATTTTTGTTGACTTGAATGTAAGCTTGCTTCATTATATGTTCAATGGAATAGAAAAAGTTATGTTTCTATGCATATTGATATAGTTTGTGATTGTGACTAGAAATATTTTACATTTCTTCACTCAAACGTAGTCGATTATCGTTATAAAATGTTGACTGAATTTATTCTACAATAGTAATTTTTGTGCATAATCTAGTTTCTCAGAATATTTAGATTACATTCTGACTTGGTGTAAATTGGAAGATCATTCTTTTATATTATTTTTAGATGTGTATTACTTAGCTTAAATTATTGCATATTTAATGTCTTAGTATTGCTCTTGTTTCTATCTCAAAGTGTTCATTATTGTATTTGTGCTTAAGAGATTGTGTATTTGAAAAGAATTTTTTTGTAGGCACAAAATGAGCCTAAAAATGAAAAGATGCACAAAGTGTGCCACAAATACAAAAGATGCACAAAGTGTGCCATAAATACCAAAATATGCGCAATGTCGCCAAATTAAAAAAAAAAGAAGGCACAAAATTTGCCCAAAATTAACAAGATGCACAAAGTGTGCCATTCAATTTAAAAATATGCACAAAAGTCTTTAATCCTTCTTTCCTTTAATATTTTTTCAATTACACTAATCAATGATCGTCACTATTGAATTAGAAAAGTAGTAATTTTGATTTCATCATTTCTGCAATAATTATGGTTATATAATACGTCTATTACATTACTGACATAAATCAACTTCTCTTATCCTTGTTATTATGTGATATAAATCATTCTGAGTCATTACTTTTTGCATCGAATTTTAAAATTATAGTTAACTTTCTTTTAACATTATTTTAATCATCAACTATTTTGATTGTTTCCCTTTTTGTTGTTGTCAAAAGGGGGAGTTCATTTGTATTGTTTGATTATTTTTAGCATGGATATTTTCATTTGTATTGTTTGCTTATGTTTAGCATTGATATTTTCATTTGTATAGTTTGCTTATGTTTAGCATTGGTATTAGGATTGATCTTGTTTTTTGTTTGATGTATGGTTACATGTTGTGTATTGCATGTTGTGTGTAATTTTTGTGTTTGTTTTGTATTTTTTTAAGGTTTAGTACCCCTTGCTTCAAATGGATCATTTATTTAAGGGGAGCTTACACTTAGGGGAAGCTTAGGAGAAAAATTATGTTTACTTGTTAACTCAAATAATAATTATTTTGCCATCATCAAAAAGGGAGAGATTGTTGAGAATTGTGCAAATTTAGAGATTGTTGATAATTGTGCAAATCTATTTATTCAAGTGAGCATTTGATATCAGTTGTTTTGATTATTACAAAAACTTATTATTTGTTTATTGTTTCTCTTAATAAATATTAGAATTTCTATTTTGTGTGTACTAACATGTCTTTCAGGAAATTCACACTCCAGATTGCCAAAGACTTCAAGTTAATTTGTTAGAGTTTATTGTAAGTGAAATCTATAATTTTTACTTTTTCTGAGTCTGAGAGAGTGTGATTGTAAGTTGGATAACTGCGCATACACACTGGGGGAGTGAGATAATTTTTTTTTTAAACTAATCATACAGTACGATCTATGATCGTATGGGACGATTTGTGTTGTTTTTCCTCTAAAACGAACCTGCCTAGTCGAAAAAAAATTTTTAAGTATGAATCGTACAGTACGAAATATTTTCGTACATCATTTTCCAGAGTACAAAATGGGAGCTCATACAGTTCGTACTGGATCGTACATGATGAATAGTTTAATATTTTGAACTGATCGTACAATATAATTTTTATTCGTATATCATTTTCTAAAGTATGAAATATGGGGTTCACAGGTTCATACAGCATCATACGGGATGAATCGTTCGATTTCTTGAATTATTCGTACAATATGAAATTATTTCATATACCATTTTCTGGGGCACGAAATCTGGGTCTTATAGGTTCGTACATAATCATACCATACAAATATTCTATAGTTTGAACTGTTCATACGAGATGATATTCGATTGTACGGTACAATATGAATTCGTCAAACTTGAAATTTTTAATTTTTGAAGGTTTTTCTTCTCCTTTGTATATAAGGGTCCTAAAAACTGACTGTCCAAGAGGGCTTCCACAAATTTCTCTTGAGTGGACTTGAGGAGTGTGTTTGGGAGAGTGTTTTGAGAGTGAAGAGTGAGAGATCTTTTGTAAGGAAATTGTGAAGGGATTCATAAGGTTGTACAACAGTGAGGATCTCTTTCTAATTCTTTAAAGTTCTTCCCAACCTTCTTAGAAAGCTCTTTGAAGAGAATTGTCGAAGGAGGTTCGGTTATTTGCCGTCACCAAGGAGGGTGAGAAAGGAGGAGTGGTACTCTGCAATCACTAAGAGGGTGAAAAAGGACATGTGATACTCTGCCATCACCAGGAGGGTGAGAAAGGATTTGGGGTTCTCTGCCTTCCCCAGGTGGGTGAAAAAGGACGACGGTTCTCTTCCTTCACCACGAGGATGAAAAAGGATGACGGTTCTCTGCCGCACCGGGTTTGTGGAAGAGAGTTTGTAAAGGCTTCTTCGCCTTGTTGTGGGGGCTAAAGGAGAGTCACTTGAGTATAGTGTAATACCTAGAGAATGAGTCTCTAGGGAGTGGATGTAGGTCGTGTTTGATTGAACCACTATAAATTTTGGTGTTCTCTGTTCTTATTTTATTTTCAGCAAATTTTATTTTCTACTTTATACTGTATTTTTTTTGTGGTTGACAAGCACGAAATTTTCACATCTGATCGTACTGTACGAATTGGATCATACTGTACGATATATTAAAGTTTCATATAAAAGGTTTCCAAACTTTCAAGAGTTTTTTAAAAGTACCAATTCACCCCCCCCCCCTCTTGGTTAGCCTAGGGACGTAATTAATAGGTCTAACAACCTATTCGCACTTTCGTTTAGAATTTTTAATAAGAGGACCTTGGTAGTAGAAGAGTCTACTCATATAGTGTTTAATGAATAAGATAGTACCTCTGAATCTAGACCAGTATGTGAAGAAGTAGAGGTCATCTAAGGAGTATAAGCTATTAACCTAGGAGATAGAGTAGAACCTAAATGTTGCAAATCTAGTTTTGAAGATGACAAACATGTTTCCAGTGTGTTTTGCTTGGCTAACCCATTTCAGGCACAAAAGATCACGAGCCACTCAAGCCAACTCAAAATCGGGTCCAAGTGTGTCCAATGTACTGTTTTTCTTTTTCTTGAGTCAATTGTAATGTAACTGATCCCCTAGCTAAGTAACCTTGCACACACATACTCAGGGGAGAGCTTGAGTGAAATAGAGTTTCTATTCATTTTTTGTTCAGATCGTCCTGGATGATCTTCACATCATCTTGGACGATCAGGTAAAAACAGAAACCCTAATTAGGGCGACTAAGTTAAGAGGGTCTGATTAAGCAGATTGTCCTGGACGATCTTTGGATTGTACGGGACGATATGCTCAAATCAGAAATTCTTAGCTGCCAGATCAAGTTAGGCAAGTTTTTATTTTAAGTTATTTGATCTGATCGTCCCGGGCGATACGTGTATCGTCCTGGACGATTCAGTACAATCATGCCTAATTTAATCTGATAATTAAGGAAAGCAATTTATTTTTTATTGATACGATCATATCGTCCTGGACGATCGCAGGATCATCCCGGACGATCATGATCGTCTAGTGCATTTCAGCTGTACATCCCAAACTATGCTCAGGACGTTTTTGGCACTTTTTGAACTAATCGTACAGGACGATACCCTTATCGTCCTGGTCGATCAAGTCATTTTTTGGTCGTCCAGCACAAGTTTCTCTGGACGACCCGAACTGTCTTCTGGACGATATTCCTCGATTTGCACTAATCGTCCCGGATGATCGCATGATCGTACGGGACAATATGATAAATTTTTTCTACTGATCGTCCAGAAGAGCCAGATCATCCAGGCTTAAACAGCTGATTTTGAACTGATCGTACAGGACGAACTAGCAATCATCCTGGATGATCATGGCCGACCAGTTGAGATTTAATGCAAATTTTAAGCCCTCCTATAAAAGATATTTTTCTTCCAACAAGAAAAATCTTTTGCCACTTTCCTTCCAAGAGAAACCCTAGAGAGAGAGAGTTTGGGAGAGAGAGAGAGGATCTTGTGAGGGGGAGTTAGTGAGGGATTCACTAAGGTTACTCCAAGCACGGATCAGAGTCGTCTTCTCCGCTGGTCGTCTTTCGTCTAGTTGGTGTTCGTTGTGGGAGGATCATTCGCAAGAAGATCCGGGGTTCTCTGCCCGCTTCAGGTGGAAGCAAAAGGAGGTAGGGTTCTCTGCCTCACCGTGTGGTGAAAAGGAGGTTTTGTACAGGCTTCTCCGCCTTGCTGTGGGAGCAAAAGGAGAGACACTTTTCGTTTAGTGCAATACCCGGAGGGGAGGCTCCGGGGAGTGGACGTAGGCCAAGTTGACCGAACAACTATAAAATCTGGTTTGCTTTTCTGATTCTATTCTGCACTTTACTTTTCTGATATTAACTGCTTGGGTGAATATCTGTGATTGATCTTTTCGTTCTTGTTTACTTGTTTCCGCTACAAAGTATCGAAAAGATTTTTCTGTTCCTCGTAAAATTTTTAAATAACCAATTCACCCCCACTAGGGCTAAACATCCCTATCAAACTTTCAAGTGGTATCAGAGCGGGATTTAAAATTTAGGTTTAAAAACTTTTGAATTTGATCCATGGCTAACTATGGTAATCATAATACTGCTGAAGGTTATTCTATTACAAGACCACCGTTATTTGAAAATATTCATTTTGATTTTTGGAAAACACGTATGTCTACTTTTCTTTAATCGATTGACTATCGCATGTGGATGTTAGTTAAGGATGGATACGAACCACCTTTTAGATTAATTAACAATGTGAAAACTGAACTCCCATTTACAGATTGGACTTTTGATGATCGTGATTTAGCACAGTTAAATGCAAAATATTTGAATTGTTTCTTTTGTGCTTTAAAATCTGAGGACTATATGCGTGTTTCTACTTGTACAACAGGTAAAGAAATCTGGGATAGATTATGTATAACATATGAAGGTACAACTGAAGCTAAACAGTCTAGGTTAAACATCTTGTTACATGATTACAAACTTTTTTGCATGAAACCTAGTGAGACGATTTCAGAAATGTACACAAGGTTCACTCAAATCGTTACCTCTTTGCATGCTCTAGGAAGAGAACTAACTAATTACGAAAGAGTGAACAAAATTCTTAGATGTTTGTCTGCTTCTTACGAAGCTAAGATTACTGCGCTCACGGAATCTAAAGATTTAAATACTTACTCTATTGACAGTTTACTTGGATCACTCATTGCTTACGAGGAAGGGGTGAACCAAAGACAACTTGATGCATGTGAACGAAAGAAGGAGAAGACAGTGGCACTAAAGGCCAAAGATTCAGATGCTAGCACTTTCGGGTCTGATAGCGACGATGTTTCCTTAATCACAAGACAATTCAAGAGCTTTCTAAGGAAGAAGAATAAGAATTTTCAAAAGTGAAATAAAGGTAAAACCAGTAGAAACTTTAAAGGTTCATCTGAATCTGTTTGTTTTGAATGCAGGAAGCCTGGTCATATAAAGGCGGATTGTCCTACACTCAAGGCTCACCCAAGCAAGGAGAAGGGTGAGGAAAAACCAAAGTTCAGAAAGGATAAGAAGAGGATACAAAAGGTGTTCTAGGCAAACTCTGTATCCGACTCCTCTGAGACTGAAGCTGAAGAGGAGGAAACAAACTTGTGTCTGATGGCTGATGATCACCCTGGTCAGTCGGACCAAGAAGAGGTATGTGAGCTTACTTACAATTAATTATTTGAATTATCTGAAAAAATTCATGCATCGTATAGGAAGCTTAAGAAAACCCATGCTAGTTTGAAACTGGATTATTTGACTTTGCAAAAAGAGCATGCTGTGTTGATTAAGGATCATTCCATTATTGATAGTAATCACATGTCTTTACTATATGAGTTTGATGAACTGAATGAAAAGCATTATGATTTAATTATTGAGCATGATGCATTAAAAATATCGCATGTTGAATTAGAAGCTGCCTTTAAGAAATTGAAAGATATGGCATGTGATTTCAAAAGTAATGAAAGCGCGAAAACTTTTGAGATTGCTAGTCTTAACAAGAAGAATGAATTTTTAAGAGTGAAAATTGCTGCTTTTGAAAAGAATAAAAAATAACCTACTTTTGAACAGTTTTATGCACCGCCACCTTTTGAAAAATCTGTTGCAAGTTCATCAAAGCATGTTTCATACACTTCTAGGAAGAGGCACTATCACTCACGATGTTTAGTTAATCCTTTTCCTGGTGTTAGATGTTTTTTATGTGGCATGTTAGGACACATTTCCCACACCTGCACTGTTCACCGTAGTACACATTGGGTGTGGAGACCCAAACTGCCTATTTCACATTACAGCACGCATGCATTGCATTCTTATTTTCATAAGGAAGACTGACGTTTGATATTTTTGTAGGTGTTCTCTCATACAAGACCTCGTGAGAGCATGTGGTACCAGGACAGCAGATGTTCTAGACACATGACTGGAGATGCAAATCAGTTCATTTCGCTGGAGGCCAGAGCTGGAGGCAAGGTTACACTTGGAGATAACACCACCAGGAAGGTGGTAGGCACAAGTATAATTGGTGATTCAAAGAATTTTATGATTAATAATATTTTGCTTGTAGATGGACTGAAACATAACTTGCTGAGCATCAGTCAACTTTGTGACAAGGGATACAGCATCAAATTTCTGCCAACTAGCTGCATTTTAAGCTTAAATGATGAAGTTATTTTATAGGGGCAAAGGATCAACAACGTCTACAAGCAGGATATAAGTTGTATTAAATCTGATAATTTAATTTGCTTAAAAACTTTTGCTGATGAGTCTTGGTTATGGTATAGGAGATTAAGTCATGCCAGTATGAAAATCCTTAGGAGAGTCACCCAAAAGGACTTAGTTAGAGGTGTGCCCAAGCTTAAGCTCACTAAAGATCACCTGTGTGATGCCTATCAGTTGGGGAAGCCAGTCCAGTTCTCGTTTCACTTTGTTAAGGACATTAGCACCTCTAGACCTTTAGAAGTTCTTCACATGGACCTCTTTGGACCCATTAGCACTGCCAGCTTAGGGGGGGGAGTCTATGGGTTTGTGATTGTAGATGATTATTCGAGGTTCACTTGGGTGAAATTTTTGTCACATAAATCTGAGTCATTTAATGAGTTTAGATCTTTCTCTACTTGGATTCAGA
Organism: Dendrobium chrysotoxum; assembly: GCA_019925795.1. NCBI lineage: Eukaryota > Viridiplantae > Streptophyta > Magnoliopsida > Asparagales > Orchidaceae > Dendrobium > Dendrobium chrysotoxum. The sequence goes on along the minus strand of CM034305.1, from coordinate 47,787,998 downwards.
ACAAGTTAGGATGTGAGATTATTACCATCCATACTGATCACGGAGGGGAGTTTGAAAATGAAAGATTTGGAAGTTTTTGTAAGGATCAAGGGATTAGTCACAATTTTTCAGCTCCTAGGACCCCTCAGCAGAACGGGGTAGTTGAAAGGAAGAACAAGACCTTAGTGGAAGCCGCTAGAGCCATGCTTGCCGAGTATTCACTTCCAAAATACTTTTGGGCTGAAGCGGTGAACACTGCCTGTTATGTGCCGAATAGGGTGAATGTGAGAGTCAAACTGAACAAGACACCTTATGAGATCATTAAGGATAGAACTCCAAATCTGTCCCACCTCCATATCTTTGGCTGTAAGATTTTCATTTTGAACAACGGGAAATCACCCTTAGGAAAATTTGACCCCAAATCTGATGAAGGAGTGTTCTTAGGATATTCAAGTGTGGGGAAATCCTTTAGGGTGTTCAATAAGAGGACTTTGGTGGTGGAAGAAACAACCCATGTAGTGTTTGATGAATCTGATCCTAAGGAGTCTAGATCTGAAGTAGAAGATGAAGAGATTGTTGAGGTTACCCAAGGGATTGGAAATATAAATCTGGAGGAAAGGGTAGAACCTCAAAGCACGTTGTCTAGAGATTGGAGATATTCTTCAAGTCATCCTAAAGAACTGATCTTAAGAGACCCTTCTGAAGGTGTTAAGACTAGGCATGGACTTAGGAAAGAAGTAAACCATTCTGCCTTTATCTCAATGACTGAACCCACCAACATCAATCAAGCCCTCTCAGATGAGTTTTAGATTTTAGCTATGCAGGAAGAATTTAATCAATTTGTAAGAAATGATGTTTGGGAGTTAGTAGAAAGACCTAGAAGTTAAAGTATTATGGGAACCAAGTGGGTCTTTAAGAATAAGATGAATGATTCTGGTGTGGTGGTTAGGAATAAGGCAAGATTGGTGGCTAAGGGGTATAATCAGATAGAAGGGATTGATTTTGAGGAGACTTTTGCCCCTGTAGCTAGATTGGAAGCCATTAGAGTGCTACTAGCCTTTGCCTATTATAAGGGATTTAAGCTGTTTCAAATGGATGTCAAGAGTGCCTTTTTAAATGGGGTAATAAAAGAAGATGTTTTTATAGAATAACCCCCAGGTTTTAAGAGTTCCCAATATCCAAATCATGTTTATAAATTAAAAAAGGCCTTATATGGATTGAAACAGGCACCCAGAGCTTGGTATGAGAGGCTTAGCACATTCCTGTTAGAAAGAGAGTTTGTTAAGGGGAGCGCAGATACCATCCTATTTCTGAGGAGAATAGGGGATGACTTACTCATTGTCCAGATCTATATTGATGATATAATTTTTGGATCTTCTGATAAATATTTATGTGATGTATTTTCTAAAATAATGAGTAAGGAGTTTGAGATGAGTATGATGGGAGAATTGTCCTACTTTTTGAGGTTTAGCATAAGGCAAACGGATGATGGAATCTTTCTCAATCAATCTAAATACACTAAGAAAATTTTGAAAAAATATGAAATGGACAAAGCCAAGCCAATCAATACTCCCATGACCTCCTCAGTTCAGTTAGATAAGGATTCAAGTGGAAAATCTGTTGATCAGAAGAAGTATAGAGGAATAATAGGATCACTGCTTTACCTGACTGCTAGCTGACCTGATATCATGTTTAGTGTCTATCTTTGTGCTAGGTTTCAGGCTGATCCTAAAGAGTCCCACCTGACTGCTGTTAAGAGAATTCTTAGATATTTTTTAGGGACCCCAAATCTAGGAATCTGGTACCCTAGGCACAGCACCTCTTTTGAGATCATTGGATATTCTGATTCTAACTTTGCGGGGTGTAGAGTGGATAGAAAGAGCACTTCTGGAACTTGTCAATTCATAGGACAGTCTTTAGTCTCTTGGTCCAGTAGAAAATAGAACTCAGTAGCACTTTCCACTGCTGAAGCTGAGTACATTGCCTTAGGGAGTTGTGTGGCCCAAGTTCTTTGGTTGAAGCAACAAGTCTTGGATTTAGGGTTACCTGTTGGCACAATTTCTATTTTGTGTGATAATACTAGTGCCATCTGTATCTCTAAGAATCAAATCCAACATTCTAGGACCAAACACATTGATATAAGGCATCACTTCATTAGGGACCATGTTACCAAAGGGGACATTGAGCTACATCATGTAGCAAATGAAAATCAGCTGGCTGACATATTCACTAAACCACTGGCCTTTGACTCATTCAGCATTTTGAGAACCAGATTAGGAGTGATTGATATAAATGCTTGATTCTAATGACTGCTGATTTCTGATTATTCTGATTGTTATTCTTTTTTCTGTTAGTTAGATTTTTAGTTATTTGATTATTTTTTTTCAGTTGTTTTTAGTTTTTATTCTTCTATTTTCTGTTTTAGCTTTAGTGTCAGTTTAATTTGAGTATTTATTTTGATATGATTTAGTTTTTACCTATTTTATTTACTGATTCATCTCGTTTATCTACTGTCTTATGTGTTTGAAAATAAAAAAAAATGGATTTCTGACTAAGAGTTTTTCCTTATTTTATCTGAAAGCTTGTAAGCAGTGATTGATTCCACTGGATCTGTTAAAGGGAAGAAACATTGATGATTGTTTCTCTTCCTCTAACTCCTTTACTGGTGTATGGTTTCTTTTGGATAAAAATTGTTTTCAAAATTAAAACATTAATTTTTGAAATAGAGATTTATTTTATCATCCTACAGTAATCTACCTCATATGAATAGTATTTTCAAAGTCTTGAGTCACTATTATGATTTTCTAAACCAAATGATTGCATTTATCATATGATGTATGGCTTTTATTTTGTGAATCATTCTTCCTTATTGTAGAGAGTCATCTCCTATGTCTGGAAGATAGTTTCACAACTGAGACTCTTTATTGATTATGAAAATAAGAAAGCTTACAAAAGATGCGCAGTGCGCCAAATAAATTAAAAAAGAGACATAAAATGAGCCCAAAACTGAAAAGATGCGAAATTGCCAAATTGGATACACAAAGTGTATCAAAAATGAAAAGATGCGTAAAGCGCCAACCAAATTGAAAAAGAGGCACAAAATGAGCCCAAACCAAGCTTTCTTCCCTTTCAGATTGTTAAATGTCTTAGAAAAATCCGTGCGCCACTTAATATTTTCAAAAGCCTGAGTTTGAAAATCCTGATTTCTGATTCCTTACTTTGTAACATTATTATATCAGATATTTTTCTGGAACGAGGCTTGAAAGGATCTCTTTTCAAATCTAATTTCTTTCCTTCTGAATCAGATTTTTGTTTTGAAAGAGGTTTGCATCGATAAGGTGCCCGGGGTCGGAGTTACGAAAGTTGATTTTTTTTCCAAACTTTTCTAGATTTTAGCGCTGTCAATCATCTTCTTATTGGTATTTGGATCAAAAATCAACGGAGAATTCTATTTTGTAGTTATTTTCTTTTCTGTTCTGTACTGATATTTTTAGTATTTCTGTTTACCCTCCTCCTTTTTGTGATGTCAAAAGGGGGAGTCAGTTGTAGTCGTTTCTATTTTTGTTATGTATTATATTTCCTGTATTGATTTAGTTGTTAAATAAAAATTTAAAAAAATATTTGTCTTTAGATCTCCTAGTTATTTTTTATTTTTTATTTTCAAACTACTGTACAAATGTTTGCCATCATCAAAAAGGGGGAGATTGTTGCAAATATGGTTTTGATGATGACAAACATGTTTCCAATGTGTTTTGCTTGGCTAACCCGTTTCAGGCACAAAAGATCACGAGCCACTCAAGCCAACTCAAGATCGGGTCCAACTGTGTCCAATGTACTATTTTTCTTTTTCTTGAGTCAATTGTAATGTAACTGATCCCCCAGCTAAGTAACCTTGCACACACACACTCAGGGGGAGAGCTTGAGTGAATTAGAGTTTCTGTTCATTTTTTGTTAAGATCATCCTGGACGATCTTCACATCGTCCTAGACGATCAAGTAAAAATAGAAACCCTAATTAGAGCAACTAAGTTAAGAGGGTCTGATTAAGCAGATTATCCTGGACGATCTTTGGATCGTACGGGACGATATGCTCAAATCAGAAATTCTCAGCCGCCAGATCAAGTTAGGTAAGTTTTTATTTTAAGTTATTTGGTCTGATCGTCCCGGACGATACGTGTATCATCCTGGATGATTTAGTACAATCATGCCTAATTTAATCTGGTAATTAAGGAAAGCAATTTATTTTTGATTGATACGATCATATCGTCCTGGACGATCACAGGATCGTCCCGGACGATCATGATCGTCTATTACATTTCAGCTGTACGTCCCGAACTATGCTCAGGATATTTTTGGCACTTTTTGAACTAATCGTACAGGACGATACCCTTATCATCCTGGACGATCAAGTCATTTTTTGGTCGTCCAGCACAAGTTTCTCTGGACGACCCGAACTGTCTTCTGGACGATATTCCTAGATTTGCACTAATCATCCAGGACGATCGGAGGATCGTACGGGACGATATGATCAATTTTTTCTACTGATCGTACAGAAGAGCCAGATCATCCACGCTTAAACAGCTGATTCTGAACTGATCATACAGGATGATCTAGCGTTCGTCCTTGACGATCATGGCCGACCAGTTGAGAGTTATGGCAAATTTTAAGCCCTCCTATAAAAGATATTTTTCTTCCAACAAGAAAAATCTTTTGCCACTTTCCTTCCCAGAGAAACTCTAGAGAGAGAGTTTGGGAGAGAGAGAGGATCTTATGAGGGGAGTTAGTGAGGGATTCACTAAGGTTGCTCCAAGCAAGGATCAGAGTCGTCTTCTCCGCTCGTCGTCTTTCGTCTAGTTAGTGTTCTTTGTGGGAGGATCGTTCGCAAGAAGATCCGAGGTTCTCTGCCTGCTTCAGGTGGAAGCAAAAGGAGGTCAGGTTCTCTGTCTCACCGTGTGGTGAAAAGGAGGTTTTGTACAATCTTCTCCGCCTTGCTGTGGGAGCAAAAGGAGAGACACTTTTTGTGTAGTGCAATACCCGGAGGGAAGGCTCCGGGGAGTGGACGTAGGTCAAGTTAACCGAACCACTATAAAATCTGGTTTGCTTTTCTGATTCTGTTATGCACTTTACTTTTTTTATATTAACTGCTTGGGTGAATATCTGTGATTGATCTTTTCGTTCTTGTTTACTTGTTTCCGCTGCAAAGTATCGAAAAGATTTTTCTGTTCCTCATAAAATTTTTAAATAACCAATTCACCCCCCCCCCTTCTTGGTTAGCCTCGGGACTAGTTCACTAGGGCTTAACATCCCTATCAAACTTTCACTAAAGAACCCCTACCTTGAGAATGGAGATACTCATCTAGTCATCTTAAAGAACAGATCCTAGGAGACCCGTCTGAAGGTGTTAAAACTAGGCATGGACTTCAGAATGAGGTTAGTCATTTTGCATTTATCTTCATGATAGAAACACCAATATAGATCAAGCCCTAGCTAATGAATTCTAGATCCTTATAATATAAGAAGAGGTAATCCAATTTATTAGAAATAATGTATGAACTAGTCAAAAAACCTAAGGAATATAGTGTTTTTGGAATAAAGTGGGTTTTCAAAAATAAAATGAATGATTCTGGAATAGTGGTGAGGAATAAGGCTAGATTAGTAGCTAAGGGATACAATTAGATTGAAGGGATATATTTTGAGGAAACTTTTTACCCCTGTAGCTAGACTAAAGGCCATTATAGTGTTACTAGTCTTTGCCTGCTTTAGAGGATTTAAGTTGTATCAAATAGACATTAAGAGTGCCTTTCTATTTTGAAAATTCTTAATTTCTCAATTATGTGTTTAAGTTTAAAAAGGCATTATATTAGCTAAACCAAGCACCTAGAGCCTGGTATGAAATGCTGAGCACATTTCCCCTAAATAGAGCTTTTGTTAAGGGTAGTGTAGACACCATCCTATTTCTTAAGAAAGTAGGAGAAAATCTACTTATTATTTAGATTTATGTTGATGATATATTATTTGGATTCACATATAAAAATCTATGTAATGAGTTTTCAAAAATAATGAGTACAGAGTTTTAAATGAGCATGATGGGAGAGCTAAACTATTTTCTTGGATTTAGTGTGAAGCAGAGGGATGATGGAACCTTCCTTAGTCAATCAAAATATATCAAGGATATCCTTAAGAAATATAAAATGGATAATACTAAGGCAATAAATACTCTAATTAGCTTTACTATTTAGTTAGACAATGACCCAAATAAAAAATTAGTTGATCAGAAGAAATATAGAGGAATAATTGGATCACTTCTCTATTTGACTGTTATTTGACCTGATGAAATATTTAGTGTATGTCTCTATGCTAGATTTCAGGCTGATCCAAAAGAATCTCATTTGACTGTAGATAAGAGAATCTTAGATATCTTCTAGGAACCCAAAACTTAAGAATCTGGTATCCTAGGCAAAATACCTCTTTTAAAATCATATGATATTTTAATTCAAACTTTGCAGGCTGTATATTTGAAAGGAAAAGTACTTCTGGAACTTGCCAATTCATAGGACAATCTTTAGTCTCTTGGTTTAGTAGAAAATAGAACTCAATAACCCTATCCACCATTGAGGTAGAATATATTATTGTAGGAAGCTATGTTGCTCAAGTCCTATGGCTAAAGCAACAAATCCTAGATCTTGGACTACCTGTAAGCACCATTCCAATCATGTGTGATAATACTAGTGCAATTTGCATATCCAAAAATCTAATTCAACACTCCCGCACAAAGCATATAGACATTAGGCATCATTTTATAAGAGCTCATGTAGCTGAAGGAGATATAAAACTACATCATATAGCTACTAGAGATCCAATGATAAACTTCTTTACTAAATCTCTAGCCTATGACACCTTTAGCATCTTGATGACTAGACTAGGTGTTATAGACGATCATGATTGATTCAGGATTAATCCAAATATTTAAATAATTTAAAATTAACCAGTTTTTTTGTGTGCTTAAAGTTAATGTCATTTTAAACTTGTGTTTGTTTGTGTATGTTATTTTATTTTGTATTATTTTTTTTAGTAGATGTTGCCTAATCATCACACACTCTTTATTGGAGAAAATTAAAAAAAATCCAAAATTGAAAATAAAAATCAATTTTTTTATTATACTGTATGATCTACACATCTTACATAAATCTCTACCCTTAGTTAAATCAACGGTCCAGATTTATTCAATTATTTGAAATCTTATTATATGATCACTCCTTGGTACTATACGATACACGTGTCAAAGGCCATTGGACAAATTTAAGTTAGTCGGCATGATAATAATTCTACTTTCATATTGTATGAAAACATGTTTGTATTGTACAATCTATTTAGTCAAACATTGTATATAAGACTCCTTGGAACAATAAAATCTCTTCAGATTGTCCAGTACGATACTGATCATATTGTACAATTTGAGCACCTTTTTCCGACAAGTCGTCTAGATGATTTAACTTCTCTGATCATACTATATGGTCTCAAATCGTACTTTATGACTAACTGAAAATCTATAAAAAGGAGGGATTTCCTTAAGTTCAAACCATTTCACTCAAACTCATACCCTCAAAACCTTAAGATTCTCAAATGGCCGAAGGTAGCAAATGAGGCCGTATGACCCAAGGAGGCTCTTCCTCTCGTTGCCTGGTCAATGATCATTTTAAAGCACTAAAGCTGAATCTGCCTACTATAGATTCAAGGATGCTCACATCACCCCCTTTAGAATGCTCAATCAATCTATCCTAAACTTCGAGGTGATAAACCTCTTTGCTTCCACAACTCTTCAATTTCTTCTCACCCTAACATTTTCATTTAATTCTGAACTTCTCTACAAATTTCTAACCAACTTTAGGATTAATGTTAAGAGCTACACCATGACTTCCTATGTGTGTCGACGCCCTAACCATTTAACAATGTGGCTCTAAACTAATTTCAAACCTTAGTCCACTCTCTCAATCAAAATGCACGAATTATCCAGCATGTTCTTCAAACCTCAATTATACTTAAAGCTGGCGATCATGTCAACATCACTCCACTTCTTTTCCTAGTCACCTACTTTATAATGTCCGATACTCAATTTGATGAAGCTCAATTGATCATCAACTATATCTAAAACCTCACTCTAATTCGACTTCCCTTGACTAAGACAAAGCAAAATATCACCCTAGGTCACCTCATTGGTTATATCCTTGAAAAGAAATATGACCTTACTTACCTTGCACCTCCTGATAATGTTCCCATATTCTACATTGATGCCTCCTTCCGTATTCTCTTTCACCATCAATAGGGGCACGAGCACGAGGAACCTATTTTTGATGAAGAAGGGGGAGCTACAGCTACACCTGCACCTGCATAAGAACCAACACCACACCAGTACCACCACATGCACTAGCCTACCATGCTTACCCTCACGAAAAAATAATACAGAGGCTTGAACGATTAGAAACACGGCTGGACTCCCATATTCAACAACAACAATAGCAGCACGAGGCTGAAATGGGATGGTTTAGGGAACAATTTTCTTAAATTCAAGATAAATTCATCTCAATCCATAAATACTTCCAACAACCACCACCACCACTACCACTTGATCAGGGGCCTTCCTACTTTTAGTTTCTATGTGATGTATTTTTCTATTTTCTATTCTTAATTTGTAGATCCTGCTTTTTGGTGATATCAAAAGGGGGAGGAAGTGTTTGGTTGTTTGTATATTTTGTCCATGTTAAGTAATAGTTTCTGCATATCATTTTTGTTTATTTACTTTTAATTTTAAAAAAAATATATTAAAAATTTTTCAAAATTAACTTTTTTTATCTTACCCCTATTTTAAAATCTATCACCTAGTGAGGGGGAGATTAAGAGAATGAAATATTATTTTGCTCTTCAACCAAAAATATTTTCCATCATCACAAAGAGGAAGATTGTTGTAAACAAGGATCCCTAGCTTGTGATTTTAATGATAATAAATATTATTGTTTGAGTTTATTAATTCTTCGAGCAAATATATTGGATATTATTTTTGTCTGTGCACACTAATATTTCAGGAGAAACATACACAACTCAAGATTGAAAGACTCAAATTTGGGTAGAATAGGATGTCAATCAAAAGAGTCTATAATTTTTACTTTCTTATATTTTCTATTTCTTGAGTCTGGCCATGTAAGGGTGTATGTTAAGTTGGTGACCATGCACACACACACTGGTGGAGTAAACAAAATTAGAAATACATCCGATTTTAATGAGGCTCTAGTTGGTATGTTCAGAAGCATCCCATTCGTGGAAAGGCCTGATCAGTATGAGTTTCCTTCTGCACTTGAGTACCAACCCTTTGTGTGGCAGCCTGAAGAGAGATGAAGAGGAGGAAAGAGATGAAGAAGACCTCGATTCTGAGGGTTAGGGCTTGAGAGAGAGGGGGGGATTGATGTTTGTCTTGTTACATTTTTAATTATAGTTTGGCTGAAAACTTTAAACTTAGCTCTTCTAGGATGCAACACATATATGTGTGATGTTAGTCTAAGATATATTATTAATGATGTCATGTTTTGTTTTTAAGACATGTTTTATGTGCTTTTTATCACTCATATGAAAGCATGTGTTTGTAGTTTTTATTTATGTGTTTATTTACATATTAACAAATTCCCTTCATGATTAAATTATAATTATCCTTTTGATATTTTTAAATTCTTATTATTTAATTAACCCTTATAAAAATAATAATTAAAAATTATAAAAAATTAGGATAATAATAAAACCCTAGGTCTTAGTTTGAATGAACTTTGTTTATACTTCATAGGTTGAAAAATCTAATACATAACTCATTCAACCATTTGAGCTATTATCCTAACTTCAATTTATAAATTATACCCTTATGACTTTAATTTTTAAAAAATTATAAGATGAATAAATAATATTAAAAATTAGATATTAGTAATTAAAATTTGAAATCATAGCTAACTTGAGGATGGAATTAGTAATCTCATTAACTCCATACTTAAAATTATTAAGATTGTATGAGAATCCTAAAAAAAAAGTTGATATTCAAAATTATTAATTATGTACTCCAGAAAAGAAAAAAAATAAAAGAAAAAGAACTACGAATAATTCTTAAAAAGAAAAATAAATGAAAAATTTTAAAAGAAGAAGATGAGTACATTCAAAAATTGGTATGAGTGAAAACTTAAAGATTTGAAATATAATCTTATACAAAAGTTATAAAGGATAAGATGAGGGAACTAATAAAAGGGATGATGAACTAATGAAAGTACAATTTTAACTATAACCAATTATTAAAACTATATTATTCACTTCAACATTCAGAAGTTAATAATTAAATCTATAACATATAATTTCGAATTAGGTAATTATAAGAATGATTGATCAAGTTTAAATATTGGTATTTTTCCAAACTAGAAATATAGTTTTGTTTCATTTTACTAATTCTAGATAGTGATATATTATCCTACGTTGTAGAAATTTTATATTATCACTTTTTATTTTGGTTAATCACTTAATCAGATTTACAAGCTTTTATTTGCTTGAAGACAAGCAAGAGTTTAAGTTGGGGAGGATTTGATAAGTGTAAATAAAGTTATGTTTATGTGTTAATTTGTTAGTGAAAATATATTATTTTAGTAGTGTTTGTGCAAAAAAATATAAGAAATGGGCAAAATTTTCAAGTATGGCATAACATCACGGCGTCAGATATAATACCATCGTAACTCCATTATAGACACAATCGGAGCTCCCAAATATGGATATGGCGGCGGCCATTATCTGTTTAACAGCGTCGTAGCATTGGAGGAGTCAAGGCCACAAAGCCCAGCAAACTATCATAGCACCGCAGCGGCCGATGAGTCAGCACTGTAAAGCCTAGTCTCTGGTTGTATAGCACCGCGGTGCCAAATTCTAGCACCGTTAAGTTAGAGGAGTGTCACATAGACTTCATAGTGATCAAGCATCAATAGCGCCATGACGCTAAAGTTGTAACTTTTAAGACACAATCTGCCAAAATTAAATAGCGAGTCAGTGTTAGCAAGCACAGCATAGGAGAAAACTATTCAGCACTGCGACATTAGTTCATTTTATGAGCACCGCAGTGCTAGTGTCTCAAGTACCGCAACACAATTGTCTCAAGTACCGCAATGCTAGAATCAATTTTCTATATTTTTTTATAAATAATATGTTTGTTATGTTAGTAGGGGAGTTCAGTCACTTAGTAAAATTTAGACTTCAGAGTGTCTCTCTGAAATTTTCTTAGGAGTGACAACTAAGGGAATTTAGGGAGTGAAAGTTTGATAGGGATGTTAAGCCCTAGTGAACTAGTCCCGAGGCTAACCAAGAGGGGGGGTGAATTAGTTATTTAAAAATTTCACGAATAACAGAAAAATCTTTTCGATACTTTACAGTAGAAACAAGTAAACAACAACGAAAAGATCAATCACAGAGATTCACCCAAGTAGTTAATATCAGAAAAGTAAAGTGCATAACTGAATCAGAAAAGCAAACAAGATTTTATAGTGGTTTGGTCAACTTGGCCTACGTCCACTCCCCGGAGCCTCCCCTCCGAGTATTGCACTAAACAAAAAGTGTCTCTCCTTTTGCTCCCACAGCAAGGCGGAGAAGCATGTACAAGACCTCCTTTTCACCACATGGTGAGGCAGAGAACTCGACCTCCTTTTGCTTCCACCTGAATCAGGCAGAGAACCCTGGATCTTCTTGTGAACGATCCTCCCACGACGAACACCAACTAGACGAAAGACGACGAGCGGAGAAGACGACTCTGATCCGTGCTTGGAGCAACCGTAGTGAATCCCTCACTAACTCCCCCTCACAAGATCTTCTCTCTCTCTCCCAAACTCTCTCTCTCTAGGGTTTCTCTGGAAAGGAAGGTGGCAAAAGATTTTTCTTATTTTAAGAAAAAAGTTATTTTATAGGAGGGCTTAAAATTTTCCCTAAATCTCAACTGGTCGGCTAAGATCGTCTAGGACGATCGATAGATCATCCTGTACGATCAGTTCAAATTCAGCTGATTTAGCTTGGACGATCTGGCTCTTCTGGATGATCAGTAGAAAAAATTGATCATATCGTCCCGTACGATCCTGCGATCGTCCAGGACGATTAGTGTAAATCGTGGAATATCGTCCAGAAGACAGTTCGGGTCGTCCAGAGAAACTTGTGCTGGACGACCAAAAAATGACTTGATCGTCCAGGACGACAGGGACATCATCCTATACGATTAGTTCAAAAAGTGCCCAAATCATCCTGTATATAGTTCTGGACATACAGCTTAAATGCACTAGACGATCATGATCGTCCGGGATGATCCTGCGATCGTCAGGACGATATGATCGTATCAATCAAAAATAAATTGCTTTCCTTAATTACCAGATTAAATTAGGCATGATTGTACTGAATCATCTGGGATGATATCGTCCGAGACGAACAGACCAAATAATTTAAAATAAAAACTTGCCTAACTTGATCTGGCGGCTGAGAATTTCTGATTTGGGCATATCATCCTGTACAATCCAAAGATCGTCCAGGACGATCTGCTTAATCAGACCCTCTTAACTTAGTCGCCCTAATTAGAGTTTTTATTTTTACCTGATCATCCAGGACGATGTGCATATCGTCCAGGACGATCTGAACAAAAAATAAACAGAAACTCTAATTCACTCAAGCTCTCCCCCTGAGTGTGTGTGTGCAAGGTTACTTAGCTGGGGGATTAGTTACATTACAATTGACTCAAGAAAAAGAAAAATAGTACATTGGACACACTTGGACCTGATCTTGAGTTGGCTTGAGTGGCTCGTGATCTTTTGTGCCTGAAACGGGTTAGCCAAGCAAAACACACTGGAAACATGTTTGTCATCATCAAAACCAGATTTGCAACAATCTCCCCCTTTTTGATGATGGTAAATATTTGTACAGTAGTTTGAAAATAAAAAATAACCAGGAGATCAAAAACTAAATATTTTTTTTTAAATTTTCATTTAACAATCAAACTAATACAGAAAACATAACACATAACATAAACAGACACGACTACGACTAACTCCCCCTTTTGACATCACAAAAAGGAGGAGGATAAAAAAGAACAATGAAACATAAGTACAAACCAAAAAGGAAAACAACTACAAAGCAGAAAACTAGAACAGAGACGGATCCTGATCGGGAGGAGGTGGCGGAGGTGGGTTGAAGTAGTTGTGAATGGCTTGAAAGTGGGCTCCAATCCAGGCAATGTCCTGGTCATGCTGCTGTTACTACTGTGCAGCATAGTCAGTGAAGCACTGGATGTCCTCGGCGTGCTGCTGCTCCTAGGTAGCTACATAAGAGTCCAATCTGGCCTCCCACTGATCGAAGCGCTGCACCAGGTGGTCAAAGGGAGAGGCAATGCGAAGGGGAGCAGGTGCCTTGGGTGTAGCAGGAACTGGAATAGCCTCTTCCTCTTCCTCCTCAACATCCGGGGCGGGCTCCGGATGTAGTCGGGTGCTGTGTAGGACGTAGAATGAGTTGTTTGTGTAGAAGGAATGAGGGACATCAGGAGGGACAGGATACTGAAGGTCATATTTTTTTCTAAGGCATAATGAATGAGATGACCTAAGGCTAGATTTGGGCGACGCCTGTGACCCGGATCTCTAATGGTGGTTAGGTGTTCTATGTATCTGATAATAAGATCAGAGGCATTAAACTCTCGACAGGCCATGATGTAGTAGGTGGTCAAGGACAGTAACTGGGTGATGTGAATTCGATCCCCCGCCTTTGGAATGATGGAGGAATGAAGGACGTGCTGAATGGTCCGTGTGTCCTTGAGAAGGGAAGTGCAAGCGTTGTCATGATAGGGTGCGTTTGTATTGCGAAGGAAGTGATTGACGACACTCCAATCATAATCAGGATCGGTGATAAGTGTATGGAGTTTGTTGCCAGTGACAGACATGTTAAGAATATTATGAAAATCATGGGTAGTGAGTTCCACGGGGCATTGATTGACGTATGATCGAAGAGTGGAATAGTCCACAGAAATACACAAGTTGGCAAAGAAAATTTGAAGGAGTTCAAGATTAAAGGGAAAGGCTAAGGTCAGAATGAAGGTGAGGGAGGTGTGTGCGAATAGATCGAGAATGGGATAGGTGAGGGTGCATGGATTTACGATTTTAGAGTGCGTGATCCCCACGTCACGGTAGCACTCGAAAGCAGCCTGATCAGCTGCATTTGGGAAGCGAGGATCAACATGTCCCCGGGAGAAACTAGCACCCTTTTGACAGGAACATTTGCCACCAGCCATTAGAAATCAAGAGTGTAGGGAAGTAGAAGGAGAGTGGAAGAAAGAGTGTGAAAAATCCTGAAGAAAACTGCTATTTATATAGAAAAATGGCCTGATCGTCCCGTACGATCGCGAGATCGTCTAGGACGATTGGTACAATTATTACGGCCTAGGCGATTATTAAAAAAGGCGGTCCTATGGTCCAGGACGATTAGACATAGACGATCATCCCGAGGAGTCAGGCTGGACAACCGTTGATGAAAAGTATCATCCAGGACGATTAGGTGGATCGTCCAGGATGATATGTAATAAATTTGTCGGACGGGCTGAATTCGAATCGTCCAACAGCTTGACATGTGGATCATCCGGGATGATAAGGTGGATCGTCCAGGACGATGGACAATAATTGGAGCACTGTCAGCCGTTTGATCAGATCAGGAAGATATAGATCATATCGTCCAGGATGATGTAAGGATCATCTAGGATGATCACCAATAATTGGAATTTCTCAGCAGCAGGAGCAGTGCGGGGACGATTTTAAATGAATCGTCCAGGACGATGTTGGGATCGTCCAGGATGATCGGGATATCGTCTAGGACGATGTGAAGAAAACAAAAAAATATGAAGGATGGAGGTGACAGATCAGGATCCCAAAAATACAACCACGAAAATAAAACAAAAATGAATAAAACTCACAGCAAAAACACATAAAAGCAACGAATTTTTTTTTTGCTCGAGTAAATCAGAATTTTTTCTTGATTTTAGATCCAAAAACTAATAAGAAGATGATTTACAGCGCTGAAATCCAGAAAAGGTTGGAAAAAATCAACTTTCGTAACTCCGACCCCGGGCACCTTATCGATGCAAACCTCTTTCAAAAGAAAAATCTGATTCAGAAGAAAAGACATTAGATTTGAAAAGAGATCCTTTCAAGCCTCGTTCCAGAAAATTATCTGATATAATAGTATTACAAAGTAAAAAATCAGAAATCAGGATTTTCAAAACACAAGCTTTTGAAAGTATTAAGCGGCACACATATTTTTCTAAGACTTTTTAATGATCTGAAAGGAAAGAAAGCTTGGTTGGGCTCATTTTGTGCCTCTTTTTCAATTTAGTTGGCGCTTTGCGCATCTTTTCATTTTTGATACACTTTGTGTATCTTTTAGTGGTGATTTTTCGCATCTTTTCAGCTTTGGGCTCATTTTATGCCTCTTTTTCAATTTATTTAGCGCACTGCACATCTTTTGTAAGCTTCCTCCTTTTCATAATCATTAAAGAGTCACAGCTGTAAAATTATCTTCCAGACATAGGAGATGACTCTCCACAGTAAGGAAGAATGATTCACAAAATAAAAGCCATACATCATATGATAAATGCAATCACTTGGTTTAGAAAATCAAACTAATGACTCAAGACTTTGAAAAACACTCTTGATATGAGGTATATTACTGTAGGAAGATAAAATAATCTCTATTTCAAAAACTACCATTTTAATTTTGAAAAGGATTTTTATCCAAAAGAAACTATACACCAGTAAAGGATTTAGAGGAAGAGAAACAATCATCAATGTTTCTTCCCTTTAACAAATTCAGTGGAATCAATCACTGCTTACTAGCTTCCAAATTAAAACAAGGTAAAACTCCCAGTCAGAAATTTAGATTATTAGAAGTAGTGAGCGGTGATCAGATTTTGAAAAGCATAAAACAGTAAGTGCAAGATATGAACCAGTGAATAAAAAATAGATAGAAAATTACATCAAAGTCAATACTCAAATCAAACTAACAGTAAGGCTAAAACAGAAATCAGCAGAAGAAATAAAATCAACTGAAAGTAAATAATCAAACCAAAAACCTAACTAACAGAAAACAGAATACCAATCAGAACAATCAGAAATCAGCAGTCATCAGAATCAAGCATTTATATTAATCACTCCTAATCTGGTTCTCAAAATGCTGAATGAGTCAAAGGCCAGTGGTTTAGTGAATATGTCAGCCAACTGATTTTCAGTTGCTACATGATGTAGCTCAATATCCCCTTTTGTAACATGGTCCCTAATGAAGTGATGCCTTATATCAATGTGTTTGGTCCTAGAATGTTGGATTGGATACTTAGAAATACAGATGGCACTAGTATTATCACACAGAACAAAAATTGTTCCAACAGGTAACCCTAAATCCAAGACTTGTTGTTTCAACCAAAGAACTTGGGCCACACAACTCCCTAAGGCAATGTACTCAGCTTCAGTAGTGGAAAGTGCAACTGAGTTATATTTTCTACTGGACCAGGAGACTAGAGATTGTCCTATGAATTGATAAGTTCCAGAGGTACTCTTTCTATCTACCCTACACACCGCAAAGTCAGAATTAGTATATCCAATGATCTCAAAAGAGGTGCTGTGCCTAGGGTACCAGATTCCTAGGTTTGGGGTCCCTAAAAGATATCTAAGAATTCTTTTAACAGCATTCAGGTGGGACTCTTTAGGATCAGCCTGAAACCTAGCACAAAGACAGACACTAAACATGATATCAGGTCGGCTAGCAGTCAGGTAAAGCAGTGATCCTATTATTCCTCTATACTTTTTCTGATCAACAGATTTTCCACTTGAATTCTTATCTAACTGAACTGAGGAGGTCATGGGAGTATTGATTGGCTTGGCTTTGTCCATTTCATATTTCTTTAAAATGTTCTTCGTGTATTTAGATTGATTGAGAAAGGTTTCATCATCTGTTTGTCTTATGCTAAACCCCAAAAAGTAGGATAATTCTCCCATCATACTCATCTCAAACTCCTTACTCATTATTTTAGAAAACTCATCACATAAATATTTATCAGAAGACCCAAAAATTATGTCATCAATATAGATCTGGATAATGAGTAAGTCATCCCCTATTCTCCTCAGAAAAAGGGTGGTGTCTACGCTCCCCTTAACAAACTCTCTTTCTAACAGAAATGTGCTAAGCCTCTCATACTAAGCTCTGGGTGCCTGTTTCAATCCATATAAGGCCTTTTTTAATTTGAAAATATGATTTGGATATTGGGAACTCTCAAAACCTGGGGGTTATTCTACAAAAATATCCTCTTTTATTACCCCATTTAAAAAGGCACTCTTGACATCCATTTGAAATAGCTTAAATCCCTTATAACAGGCAAAGGCTAGTAGCACTCTAATGGCTTCCAATCTAGCTACAGGGGTAAAAGTCTCCTCAAAATCAATCCCTTCAATCTGATTATACCCCCTTAGCCACCAATCTTGCCTTATTCCTAACCACCACACCAGAATCATTCATCTTATTCTGAAAGACCCACTTGGTTCCCACAATACTTTGATTTTTAGGTCTTTCTACTAACTCCCAAACATCATTTCTTACAAATTGATTCAATTCTTCATGCATAGCTAAAGTCCAAAACTCATCCGAGAGGGCTTGATTGATGTTGGTGGGTTCAGTCATTAAGATAAAGGAAGAATGGTTTACTTCCTTTCTAAGTCCATGCCTAGTCCTAACACCTTCAGAAGGGTCTCCTAAGATCAGTTCTTTAGGATGACTTGAAGAATATCTCCAATCTCTAGGCAATATGGTTTGAGGTTCTACCCTTTCCTCCAGATTTGTATTTCCAACCCCTTGGGTAACCTCAACAATCTCTTCATCTTCTACTTCAGATCTAGACTCCTTAGGATCAGATTCATCAAACACTACATAGGTTGTTTCTTCCACCACCAAAGTCCTCTTATTGAACACCCTAAAGGATTTCCCCACACTTGAATATCCTAAGAACACTCCTTCATCAGATTTGGGGTCAAATTTTCCTAAGGGTGACTTCCCGTTGTTCAGAATGAAAATCTTAGAGCCAAAGACATGGAGGTGGGACAGATTTGGAGTTCTACCCTTAATGATCTCATAAGGTGTCTTGTTCAGTTTGACTCTAACATTCACCCTATTCAGCACATAACAGGCAGTGTACACCGCTTCAGCCCAAAAGTATTTTGAAAGTGAATACTCGGCAAGCATGGCTCTAGCGGCTTCCACTAAGGTCTTGTTCTTCCTTTCAGCTACCCCGTTCTGCTGAGGGGTCCTAGGAGCTGAAAAATTGTGACTAATCCCTTGATCCTCACAAAAACTTCCAAATCGTTCATTTTCAAACTCCCCTCCGTGATCACTATGGATGGTAATAATCTCATCAAATGACTCAGATTTATGTGACAAAAATTTCACCCAAGTGAATCTCGAATAATCATCTACAATCACAAACCCATAGACTCTCCCCCCTAAGCTGGCAGTGCTAATGGGTCCAAAGAGGTCCATGTGAAGAACTTCTAAAGGTCTAGAGGTGATAATGTCCTTAACAGAGTGAAAAGAGGACTGGACTTGCTTTCCCAACTGACAGGCATCACACATGTGATCCTTAGTGAACTTACGCTTGGGCACACCTCTAATTAAGTCCTTTTAGGTGACTCTCCTAAGAGTTTTCATACTGGCATGACACAATCTCCTATGCCATAACCAAGACTCATCAGCCGCAGTTTTTAAGCAAATTGAATTATCAGATTTAATGCAACTTACATCCAGCTTGTAGACGTTGTTGATCCTTTGCCCCTGCAAAACAACTTCATCATTTAAGCTTAAAATGCAGCCAGTGGGCAGGAATTGGATGCTGTATCCCTTATCACAAAGTTGAATGATGCTTAGCAAGTTGTGTTTCAGTCCATCTACAAGCAAAACATTATCAATCATAAAATTCTTTGAATCACCAATTATACCTGTGCCTACCACCTTCCTGGTGGTGTTATCTCCAAGTGTAACCTTGTCTCCAGCTCTGGCCTCCAGCGAAATGAACTGATTTACATCTCCAGTCATGTGTCTATAACATCTACTGTCCAGGTACCACATGGTCTCACGAGGTCTTATGTGAGAGCACACCTACAAAAATATCAAACGTCAGTCTTAGGAACCCAAACAGGTTTGGGTTCCTTCTTATGAAAAGAAGAATGTAATGCATGCGTGTTGTGCTGTGAAACAGGCAGTTTGGGTCTCCACACCCAATGTGTACTACGGTGAATAATGCAGGTGTGGGAAATGTGTCCTAATATGCCACATGAAAAACATCTAACACCAAGTAAAGGATTAACTAAATGTCGTGAGTGATAGTGCCTCTTCCTAGAAGTGTATGAAACATGCTTTGATGAACTTGTAACAGATTTTTCAAAAGGCGGCGATGCATAAAACTGTTCAAAAGTAGGTGGTTTTTTATTCTTTTCAAAAGCATCAAGTTTTACTCTTAAAAATTCATTCTCCTTATTAAGACTAGCAATCTCAAAAGTTCTCGCACTTTCATTACTTTCTAAATCACATGCCATATCTTTCAATTTCTTAAAAGCAGCTTCTAATTCAACATGCGATATTTTTAATGCATCATGCTCAACAATTAAATCAGAATGCTTTCCATTCAGTTCATCAAACTCATATAGTAAAGACATGTGATTGCTATCAATAGTGGAATGATCCTTAATCAACACATCATGCTCTTTTTGCAAAGTCAAATAATCCAGTTTCAAACTAGCATGGGTTTTCTTAAGCTTCCTATACGATGCATGAATTTTTTCAGATACTTCAAATAATTGATCGTAAGTAAGCTCACATACCTCTTCCTGGTCCGACTGACCAGGGTGATCATCAGCCATCAGACACAAGTTTGTTTCCTCCTCTTCAGCTTCAGTCTCAGAGGAGTCGGATGCAGAGTCTACCCAGAACGCCTTTTGTATCCGCTTCTTGTCCTTTCTAAACTTTGGTTTCTCCTCACCCTTCTCCTTGCTTGGGTGAGCCTTGAGTGTAGGATAATCCGTCTTTATGTGTCCAGGCTTCCTGCATTCAAAATAAATATATTCAGATGAACCTTTAAAGTTTCTACTAGTCTTACCTTTGTTCCACTTTTGAAAATTCTTATTCTTCTTCCTTAGAAAGCTCTTGAATTGCCTTGTGATTAAGGCAACATCATCGCTATCAGACCCGAAAGTGCTAGCATCTGAATCTTTGGCCTTTAGCGCCACTGTCTTCTCCTTCTTTCGTTCACCTGCATCAAGTTGTCTTTGGTTCACCCCTTGCTCGTAAGCAATGAGTGATCCAAGTAAGCTATCAATAGAGTAAGTATTTAAATCTTTAGATTCCGTGATCGTAGTAATCTTAGCATCGTAAGAAGCAGGCAAATATCTAAGAATCTTGTTCACTCTTTCATAATTAGTTAGTTCTCTTCCTAGAGCATGCAAAGAGGTAATGATTTGAGTGAACCTTGTGTATATTTTTGAAATCGTCTCACTAGGTTTCATGCAAAAAAGTTCGTAATCATGTAACAAGATGTTTAACCTAGACTGTTTGGCTTTAGTTGTACCTTCATATGTTATACACGATTGTTACAGTTAGCCATGAATTAAATTCAAAAGTTTTTAAACCTAAATTTTGAATCCAGCTCTGATACCACTTGAAAGTTTGATAGAGATGTTAAGCCCTAGTGAACTAGTCTTGAGGCTAACCAAGAGGGGGCGTGAATTGGTTATTTAAAAATTTCACGAACAACAGAAAAATCTTTTTGATACTTTGCAGCGGAAACAAGTAAACAATAACGAAAAGATCAATCACAGAGATTCACCCAAACAGTTAATATTAGAAAAGTAAAGTGTAGAACTGAACCAGAAAAGTAAACCAGATTTTCTAGTGGTTCGGTCAACTTGACCTCCGTCCACTCCCCGGAGCCTCCCCTCCGGGTATTACACTAAACAAAAAGTGTCTCTCCTTTTGCTCCCACAGCAAGGCGGAGAAGCCTGTACAAGACCTCCTTTTCACCACAGAGTGAGGCAGAGAACCCGACCTCCTTTTGCTTCCACCTGAAGCGGGCAGAGAACCTCGGATCTTCTTACGAATGATCCTCCCATGACGAACACCAACTAGACGAAAGCCGACGAGCGGAGAAGACAACTCTGATCCGTGCTTGGAGTAACCATAGTGAATCCCTCACTAACTCCCCCTCACAAGATCTTCTCTCTCTCTCCAAAACTCACTCTCTCTCTAGGGTTTCTCTGGAAAGGAAGGTGGCAAAAGATTTTTCTTGTTTTAAGAAAAAGTTATTTTATAGGAGGGCTTAAAATTTGCCCTAAATCTCAGTTGGTCGGCCAAGATCGTCCTGTACGATCAGTTCAAATTCAGCTGATTTAGCCTAGATGATCTGGCTCTTCTGGACGATCAGTAGAAAAAATTGATCATATCGTCCCATACGATCTTGCGATCGTCCGGAACGATTAGTGTAAATCGTGGAATATCGTCTAGAAGACAGTTCGGGTCGTCCAGAGAAACTTGTGCTGGATGACCAAAAAATGACTTGATCGTCCAGGACGATAGGGACATCGTCCTGTACGATTAGTTCAAAAAGTGCCCAAATCATCCTATGCATAGTTCTGGACGTACAACTTAAATGCATTAGACGATCATGATTGTCCGGGATGATCCTGCGATCATCCAGGACGATATGATCGTATCAATCAAAATAAATTGCTTTCTTTAATTACCATATTAAATTAGGCATGATTGTACTGAATCGTCCGGGATGATACACGTATCGTCCGGGACGATCAGACCAAATAACTTAAAATAAAAACTTGCCTAACTTGATCTAGCGGCTGAGAATTTCTGATTTGGGCATATCGTCCCGTACGATCCAAAGATCGTCCAGGACGATCTGCTTAATCAGACCCTCTTAACTTAGTCGCCCTAATTAGGGTTTCTATTTTTACCTGATCGTCCAGGACGATGTGCATATCGTCCAGGACGATCTGAACAAAAAATGAACAGAAACTCTAATTCACTCAAGCTCTCCCCCTGAGTGTGTGTGTGCAAGGTTACTTAGCTGGGGGATCAGTTACATTACAATTGACTCAAGAAAAAGAAAAATAGTACATTGGACACACTTGGACCCGATCTTGAGTTGGCTTGAGTGGCTCATGATCTTTTATGCCTGAAACGGGTTAGCCAAGCAAAACACACTGGAAACATGTTTGTCATCATCAAAACCAGATTTGCAATAGGGAGCACTAGATCCACTTCTTTAGAGTATTTGGTCAGTGTTTTAGGAAACAATTATGTAAGTTTAAGGAGGAGTGTAGAGGAGAACATTGAACCATCTAGTGATATCTTTTCTTTATTACTTTCTTTCTTATATGTTATTAACGAAATTGAGTTTGCTACAATTGTTCTTCATGGCTGGCTAATTTCCAAAGTTTTGGATTGATGATATAAATTAAATATGAAATACTAATAATTTCTTTTAATCTTTAAATTAATGATATGATATTTTTTAATGTACTAGATCTTAATTTAATGCACATAGTGGTCATATGTGTAGTTAATATCAGGTGTAATATGGAGCCTAGGAATAGAAAATCAAGTACAACTAGGTATATTTGATTGATATGATGCAAGCATATGCATAGTACTTGTCATCTATTAAATTTATAGAGATGGATTGTCATGAGGGTATGAATTAACATTACATAGTTTACATACTCTTCTAAGATTTTTATAGGGCGACATACTATGGGAGTTTAAAATGATATTGAGAGTGGAATGCGTTAAACCTATCATTTGTCTCTTCATACTTAACTTAGTGGTCGATGATGCTTATGCTCTGAATAACATCACATTATTATGAGAATTAGTAGAAAACATATTAATTTTATATTTCATCAATCCAAAATATTTTATTCATATAAGTGTATCTATTACTTTGTTATTTATTTTATTGAAGTGATTGAATCTCCACCAAACCTTATTTTTATTGAGTAGGATAATTATTGTAGTTGAAGTAGACAATACTAGTATTTGCAAGTAAACATTCTTCCTCATGGGATCAATACTCTACTCTATCACTATATTAATTAATTCGGCACGTATACTTGTGTAAATTAGGTGAGATTTTTATAATTTTTTATATCAAAAAAAATCTAAGCATTTATTTAGGGACTGATAGAGCCCTAAATTATATTCATAATTCTTTAGGTTACTCAACCTCCCCCATCAGCGTTAGAGAGAGTTTTATAATATGATCTACACTGTTGACCACAACCAACAACCGTCATCTAACTACTATCATCCAACTACTATCACTAGACCATTGTTGCCCAACTACTATCACCTATTATAATTACGATCACTTGGCCAGCTTCACCTAATTATAGTATCTCCACCACTATCATCCTACTACCATACTTTATTAGTAGCAACATCATTGCACGTTATTACATATATGATAAATGCATACTATTGACATTGATGCCAACTTTATTGCTTCATATCACCAAAACATTAATGCATGTCAATGCGCACAAGACCAATATAAGCCGTCAATAGCAGCATTGATGGTCCCAGACATTTTTCATGATGTTGCCAATAGTGTTTATGCATGTCATCACCAATAATGTGGGTATGCGCCGTTGACAAAAATATGGATTCTCATAGAGTTTGTCACTAACAAGACCGAGGCATGCCATCACTTATATGGTAGATGCACATCATTGATGTTATTATCGACACCTGCTAGCATTGGACGAGCCACGGTGGGGGCACGTGCCCCCATTGACATGTTCAAAATAATTTTTTTTTACTTTTTTTTACTAATTTTTTATGTATATTTAAAAAATAAGACAACTATTTCACTCTTAAATCAGCCTCACACCGCTTTTCTCGCCTCTTTATTTGCAAGAGTCTCTCTCTCTCTCTCTCTCTCTCTCTCTCTCTCTCTCTCACTCACTCACTTTGCCGGCCCGTATATCAACTTTAGAGGCTGCATTTTCCAAAAAAAAAAAAAAAACTTTAGATGTTGCAAGCCAACAAATCTTTTAAAAATCTACTCTTTTTTTGGAGAATAAAAACCATGGTATAAAACTTTGTTACATATATATTTTTTTTATTACTTTGTTTAATGATTTTATATATTCTTGATAGGACCATAGAAAATAAATTGATAAAAGTTCAAAAGATCAAAGTTATATGAGTATAAATAATTCTAATATTTTCAATGAAATTTTTTCATGCACTTTGAGTTCAATTGAGAAAATTTCAATTTTTAAATTAAAAATAAAATTTTTAATTTGTCTAATTATTATTTCTTAGGAATTTTTAGAAGTATTATAATCCACAACTTACTAAATCTTCCATTAAAACCTCTATTAATTTGTAACCTATGAGATGTTTATCTTTATGTAATTTATAAATTTTCATTAACTACAAATCTTTTATTTTGGCAACCCAATCACTCTTTTGACTTTGGAAAAGATTCTTTTGGTTATCACTATACTATTTCTTCTACACATCCATCTCCAATCCACAATAAAGAATACTTAGGATTCATAAAAAAAGAATCAATGGTCCACTCACAATTTACAAGAGAACCTTTTCCCACATCAGGCACTTATCTATTTTTAACGTATAATTAGTAATTCGATCGGGTAATCATTCAAATTAAGAAAGGAAGCTCATTTCTTTTTTGTCTTACTCGAATTGGAGCCATAAGACTCTATCCATTTATTTACTAGACCCGAAATACTTTACTGAACTTAAAAATTGTTATAAAAAGAAAAATTCTCATAATTTTTTTTAATTGTTAAATTTGACCTCAAGCTCGGACGAAAAAAAATTGAGGGTATTCGAAAGACCTTTAATTAGTGCCACCATAAGAAAAAATGCTGGCTCCGCCACTGCCTGCTAGCACCACCATCATTGTCAATGCACACTATTGCTACTATGACTGATATATTTTATCAACACTAACTCCAATCCCTAACTTCAATACTAATATTTATATCTAAATTATCGGCTTTTCTGTTAAAATCCAGGATCCCGAGCACTTTATTTTGATGGTGACAACTAATACTTACTAAGTACATATAGACTTCCGTTAGATTACAAATATTTAATCTTTGTATATGAGGACTAACATTTCAGGTCAGATGCACACTGCTAAAGATTGCTGGAGACTCAAATTGGGTAGAATAGGATGTTGAAGAGTCTGTAATTTTTATTTATTTATTTTTCTTTTTGAGTCTGCCACAGAAGCATGCATGTGAAAGGAGCAACCATGCACACACACACAGGGGGAGAATTTTCTTTTAAAAATGATTAATTTTTTTTAAGCACATCGTACTGTACGATCTTGGATCGTACTGTACGATTAATTAAAAATACTCAGGCTTACGGCTAATTTTCTAATGATTAAGTTTACAAACTTATCGTACTGTACGATCCATATCGTACTGTATGATAATATGTAATTGTGAAACCCTAGCCGCCAGAATAAGTTTGATAAGTTTTTAAATTTGATTTTCTGAACTGATCGTACTGTACGATACTGTTCGTACTGTACGATTAATTAAAACTTGCCAAAATTATCTCCCTAATCAGGAAATAAATGTTGGTTTCTATTTTATATGTCGATCGTACTGTATGATCGTATATCGTACTATACGATAGTCAGAGATGATTTCATTCGTCCCAGAGATCGTACCAGACGAAACCAAAGTTTTTTGTTCTGTTCGTCCTGGACGATATTCATATCGTACAGGACGATATCAAGAAATGAACTGATCGTACTGTACGACTGGTGGAGTGCTGGACGATTGCCAGAGACGATTTCCTTCGTCCCAGCGATCGTAACCAGACGATCCCAAGAATTTTTGAACTATTCGTCCTGGACGATATTATTATCGTACAGGACGATATCATGAAAAACACTATTCGTACTGTACGATTAAATGAGTGCTGGACGATTATCAGAGACGAGTTCTTTCGTCCCAAGGTTCGTCCCACAGTTCGTCCCGTACGAACAGTACGAATCAACAGTATCGTACTGTCCGATATACATATCGTATTGTACGATATGAATAAAATTCGATATCTGTTCGTCTGTACTCGTACTGGACGGAGCTGTAATTGAACTGATTGTACTGTACGATTATAAATCGTACTGTACGAACAGAAACGCAAAAGTTGAAACTTTTAGGGTTTTCTGAAGCCTGATATAAAAACAACTTATAATTTTCTTTAGAGTGTTGTTGATCAATCCTTTGCTGTGAGAGGCTTGGAGGAAAAAGAAGGGGATTCGTAGAGAAAAGTTTTTGGAGAGATCTAGAGCTTGAGAGAGGAAGGTGAAGGTGAGCTTGAGCGTGAGGGAGAAGTAGTGTGAGGGGATCACACGGTGGCTCCAAGCTAGCTGCATGCTTTGCTCCTCTTGTAGCTTTGGAAGCTTCAAGAACGTTCTCGAGGGAAGAGTCACTTCAAGATCAACATCGCCAAGGTACTCTGCCATCTCCAGGAGGGAGAAAAAGGAGAAGGTCCGCTGCCGTCACCAGGAGGGTGACATAGCGTTTGGTATTCCGCCGCACCGAGGGAGGTGAAAGTGAGTATTGTAAAGGCTTCTCCGCCTTGCTGTGGGGGCAAAAGGAGAGTCAACTTTTACTAGTGCAAATCCCGGAGTAGAGGACTCCGGGGAGTGGACGTAGGTCAAGTGACCGAACCACTATAAAAATCTCTGGTGTGTTTTTTCCTGTTTACCGTACTTTACTTTTCATGCTTTAAATTTGTGCGTTTTAAATTGCTTGGTGAAAAATCAGTATTTAAATATCGTAGTGTAAAATCTAAATTGAATTATCAATTTCATCGTTGTGAACGTCGTATTTGCTTCCGCACATTAGTCGTTAAATTATATTTTGAAAATACAAAAAAAATTAGAACTCTTGTGTAGGGTTAAATTTTTAAAATACCAATTCACCCCCCCTCTTGGCGCATCTCGTACTTTCATTTTGGTTGTCTATCTCTAAAGGAGAATGATCAAATTAATTACAAATGATTTTTTGAAGAAAACTCCAATGCCTCAATGATCTTGCAACTTTTACTATGAAACTTATCATCTATTGTTTATGTCTATTACATTGTATCAATCCTTTTTTCAATTACACGAAAGACAATGATTTATAATCGACGATTTACATTGGTATGATCATTTCAACTAGTTCTTAAATTTGTGATTTTTTTCACTTTTCTAGTTTTAAACATAAAAACTTTAACACCTATTGCAACTCAATTTTATCATGTGTGAATCTTCACATGACACAATAACAGTATCAATAACAACAATAACCTTTTATCCTACTAAGTGGGGTTTGCTAGTAGGATTTTAAATTCTTTTTCTCTACTATCTTGAATATTTTAGCATGTAATAGATGGGAAAATTTTATTTCTAAGCTTCTTTTTTATCAAATTGAAGGAACTATTAAATGATTTTATTATTATTAAACAATTAATAAGAGAATTTAAAATATGATAGAGAAATAAAAAATAACCATAACATCATATATGTAGATTAAGATTTTATTTGGGATGATTTTCTTACTGCTTATTAATCATTTTTTTTAAGTAAAAGAATAACTAAAAAATTGTTAAGAAATAATAAAAAAGCCCTAAACAAAACCTAAATGATTATAGACGGACCAAGCCCAGATTCCGGTGATCTTGGACCAGGCTTAAGCTCCAAACCTTATTTTCCGGTCACTTCCTACGGGACTTGGATTCCTGCAACGCTCATCATCTTCGAACGCTTTCTAGCTGGAGATTCGATTCCGATTCGGTCTTGGTCTAGGGCCGCCTTCGCCAGAGCTCTGAAGATCCCGTCAGATGGCCGATGTCGTCATTGCCGTGCTCGGGCGCTAAGTGATGCAGCGGGAATCGTCGTGGGACGGTGCCGATCTGTTCATGAGCTCGAGCCCCCAGGACCGTTGTTATTCCTTCCACTGCTCTTACTTCAAGGCGGCGGTATGGATCTTTCTAGGGTTGGTGAGAAAATCTTCAGCTCCGTCCGTTCTGCACGCTCACTCGGCCTCCTCCCATCTACGTCCGATCGCCCTGAGGTTCATCTTCAATGCTTTTCTTCTGTGTGTCTACGTTTTTTAAATTTTTTGAGTCGACGACATTAGTTGGAAATTGGGTTTATGGGGCGAGTAGGATCATAATCTCGGCTCTGAGTTCTGTGTTGAATTTAGTGCGTAACGAGCTCGGGGTTGAGTGTTTTTTCTTTAGTGCTTTTGCAAAGAGTTAGTGGCCGAAGGAAGGAGAAAGATCATTTATTTTTTGTTTTCATTAATGGAAAATACACAAAGAATTTCTAATTCCAGTTGCACAACTATATTGTTGACAGAGGGCAGTGTCACGGTTGTGTTGTTAGAGATATCAAAATGTGGGTGACTGAACTCGGTTATTCCGATGTTGCAGATTAGCATTCTTCCTGGTTGAGGCTCTTAGCTTCCTACTTTGCTTCTAATGTACATGAACAGATCTGCCGCACATTGATCTTGGATAGTGTAGCCTGATTACATAATGAGCTTCGTGCTTGTGTTACCGACCTCAAATGATCTTCTTCACTTTTTCCGTATGGAATATTTTGCTAGTGCTGTCAGATAACATGACCTGCAACTTCTAACATGGAAATAATTGCAGCATTGCTGGGACAGGAGTGTTGATTTTATGTGAACTTTTTGTTAAATGATGATTTTTTGCTTGTACTCAACAGCGATCTTGGTGTTAGAGGGAAAAAAAGCCTTTGGTTTTGTTTTTTTAGTGTGAAACAATCTTTATTTGTTGGTATCCTTGAATGCTCAATGAATAAAATATCATTACCGAAAGCTACTGCTTTTATTTGTGGTTGAATGACTTATGCATTCACCATCAAATATTAAAATGCTAATGCATTTGTCAACTAAAAGCATGATGGGTTGACTTGAAGTAGTGCAAGTCCTTCATACAATATGTTGTTGAAAAAAAATATTGAGCCATATTTATGTTAAGTGTCTACAACTGTAGTGATTTGTTTTGCACAATGTATATAGTAGCCATAAATGTCCATGCCTCTTAATTCATCAGTAATAAGTTGGCGATTTGGTGTTTTGTTTTCCTGCAATCTTAACTTGACATTGATATGATGAATAAAATGCAGCGAGTTCTTAATTGTTCATAAGATTTTTAAGAGAATGAATATGAAGGGGATTTTCGAGGTGCTATAATGCTGTATCATAGAATACATACAATTTAACCAGAGGAAAAGAGCATTGCTGCATTTTGTATAACCATTGGATTAAAAATAAGTCACAGAGAATAAAATCAGATTGTTGTTTCTGCACTGTTTGATGCATCTTTATATTCTTGCGCAAGCATGAGGTTAGGCACACTGGAATTTGGTAGCTAGAAGGGCAGGAATACACAAAGAAGTGGTGTTCACTTGCCAGGCAGTGCCCAAACCTCTTTTTGTGGAATAACAAATTTTTTGAATGTACTTTCAATCTCCAAATTTTATCTATGTGTACTCCTTACTAATATGGAGTATTTTCAAATAAACATTCCTCCAAATGGCACTTCAGTTCTCATAAAAAAAATATGCAGTATCTAATTTAAATGGCAAGAAAATTTTCTTCTCATCGCCACAATTTATGCATGCTTATTTCGTTGTGGCTCAGGGAGTGTAATTTTTGGAAGTTATTTTTACTATCCCTCTGGTTACTGTGAACGATATTGCAATTGATTATAATATCCTTTTGCTTTAATTCTCATGTAGTTTGCACAGATTTTTACTCCTTTCCATTCTCAGTTTCACTCAAATGTTGTTGGCCTAGATAAGGATATTTTTTCCATCAATCTTATTTAGCATTTCAGATGTAAATTATTGTTTTTCTTTCTTTTCTCCTGTACTCCTAACTGTTGTTGAATTGTTCGTGGCCTTACTTAAATTTAAATTATCATATTCTTTTTATTTATGTTTGTTCTTTTTATTAACTTATATTTATTAGTGGGTTAGCTTGGCTTGTTGTGCACAGTTCAGAGAAAGATCAATTCTCAACTTAATTTTTGTTTCTATTGATGCAGGTTCCTGAAAGGGTAGCTGCAGCTGCTGCAGCAGCTCGAGCTCTTGCAGGGCTTCCCCCACATGAAAGGATTGCCCTCACATCAAATTCTGAGGATTTTACTTTCCTATATGGTAGTAAGGACCAAACCCTTGAGGTGCTTGAAGAAGAGTTCTATGAGGAGGTTTTGCTAGTCTCAGAAACTTTGCTTGAACCATCCTTATTTCTGTTAGCACATTATTGGGTCCTACCTTGGAACTCATGCTTGCTCACTTTGATGGCTTCTAATGCATGTTTATATGTTAGAGAAAATTTAGCTTTGTTTTCTATGCATCACTCTTAGTTGTTATTGCCTGCTTATTGTTTACCATGTTCTTTTGGCAAGTTGTTTATTGTATTCTAGATATTTAATAAATTTAAAATTGGTTATACTATTATGGATCACTTAATTGATCCTTTTTATCAACTTATTAGGCTTGCACATCTTTTGTGTCCAATTAAGAATGGCTTATGTTTGTAATTGATGCATAATTTACAGTTATTATTGCACGATTTCTCTTTGTATTAGGAAAGTTAGTGGCTCTTTACTTGGGATTTACTAATTTTAGACTGAATCAAATGAAATAATTTACTATATATTTGAATATGCAGACTAAATGTAAATTAAATTTGTTAATATTTCTCAATCTAAGTTTGTAGATTTTCGTTGCAGGATTTTGATCCCGTTAAGTATATTTTGGAGCACATTCAATCCGAAGAGAGTGACACTGTGTATTTTGAGAAGAAGGTTCACCCATTTTGTCTTTGTAACCCGTTTTTCCTCCTTTAAGATGTATGATTCATCCAAACAAATAAAGAGATATATTTGAAAAATAAGGGGAGCTATAAGAAATGCAATGTCATATGTTCACTTGCTTGTTGCTAATTTGGTGTTGCAGCCATTTATTGGTGATATCCTCTTAATTTCCATAGTGCTACTACATTTTTTTTTCATTTGATATGTTAATTGTTCAACAAGCTTTGCAATCATGGAACTCTCAAGTGCTATTCTTTATAATCAATTTTTCTTTGGCGCACAAGTTTTTTGATTTTTTTGCTGTATTTTAAAATTAATATAATTGGAGATAAAACTATATTTTTAGTGATGGCTCTTGATTCTAAGATTATTAATATTATAAATACTTATTCTCCTTAAATATGTTTGGATTTGTGTTCAAAATTAAAATATTGGAATAGCTTAGATGAATTAATACAAAGGATGCCTCTTGAAGAAATAATTTTTATTGGAGAAAATTTAAATGGTCATGTTGGTAGAATGTAGAAGATTTTAAAAATATTCATGGTGGCTATAGATTTAAAACAATTAATAAGGGTGGTAGAACTATATTAGAACTTTAGCTTATGATTTTGTAATTGTTAATGCCTTATTTAAGAAAAGAGATGAACATCTCATCACTTATAAAAATTGATATAGTAAAACTTTGATTATATTTTTATAAAAAAAAGTGGATCTTTTAGATTGCAAAGGTTATAAAATCATTCCGAATGAAAGTTTATGTATCTAGCATTGTTTATTAGTTTTGGACTTTACGATGAAAGGGCATAATTTGAATAATAAAGTAAAATGTTGTCCTAGGGTTAAATGGAGGATATTAAAGAACATTAACAAAAATATTTTTGAGAGTAAGATTCAAGATTTAAAGATTTTGATTATGCATGAGAAAACTAATATTATATGGTAAAAAATAACTAATATTATTAAGAATTTTACAAAGTATGTGTTTGAAGTATCAAAAGAAAAAAATCTTTAATAGTAAAAATAGTTGGTGGTAGAATCAAAATATGCAAAAAAAAGATAAAATATAAGAATTATATAAAAATTGATTTAGATATAAAAAATAAAAAAATTGGAAAAGATATAAAGGAGCCTATAAGGAGTCTAAGAAAGCAGTATGTGATGAAAAGAATTTAGCTTTTAATGATTTATTTAATAGATTAGATACTAAGAAAGGTGAAAGATGTATGTATAATTTTGCCAAGTAAAGAGAAAAGAATTAAGAGTGTATTAAGAATGAAAAAAAGTACTTTTATTGGAAGCAGATATTCAACATAGGTGGATGAGATATTTCGATAAGCTTTTCAATGAAGATTGTGAGAATACGATTGACTTAAATGACATTAATACCCTAAATAAAAATAAAATTTTTATTAACATATTAGTAAAATTGAAGTTAGAGAGGCTTTAATGAAAATGAAGTATGGAAAAGCTATTGGACCTGATGATATTTCAATAGACGTGTGAAAATGCTTAGGAGTTAAATGGATTTCTTGGCTTACGAAATTTTTTAGTATTATTTTGAAGACTAAAATGATGTCAGATGAGTGAAAAAGGAGTGCGTTGATTCATATTTTTAAGAATAAAGGTGATGCATAAGAGTGCGTGAATTATATAGGAACTAAGCTAATGTGTCATACATTAAAACTATGGGAGAGAGTTATTGAGCATAAGTTATATGATACTAATATTTCACACAATTTGGACTCATTCCGGGTGGGTCTACTATGGAAGGTATACATTTATTGAGAGGTTTGACGGAAAAGTATAGAGATAATAAGGAAGATCTACATGTAATATTTATTGATTTAGAGAAGACATATGATAAAGTTTCAAGAGAAGTGCTCTGAAGAATTCTAGAAAAGAAATGTGTTCATAGTGCTTATATTCAGGTCAGTAAGGATATATATATGCATGAGCTGTTACTTGTGTTCAAACACAAGGTAGTTTGACCAAGTATTTTCTTACTTTAGTTGGATTACATCAAAGATAAGCTTTAAGCCCATATATTTTTGCTTTAGTTATGGATGTTCTTACTAGACATTTGCAAGGGGATGTACCTTGGAGTATGCTTTTTGCTTATGATATTCTTCTTGTTGATAAGACTAGAGAGGGAGTTGAAGGAAAACTTGAATTATTATGCCTTAGAGTCTAAATGTTTTGTTTGAGTAGATTTAAAACCAAATACATGAAGTGTAACTTTAGTATTAATAGATCTAGTGTGGAAATTGTGACTTTGGGTGATCAAGTCATTAAAAAGAGTACATGTTTTAGATATCTAGGGTCTATTGTTCACAGTAATGGTGAGATAGATGGGGATATTATTAGCGAAATTCAAGTTGGATTGTTGAAGTTGAGGAATGCATCGAGCTTGTTGTGTGACTAAAATGTACTTCACAAACTTAAGGAAAATTCTATAAGATGGTGGTGAGACTTGCAATGCTTTATGGCACAGAATGTTGGCCACGAAAAGAGAAGCATAAAATTAACTTAAGTGTTGCAAAGATGAGGATGCGCAGGTGGATGAGTGGCTTCATTATTAGAGATAGAATGAGAAATGAGTGTATACGTGAAAGGTTGGAGCAGCTCTAGTGGCAGATAATATCAAAGAGAGTTGTCTTAGATGGTTTGGTCACATAAAACATTGGCCTTCCGATGACTCGGTTAGGAGAGAAGATGTAAGATTTGATCTATATTTAGATAGGTAGTGGTAGACCTAAAAAGACTTGGTTATAAAGTATTAAAAATGCCCTGTCTTTATTAGATTTAAATGAGAATTTGACTTTTAACATAACAATTAAAAAATGGATTCATGTAGCCGACCTCACGTAATGAGATAAAGACTTGGTGTTGTTGTAGTTGTATTTTGAATAGTTCCCTTTAAAATATATGTAATGCTTCCCTTGTGGAATAATGGAAATTTGACTCCAATTATGCTTGTTATTTTCTCCACCTCACTTCTTGCAGGCCACTCTTAGGTTAGCCCAACTTGATAAAATAGCAGAACGCTTATCACGCAATGTTGTGGAGCACCATGAAGAGTTGGGTATGTTTTTTTATCTTTCTTGCATGTTTTGGGCTGTATGTTTTGGGCCTACAGCTGGAACTTTAGTTATATTAATTGTTACTAGAATATCAAGCTCGGGATGATTTAATTATTTAATTGTTTTGAATGTTGTTATCTTCATTCTTACTAATCTAAAGATGCTTGTAGGGCATCTTTTCTACAAAGAGAGATGCATCATTACTGCCTTTCTGGTATCTAAATTTCTGTCATCGAGATTTTCTCTAGGGAAACATTTGTTCCTTTTTTGACGAGAGATATATGAGGTTACTCATATTTGAAGCATTCCAGGAAAGTGCCTTACTTTTCAGAGCGAGCGAACAAGTTCTTTTGACAGTCCCCATCACATTTGCTGATATTATTATTATTTTATTCATAATAAATGGATCTTTTTATTTTTATCATCACTTAATTCGGAAAATCTAAAATTTAATTCTAGAGACTTCTGTCACAAAAGAAAATGGCTTACAAAGCTGAAATGTACCTGTGACACATGAGATATAATCAGGAATAGCTCTTCTATTTAGAAAAGGAGACGAACATGAGTTTAAGGGTATATTACTAGCATATCATTTCAGGTGAGAAATTATATTGTACCAGACAGGACTAAAATTTTATGGGCAACTTTGAGATTTTAACATTTCACTGCAGGAAGTTAATTGCAGAATTTAAAAAAGGGTTGTCTAGCTGCTTATCAGGTGCGGAATGTTACCTTTGGAGTTTCTAAACATGGACCTGGATGCTACTTATACTTAATGAACATATCTGTAAATTTCCCGTTTTATCTCTCCTAGTCATTTCTTGCTTTATGATGGCGAATAAAATAATTTATATAAATTGCAAAATTGTGTGCTAAAATAATCAGTGTTATGGCAGCTATCAAGGACATTTTTCTTTCTCTTAAACTTTTAAGATCCTTAAAATTTTCTTCTACCGTTCTCTTTCCATCATTATCTCATTATATTTATTTGTGCACTGTCATTATCTCTCCTTGTCTTGATTTCTCAACTGTAAATGCATATTTTACCCTTTTGTGTGTGTTGGAATGAATTTTGAAGGGGATTACAGGCTGCTGTTGGCAGGAAAATTAGTTTGTTGAGCTGGTGGTGGATTTGTCTAGGTGTATGTTATGCTTATTGAAGGATCAAGAAGATTAGGCACCTTTAGAGTAGGTGTGAACTCCCAAAGAAAGAGAAGAGATATGAGAAGAAGAGGGGAACCAGAAATTTTATTCTATAATCCTTTTGTTTTCAACTAGAGAGATATTTATAATGTTTAGATGGACCAACAAGTTAGGTCTACCTAAAGCAAATAAAAAAAAAGTAGATTAATGCTATATTATACATGTGGACCCATATTATTTATTTTGCCAAAACAATGTTGTTATCATTTGAGAGTTGTGGCATAGGTTTATTTCTTCTTCTTTGGTAGATTTTTGTAGTTGTTGGTTGTTCCGTTTTGTTTGTAGCCCATTTTGCATGTTTGGATTGTACAATTTTCAGATTCAAAATAATATGCTAATATTTAATACTCCTATTTCCTTGGAAAATAACCATGTCCTCAAGCTTGAAAGAAGTAAAAGAGGAAGAAAGTGCAGAAAAGTTTTCCCAATTGGCATCATCGGGTAAATTTAATTTCCGTTGTAACAGGACCTATTGGTGGGGTTGACTGTGAAGTTGTATAATCCTTTTGTGCTTGAAGTAAGTTTTGTCGTAGAGTTTGGAGAAGGGTATCTCGATCTGTTAAATGAGTATCAATAATGGGAAGGTCGGAGGTTCCATGAATATAGGAAGGAATGGGAGGGGGAAGTCGGCTATACAGAGCTTGAAATGGAGATATTTTAATGTTTGTATGATATGATGTATTATGACACAATTCTTCCCAACAATGAAAAGAGGACCATAACTTAGGTGTAGAGGATGTATAAGCATGGAGATATTGTTCTAAACAACAATTGAAAATTTCTTTTTGGTCATCTGTTTGTGGGTGATAAGAAGAGCTAAAATGTAATGTGGTAATACTTAAACTGATGAGGTGGCGCCAAAAATGACTTAAAAATATGCTATCTCCATCTAAAATTATTGTTTTGGGAAAACCTTGCAAGCGAACAATCAGATGTTCAAAAAGATCAGTAATTTTAGAAGCATAATATTTGGAAGGTAAGGGACCAAAATAGGCAAACTTGGATAGGCGATCAACGATTACCAAAATAACAATATAACCATTAGAATTGGGTAGATCATTGATGAAGTCTATAGATAAGTCTTCTCAGATTTACGAAGGTATTGGTAGAGGAGATAAACGACTGTCGGAGGAAGAGTAGAATATTTGATTTCTTGACAAATTAGACATTTGCTAATAAAGTTAGCAACGTCTTGATGAAGCCCATGCCAATTAAAATTAGCTGAAATACGTTTGATTATCTTAAGAACGCATTGATGACCAAAAAGAGGCGAGGAATGAAATTCTGTGAGGATTTGATGTTTAAGGGATGAATCTTTACAGAGGTAAATATGACCTTTATAGTAAAGAATATGGTCATGAAATTGATAAAGTGTATTAGAGAGATGGCCATTAGAAAGCTGAGAAGCAATATGAAAAATATTTGGAGAGTGAAGTGATTCTTTTTTTTATGTCATTAATTAGAGAGAGAAAATTTAATCAAGTTTTGTAAGGGAGGAGTCGAAGGGTCTTTAGGTAGTCTAGATAAAGAGTTGGCGATGATTTTTTGTTTTTCCTGGCTTATCTTCGATAGAAAAATTGAATCCTAAAAGCTTGCGAAGATAATATTGTTGATCAGGTGTTTAGATTACCTTAGTTTGAATTTCACGTAAGCTTTGATGATTGATACGAATAATAAATTCATTGCCTAACAAATGTTATTGCCATTTGGAAACAACTTCAACAATAGCACATAATTCTCTTAGATAAGTTGATGTTGAGATTTTTGTGCATAATTTTTTGCTAAAAGAAATGGCATGATTATTTTGTAAAAGAGCCACACCAATGCCTAAGTTGGAAGCATATGTTTCCGGAGTGAAAGTTTTTGTGAAATCAGGGAAGGCTAAGACTATTGCAGTTGTCATTCGCTGTTGTGAGATTTTGAAAAGCAATTAAGGCCGTGTTGTCTCCCATTTGAAGGAATTCTTTTATAGAAGATTGATTAATGGAGGAGCTATAGAAGCATAATGAGGTATAAAACGTTGATAATAGCTCGTGAATCCTAAGAATGAACGCAGGTGGCATAAAGGGGAGGGAACTGGTCAGCTTATTATAGCTATAATTTTAGTAGGGTCAGGTTGGATGTATCTTGTGGAGACAATATGACCCAATATTCGATGGAAGATTGACAAAATTGACATTTATTAAGTTTTAGAAAAAGGTGATGTGTTTGTAAGCATTGAAAAACCAAAGTCAAGTGATTAACATGGAGTTTGAGAGTGGGGCTGTGTTGTATATCAAGATGTCGTCAATGAAGATTATGATGAATTTGCTAAGAAATGAA
The DNA here is from genome assembly GCA_019925795.1 of Dendrobium chrysotoxum. Taxonomy (NCBI): domain Eukaryota; kingdom Viridiplantae; phylum Streptophyta; class Magnoliopsida; order Asparagales; family Orchidaceae; genus Dendrobium; species Dendrobium chrysotoxum. The sequence continues at coordinate 47,750,395 of CM034305.1, read as the reverse complement.
CAAAAGATTTGGTTCATTTATGCTTGAAATGTCGATGGATCATTTGTAATTTCCCTCATGAGTGCGAAAGGAGGTTTTGTGAATATCGTAAGGATGCATTCTAACTTGATGATAGCATGAATGTAGATCAAGTCTAGAAAATATAGTAGCTCCATGAAGTTTGTTTAAAAGTTCATCAACGGTAGGGATAGAGAATTTATCTTTAATAGTAAGGGCATTAAGGGCTCTATAATCAATTCAAAAACACCAAGTGCCATCTCATTTTTTAACATATAAAACTGGACTATAAAAGGTTGTGGCTTTGACGAATAATGCCGACATGAAGTATCAGAGAGTAATTGATCAATCGCATCCTTTTGGAAATGTGGATAATGATAAGGACGAATGTTATTAGGTTTAGATAAGGAAGGAAGGTGAATATGATGATCAATAGTGCGAGGTAGTGGTAAGCCTTGTGGAGGTTGAAATAAATGTTGGAATTGTTTGAGGGGATTAGAAATGGAAGGGGGTAATGGAATTTTGAGTTTATCTATACAGTTAGTCAATAGGTTGTTAGGGGAGGAAGAGATTGGATCTACGAGGTGTGATTGAATAGTGAAGGTTGAATGGTGGGTGAATGAGAAATGATTGCATGAAGCTGGTTAAAGCTAATAGGATTATGTTGTAATTGTGGTTTGCCTATTAGTGTAATCTGCGTATTTTGATTATGTAATTGCATGGTAAGGTTTTAATAATCATGTAAAATAGGTCCTAAAGATTATAGCCATTTCATGACAAGAACAATATTAACAACATGAATGGATAGGATGAGGAGATCTATCCTATAAGGATAATGTTTACTTGCGGACATTTAGAATTACAAGATAATAAGTTGCCATTGCACACATAAACATTAAATTGTTTAATAGGTTGAGGATGAAGAGATAATTTACTGATAAGGTGTTCTTAAATGAAATTTTGAGTACTACTATGTATATTGTGATTATTAATATAGCCAGTGAATCGGAAAGAACTAGGGTTATATTGTCCGTTAAAGCATTAAGGCTGATTTTTGGTTGAGGAACTGGATTTTCATAATTGATAGAAGAGAGGAAAGAGTCATCCACTAAGTTTGAGTCATTGGTACTGAGTAAGAGAATTTATTTGGGCAACGATGTTGGGAGCCAAATTTTGCGTCACAGTTAAAACATAGACTTTTTTCACGACGAAATTGAATTTTGGCCGGTGAAAGTTTTTTGGATTGGAAGATTTGGAGGTTTAGAGATAGTTGGGGTAGAAGAGGGAAGAGAGATGTGAGAAATAAGGAGTGATGTGTGGTTGAATTGATGCTAGAATGTAAAGAATTAGGTGTAGTATTTTTGAAAGGAAGAATGTATGATTTTTGACAATAGGAGGAAGGAATAGAAAAAAAAAATCTTGAATTTTTACTTCATGACGACGTGCTAATTTCATAGTATCTAAGAGGAAGTAGGTCAAGCAAGAAGGAGTTCGCGATGGATTTCTTGTTTAAGTATTGATATGAAATAACTAATGAATGTGGATTCAAACAAATTAGGGACTTTAAAAGCAAGGTTTTTGAATGTTGTTTTATATTATAAGGCAAAACTTTGTTGAGTTAGTTTAAAATGATTCCCATGTAAATCTTTTTACATGGAGACACCAAATTGCTGTTGTAAGAAAAGGATAAAGTCGAGCCAAGAGAATAATTGGCCCTTTATATGCAGCCATTACCAAATAGCTGCTAGACCTAGGATAAAGTCGAGCCAAGAGAATAATTTCATGAAGCATTTTCATTTTCATTTCCATTAGTATAGAAGCACCGTCTAAATGCACCTATAAAGATACAATAATGTTCATTTTCTTTTCCATTTCCCTTTAATGTGCACGGGTAAGTTGCTTCCTTAGTCAGCACCACACGGGAGTGAACTCCTGTAATTTGCATGCGTATACCTTTTCCTTTCATTATTTACATTTATTCCATTCAGTCATATGGCTGTCTTTATAAAACTAGTGAATGTTTATTTTATTTTATTTAATTTCATTATTTAGATTTATTTATGATATTTATTCTGTAAATTTCTCTTCCCCTCCATTTCCCATCATTTTTTATTCTAACTTTCTCTCGCACATTGTCAAATTTAGAAACTTCTAATCCATCTCACTGCACATGTTCTCTTGCAATAGTGCATAGTTTCCATCTTGCAATACCTTTAGTTTTGAGTTATAGTTGGATCCCGTTTTGGCGCAAAGTGTGATTCTTCCTCCCTTAGAGTTGTGAGCCTCTTGCATTCTCGCTTCACATCGTACATAATTTTCTTGTGCGCACTTGTACCTACCGTTGCATTGCAGTTGCACCATTTTCCAGTTGCTCTTGCAATCGTGATGGAAGCATATGCAAAGCATTTTGCTTCATCTTGCATAGCATTACGAAGCACACACTTTTCATGATGTGCTTTGCAACCTAGCAAAATGTTGTGGCTCCACGCTTTATCGTCTTGCTTCAAAAGTATGAGTAAAGAATGAATAATGAGCGCCTTTGACAACCCTTTCTCTGGGATGGGTTCACGCCCAAATCCTATAGAGTTGTAGCTTGTAGTCTACTGGTTAACAATTCTAAGTTATGCACTTCTCATAAGTTTGACTTTCTTGGAGGGCTGGCATTGCCAAGTGGTCCTTTGTGAAGTAGTACTAGAGAAGGGTCATGGATTTGACAATTTACTGTAACAGATTGGGATTAGCATGAAAAGAGAGCATCCCATTTGTTTGAAGGTTTGTCCCATGTGTTGTGTTGTCTCTTCATGTGATTATTGCATAATAATTTGAGGACTGTGTTTTAATGGAGGTTCATGTTTGAATCCTATGGTCGCTGTAATTGTTGTTGCATTGGTTATAAAGCCTTGGTTCACACTTCTTACAGTATGAATTTTGGGAGAGTTCGTAACACCAAGTGGTCCTACATTAGGTATTAGGGAATTACAATATTGAAGATGACTAGATTGAAACATTTTCAAATGTTAAACTAAATTAGAAGTAGCAGCAAATCCCATTCTCAATAAAAAAAATGAACATCATAAGGATTCATAAGGTCCACCTTAGTTTTAGTGATTAAGCTGACGGTTTTAGATTGGAAATTGAGCAACGTTAAATGGAATAAAAAGGTCAAAGATCCAACAATAAAGCAAAATGGCATCCTTGTGATAATTTTCATTAAATATTTTATAGCATACTAATCAAGGTGCAACCATAATATAGCTCGAGGCAAGAGGGTAATCAGGCACATTAGAGGCAAGGAACCATTGCACTCTTAGCAATATGAAGGAATTTCATATGCATTTATATTGTCCACCTTAGTTTTGGTGATTAAGGTGACGGTTTTAGAGTGAAAATTGAACAATAAAATGCTAGACATTAGTTCAAACTTAAAGGCATAAAAATGTCAAACCTTGTACAACAAAGCAAACATAACATTTTTTTCATGATTTTCATTGAGTGTTTTATGGCATACTAATCAAGTTGCAACCATAACTATTGAGGTTGAAGAGTAATATCCCAAGGCAAGAAGCCAATTTGGTGGCACTCTTTTTTCTGACTTCTTATCCCCATTTTTTTAAACTTTTGGTTCTTATTTTTGCTTCTCTCTCCTTCCATTCTAATTCCTTGCAAATTGGGTACAGAGCAAAGCTGATGAAGGAAATAGGAGACATGAATGAGCAGAAAGAAAAAGGATTGTTCAGAGTTTTTAAAAATTAATGCAAATTGGAAAATAACCCTTAATCCTTGGAATGGATTAATAAATATGGAGGGCATTATTAGATGAAGTGATATTTATATTGATTAAAAAATTAGAATGAAAAAACCTAACATAGTGGAGAACTTGTCCTTTTTTAGTACTACTTTTGGTCAATGCGATGAAGTCATTAATAACAGTGGTTGTTGGATTCTTCTGGCTTTCTTTCATTTTCTTTTCTTTTATCAAACAGCCACTCACATGGTATTTTTCCAGTGACATGGGCTTATAAGTTGCGAATCAAAATAATGTTGTGAATGTTTCCTCTTAGAATATTGGAAGTTTCTTTAAGTTATAAAAAATGAAAGAAAAAGTAAATCCAATCGAGCAATTCTAAGTGATTTGATTAAGGCGTGTTGTGGAAGGGCCTATGAAGTAGATCTATTGACATAAGCTACGATATGGACATAACACAAATATTATAACTTGAAAATCTTGAAACTAAAAATTGTAACACCCTTAGGACACATACATACATGATATATGATATATGAGAGCCCTCTTATAGTTTAGTGTGTTCTATAGGCAGTAATGAAGTGCTGAAGATTCCATGCAAGTGGTGATTCTGTTTTGAGAAAAATGATAGATGAGATGCGACAAATGTAAATTTTTGTGGTAATAAATTCATTTTCTGTTGCATTGGGAAATTTTCATGCAACAATAATTATGCTAGATTTTGGTTAACGAAACTTTTAAGTTCAACCTGAAATGCTGATCTTCAGATGAACCAACCCAAGATAGCTTGCATTTACCCTGGCTTTAGTTCACCATTTTCTTGGGATGCTGATCTGAAAACTCTGATTCATGAACTTCATCTTCATGTTTGTGGCATTGGCCTCCTCTAAATCACACTATACATGCATACCATGAAATTGTTGGAAGTCTACATAAAATTTCAACCCTAATCTTATTTTATAAAAACTATCCAAACTTTTAATCCTTGCACTACCCTTTTTGTCATTGTAGATTGGCTTCTGATAGGATAAAAATAAAATTTCAGAAGTCTCCCTTTTTATTGGCATTTTCTACATTGCATATATATATGCTTCTCCCTTCTACTGTCAAGTGCCAGTTTTTTCATGTTCAGGCTCTAAGCATAAGATTGATGGTATATTATTATATTATGTTGTTTGGTTTTGAGTGTTGATATTGATGATGAACTCATGCTTGATAATCAGTAAGATGATCACATGTTGTTGAATTCTGCCTATGGCTTCAGTCATTCTCGGATTACCAAATAGATTTAATTGGACAAGTTGATGAATTGTTCTTAATGTTTCTATTTGTCTTTGAACAGTGAAGGGGATGCAACTTGTAATGGAGTTGCAACAGGACTTGAAGGTTGCAAATGTCATTTGCATGGTAAGGTTAGTTAGGGGCTTATTAGTTACTAGAGTTTCACGAAAAAGAACTAAACTTAGTATAATTGTTTTAATTCTTTTAACGGCTAACTGTGATTGTTTTTAATTTTCTTGTTTTGACCTCTTCTTATTGTCAAATTTCAGAATGGGAGAAGACACATAGCCTCTTCCATGCATGAATTTTCAAGGGAACTTGTTGTCCATTCGCACTCGAAAAAGAAACAAGCTTTACTGGTAGTTATTTTTTTATTTTTTTTAATGAAGCTAATAATTTTATGTTACTTGGTTGTGGAGGTTCTGCTTCTTAGGTGTAAGGATACATGAGGTGTTAGGGTTTATGGCTTTTAAGATACAAAATCACGTACACAAGGTTATTTTGTAGTCACAAAATTCTAATTTAATAAATAATTTTTCACTTTAGATGAATACTGAAAAAACACAAGACCTGCATAAACAATAATTTAGCAATCGTCTAATAGAAATTTCAATTAGAAACAAAGCATTGAAGAGTATCATCAAAGAATTATATGGTCGATTGAAAACTCACACCATAATTGAAAAAAATAGATTGTGCCATATTTGACAATATTCAATCATGCAACTTTGACATTATTCAATTTGTAGGTAGAGCAATAACTAAATTAGAAAATATAAACAAAACAAATATAAGTAATCAACGAATAATAATTCAAATTTCATATTGGTACAAAGAGATAACTTCCCTTCAAAATTTGTCGTCTTTTAACTACACTAGGATAGAAAGAATCACATCCACGTTCACTCAAACATAAAGGAAAACAATACATAATCAAAATATAATATTAATGAAATTATTATTTTTATATGCCTAAGAAGTCCCAATTTATACTTATAAGCCTCCTTCAAATATTGTTAGAAGTTAGAAGTTGGAATCAATTGAATGCAATGGCATAAGCCAATGGGGAGGAGGTGATTGGGCTATTTAAAAATCTCAATCTTGAATTAAAAACATGATCTAATTATATTTCTATGAGGAAAAGTAGTGAAGTGAAATGTGAAAAATAAAAGTAGATAATTCAATCCAATTTTAGGGGTTAACCACTTTGAGGTTTACATTTGTTTATTGAGTCTCTCGTTAGCAATCGCAGGTGGAGGAATTTTTTAATAAATTATCCTTGATGGGTTGTCAAGCCACCCTATGCTTTTACTCAAATTGAGAAGTTTGCTTCTTTTAGCATATTCTGTTAGTTCACTACTGCCAACTTTAATGCGTGGAATTGACCACTCCTGGTAAGCTGGTGCAAACTACTACGTAATATTGTTTTAAATGAAAAAAAAAAACTTTGAGATCTGCAATTTTCTTACAAAAAAATGGTCACAAAGCTCTCTCAACAATCAACTTGCAAGTGGCAGAACAAGAAGTGTTGAGAAAGGGGAGAGAGGGAGACTTGTGAAGATTAGTTATAGGCTTACTATTGTATCACTATTTTTCCCAATGGTTTCCAAGGGTATATGTAAATCAAAACATTGTTAATCATGTTCTTTTTAATCAATTAGTCATTGTCTTTCTTTTTTTGAGAAAATGCCATTTGTTTAAAAAGGGAAACTATTACAAACTACTAAGTGATAGAGAATCTATCACAATCCTCCTTTAGCAAAGAAAGAAAAGCAGGAGGAATCTTATTACAAGACAGCTCATCCTAAAAAAAATCATCTAATAAAGCAAAGTTAGCATAGAAATCAGCTAACTTATTATAATTTCTATGAGAGAAATGAAATAAAAAATTTCCAAAATCCTTCAAGAAAGACAAGTCCTCCACCAATTGATTGTCCAATTGTTACAAGCATTATCAATCGAACTTTGCGGATATTTGATCACATTATAATTGTCTCCCTCAATAATGATACCTTTGACATCCATCCTCCACTCTTGAAGAACCACCTTCAAAGATCGGAAAGCCAAAAGCTCCAAAGAACCACTATCCCAATGAATGCATTTGAACCCAAAAGCAAGCAAAAATCTTCCCTTATGATCTCTGAAAACTCCAGCAATACCAGCCTCATTAGACTTCAAAAGCGCCGCATCAATGTTGACTTTTATCCATTTGGGTGGAGGAGGGTGCCAAGAAGGAGAAGACAGCTTAGAAAGCTGGTTAGCACCCCAGTGGCCCGAAAAGAGAGTACAACTTGCTGAAGAAAGCGCAAGGTTAATTGCATTTGAAGCAATATAACCCACACCGAGCTCTTGACTGCCATGCTGAACACTATTTCTGCTTTTCCAAGAAAAGTAAACCAAGGAACAATAGAGATTAGCAATAAACGGGTTAGATCTAGCTAACAGCTCCAGCTTTCCTTTGCATTTCAGAAAAGAAGAGAATATAGGCACATTAAATCCCCACTTATTAAGCAAATGAATCAGTTGAATGAGTTTATCACACAAAAGTGCAACATGCTCTGAATTCTCTACAGCAACACAACCTCTCGGGCAAAGGTTATAATCCAACAATCTTCTATACATTAGGAAATCAAAAGTAGGGATAGCATCATTCAGAATTCTCCACCAAAAACCTTCCACACGAGGAGAAAGCCTTAACATTTTCATCCACTTCCAATATACTCCTTTAGCAGAATCCGAACCAGCTACCTTGGAAGCCATTGAAGCAATAGACTTACCCAAAAAATTTATACATAAGCTCCAGAGTATCTCCTCCAACCTCAGGGATGATTTGGACCTGTAGGATGATTTCAATTAAGTCTGATCCAAAGTACTTAACCAGCTCTGTTTGATTCCATTCGCCTTCCTTCATAAAATTGTCAAGAGAAGGAAATTCACCATCCAAAACAACTATAAAAGTAGGCTACCTTTCAAAACTCCTATCTAATATCCATACATCTCTTAAGGTATTAATAGAACAACCACAAGCAACCCTCCATCTAACCAAAGGCCGAAGAGATTGGGCTCCATTCAGTATAATTTTCCAAGTGGAAGAGCAGTTTCTTCTACCTTCAGCATGCCAAATATCCTTGCATATTTTGTCTTCAATGAATCATTAAGGAGTGAAGAAGGTTTATTTATGAAATTCCAATTAAAATTTTCTCTTAAAGGTCCAACAACAGAAACAACAGAGTGAATACCCCGACCTCCATCCTCCAAAGGTTTGTAAAGAACATCCCAAGCTACATAGTGAAGGCCACGGGCACCTCCTGTTTTGTTCCATAAAAAATCTCTGCACATTTTATCTAAAGCTTTTAAAATGCTGAGAGGAACTAGAGAGTGTGAAGCAAAGAAAACAGGAATAGCAAGGATCACCGATTTAATCAATACAAGTTCTCCAGCAAAAGACAAAAACTTGTTACCCCAACCATTCAGTTTACAAGCAGCTTTTTCAAGAATATAAAGAAAATCAGAGGAAACCAATCTTCTCAAAGCAATTTTAATACCCAAGTACCTCAACTCATTCACCTCCTTATACTTCAATAACTTTGAGATAGTCCTCCACTTAGCTCGACTAACAGATTTCCCAAAGACCAAAGAAGACTTCTGGAAATTAACAGATTGGCCAGTCCATTTGCAATAATCAGAAATTATCCTCCTTATCCTTCTCAAATACCTGATCTTGGCCTCAGAAAACATCAGGATATCATCAGTATACAACGAATGGGTGATTTTTGGAGCCGTGGAAGCTACCTTGATGCCCAATTCTTTACCATTCTGAATAAAACCATTAGACAAAAGTTGAAAACACAATATAAACAAATACGGAGATAACAGACACCCTTCTCTAAATCCACTTCTTGCTTCAATCCACTTTAAATTATTGCCATTAATAAGAATAGAGAACTTAGGATCAATGACACATTCCATCAAAAGATTCGAAAACCCAAGCGGGAAGCCAAAATAATCCAACACCTGCTTCAAAGTAGGCCAAGCCAAACTATCATAAGCTTGTTCCATATCAATTTTGATAGCCACTAACCCTTTTTTAGACTTTGAAAATCTGAGCTTATTAAAGAGTTCTTGCACAAGAAGAACATGATCAGATAAAGACCTTCCTTTGATAAAAGCCACTTGGACATCAGAAAAAGAATATGGACAACTTTCATTAATCTATTTAATAAAATTTTAGCAACAATTTTATAAATAGATAAGCACAAACTAATAGGCCGGAAATGAGAAGGATCTACAGGATTTTGGATCTTGGGAATAAGAACCACAAGAGTATTTTTCCACTTAGAACACATTTTGCCAGATGAAAGGAATTGTAAAATAGCAAGCCACACATCTTGGCCAATTACTTTCCAATATTCTTTAATGAAAGAATAAGAATTGCCGTCCAAACTTGGAGAGATATTCCTACCAAGTCCCATGATCACACTTTCCACCTCATCAAAAGAAAAATCAGCATTCAAGATATTACAATCTTCAAGACTTAAGGTATGCAGAGGCAAAGGCCACCCCGTCAGATCACAACTCCTATTCCTCCATTTATTGCTAAAGTAATTAAAAAAGATGTCATCAATACTTTCCTGATCTTCCACAAGATCCCCATCTTCATTCTTCACTTGTTTAATCAAATTGCCATTCCTTCTTCCATTGGCAAAAGCATGAAAGAACTTGGAATTGATGTCTCCTTCCTCCAAGCATTTCACCTTTACCCTTTGTCTCCACCAAGTATTTAAACGAGCAAGAGTAACATTTAATTCCTCAACTTTAGCTTTGAGCAACAAAAGATAGTTATCAGAAAAGCCTTCACCATTCATCTGCTCGGATTGAAGCTCGGCAACCTCCTTTTTCAGTTTTTCCTTTAGCTCTCCAATAGATTTTGAAGTTTGGCTCTACTCCAAAAGAATAAAGCCTTTAGTACTCTATGAAATTTCCTATTCAGAACATCCATCGGCTCACCTCAAGTAACTTTGCTCCAAGATTTTCGCACTACAGCCGCTGAAGCAGGATAAGACATCCAAACGTCTTCAAATTTCAGAATTTTGCTTCTACTAACTTATTAAAAATTTTCAAAACGATGGGGCAGTGGTCAGAGGCAACCCGCGCCAAGTGCCTGGTAATAGTAAGAGGGACCAACTCTAATGCCTTAGAATTCAGTAAACATTTATCAAGCCTTTCCCAAATACGAACACTTCCACCTTTATTGTTACACCAAGTAAATTTTGGGCCAATTACACCCACATCATGAAAGTCAAACTCATTCATAAAAGAATTTATCTCTTGAGGAGCAAGAGAAAATTTAAACTTCTTCCCCCCTCTCTTATCATCTTGGGACAAGATACTATTAAAATCTCCCCCCACCACTGAAGGAAGGCTCAAGGAAGAATGCAAACCCAAACAATCCCATAATTTCTTTCTACTGTACAAATCTCTGCTGCTATAAACAGTAGAAACTAACCAAGAACCTTTATTTACAATCTTCGACTCACCAACCACACACTGAGAAGAAGCTTCTAGCAAAGAGAAAGTGGCCATATCCGACCTCCACAAAGCTACATTCCCTCCAGACATCCCATCAGATGGATAAAGAAAAAAATCGCAATCTTTACCCATGAGTTTACAAAAATCACATCTATTAATAGAAGGAACTTTTGTCTCAACAATACCAACAAAGACTACATCCTAGTCTTTAACCACTTCCTTCAAATATAGAGAGGTTTCCCTTTTATTAGCCCCTCTACAATTCCAAAAAGCAAGGAAACTCATTTTCCCACCAATGGGGAAGGACCCCCGCTCCTCCTTTTATTCAAAACTTCTAGTTTTTTATGCCTAAAAGAAGGATTCAAAGGACCAAGAAACCTTAGCTCCTTTTGAAGTTTAGGCTTGAACTTCCCAGAACTTCCATTCTCCAAGCTTTTACCAACATAAGACATATACCCATCATTATTTCCCTCCTCCTAAAACAATAGAAGAGTCTTCCTTAACGTCATTATTACCAAGAGGATTCAACAATTCACCCTCCTCAATTTTAGTGTCTCCAGAATTTATCAACCCAACTTTATCCACTTCCCCAACCTCCCCATCAAGAGCTTCTAACACCTTAAACATATTCTCACCAGAAAATATAGATTTAACTGGAACAACAGCTGAATCCATACCTCCCTTGTCGGAATTCCCATGCTCAGCATTCAAAACATTCATCTCATCGCCACCACTCGAGCCACCTTGAATAACATCAGATTGGCCTCCTTCCTTAGACAGATTAACATTGGCTTCATTGACAAAAGGCTTCCCAATTTGAAAATCTTCCAGCACAGACACATTCAGGAATGCTTTAACTGGAACAACTTTAGGAATAAAAGTCTTCTTCTGATTTGCTGCAGTTGTCCATTTCTTCCTATTATTAACATGTACCCATGATCCATAAGAAGAATCATTATTAGTAACCTTAGGCAAAGAATTCTCAACCTTTTGAAAAAACCTTCCATTCAAACCTTCCACCCAAACACCCAAATGAAGTTGTTTGTCAAGCTCCACCCGAACACTTACTCTAGCAAACTCCCTTCTACTCTACTGAAACATATTGCCATCTATCAAAAGAGGAATTCCAATCAAAGAAGCTATTCTAGCCATATTCACCTCATCCCAAAAAGAAAGAGGAAGATTAGGCATCCTAACCCAAACAGGGGATGTCAATCCTTTTAATGTGGAAGGAGAGAAGTCTGAATTCCATTTATCCATCCAAACTATGTGACCATTAACAAACCAAGGTCCACCCGAAAGGACGTTCTCCATGACATCCTTTGAAAAAAAAGAACACAACACCCATCCCAATCCAAGAGACGTAAAATGGAATTTACCAAAGTGCAGCCACTGTCGATGCAGCTCTACAACGATCGTTTGGGCTGGGATGTTCTTCCCAAATACCTTCACCACAGCAGAGAATTGAAGTCGGTCAGAGTTGGTCTTCACATTTGGCTCATGAAGCTTCACCACAATCCCATCCTCCGTCAAAAAGGAATCATCTTTAGACAGATCGACTTTCATGTATGGACGCCTATTCCACAGATTTGCCACATCTCTGCCATCCAAACTTCTCTCTTTATTCGCCATCTCCCTTTGGCCCTCAACAATCAAAGAATCGTCTTGAACATTACCACAATCAGAGGATGGATTATCCACATTAATTTGGACTGAAGGGACTCCCTTCGGATCAGTCACAGGTTTTGCTACAGCATTGCCAAATCTATTGACAAAAAGTTTCATACCAGATGATGAGGAAGCTTCAAAATCATTTGATCTCCTTAAATCCGCAGGTCGAGGAGTCTTCGATTCCACACATTCATCAATCTTCTTGCCTTTGCCACTTACTGGAGCTGGAGATTTAGGTAAAACAAAGGTTGGTTCTTTGATGACCAACGGTGCATTTCTTGGGGAAATTTCTCGGTCCAAGATCGATCGAGAATCATAGTTAGGGTTGACGGCCGTATTACGACCGCCGGAGATGATCGCCGGACGCTCAACCGGCATATCCGAAAAAATCGCCAAATCGGAAGGAACTGAAATTTGAAAATTTCTCTCTCTAAACCCCGGGAGTTTCTCTCTCTTGTTTCTCTCTGAAATTTGTTATTCTTCTTGTTAAATCTAACTAATCCAATTAGTCATTGTCGAATTCCAAAATATCACCTAATAGCTGTTTAAAAGAAATGAAGTCAGAAGATTTGATCTCTGGATCATCGTACTGTATGACTAGTTCGATTCAGAATAAATCAAGAAGATTGTATGGCATCATACGAAATGATCCATAGATGGATCTAATTAATTAGCTTTATTTTTATTTATGTGATGATTGAGTTTGAGCTTGAGTCTAGCAAAATATTCTGTCTAGGCATCTTGAGGGTGACAATGCTCATTTAGTTGGTGGTAGTGGCTATGGAGCTGCTATATGTGATTATCATTCAGCTGTTTTTTCTTCACTGCTACTATTGACATCCTTAACACTCTAGATCTCATTGTATATTACATGGAATGAGTAGTCGAAGAAGGAAAAATAGTGTGATTTGATTTTTCGGAATAAGTGAGATTGTATTTGGCTTATAAAATATGCCATGACATGACCACGAGCTAAATTAGATTGACATTTGCCCTTAGGATTGCAGTTAGATGCCAGGTTTTCAATTAAGTTCATGATAGTAACCACTACATTAAATTCTTGATAAGTCATACAAAAATAGGTAATGAAAGAAATGAGTAATGTGCTATTTATCCTATCCTTGCTTTGGACTGATATCATAACAATTCACATGTTGGGTAATAGATACATTTGTCACAAGTTTACTCATTTGAGGACAGTGGGGAATAATAGAATTTGCATTTGTCCAATTGTAGGAAGGGTTGGGCAAAACAACATGAGGATGAAGACCGATGTTGTAAACACACAAAAATGTATGAAGATCACTTGTTATGATTTCCACTTGGCGGTTGTACACATAAGATCCCTTTTAGGGGAGTAGATGCTTTAGATCTGGTCTATGTTAAGATAGACCTAAAAAGTCTTGGTTAAAATCTATTAAAGATGATATTTGTTGTTAGACTTAAATGAGAATTTAACTCTTAATAGGACATAATGTAGAAAAAGGATACATGTAGTCGATCCCACATAATGGGATAAACTTGTTATTATTGTTGATTGTACGCATAAGATGAAAGTGTAGTGTATTGTGTATCGACCTAAAAATTGGCCAAAAATATAGAAAGAAACTCCTAATGATAAGATGAGAGAGAGAGAAGTGCGAAATTATAGTGGTGCCAATATTTGATTTCTCTTGGTGAATTAGATCATAATGCATACATTTTTACATGTGATATTAGAAGCATGAAAGTGTGTAAAGGCTTCTTGATTAACATGAAACATATTCATATAAATGGAGTGTATATATTGTAGAGTAAAATAGTGATTGGAGGATGTGTTTGCATGTCCTGTAACATTGTTGATGAAACCAATTTGTCATCATCAAAGATTTTGACATGTAAACTTGAGAGAAATTGTACAAATATGATTCTTTGGAAAAAAAAAAGTCCAAATATTTGGATTTTTGTGAATACGATGTGGTGGGGAAATCTAAGAGGTTGAAGTTTGTCATTTCATGATATAAATCTAAAGAAATTCTAGATTATGTGTATTTAAAGGGGTCTTGCAAGAAATGAGTTACATGACATAGTAAGATCCTTTCTATTTTTTAGTGATAATTGTTCATAAATTATTGGTATATTTGATAGAAAAAGTGAAGTCTTTGAAAAATTCACAGAATGGAAGCCTCTGGTTGAAATTTAAGCACGAAAGAAGGTCAAAAAGCTGAGCATTGACAATGGCCTTGAGCTTTACTCAAATCAACTTCAGAAGTATTATGAGGAGCAAGAAGTAGAACGACATCACAATGTGAGGTTGACTCAGAAAAATGGTCTAGTTGAATGCTACGGCAAGACCTTGAAAGCATAAGGTGCATGGTTAATAATACAGGAAATTTTGAGTAGTCAGTATAGTTGCTTATTTGATAACTTGATGTCCTTCATCAACTATTGAGTTCAAGACCTCGCATCTTTGCCGTGGGCAACTAGGAGCCTATGACAATCTAAAGGTGTTTGGTTGTATTGCTTATGCTGGTTTAGGCAAGAAAAATTGAAACTAAGGGCTTTGAAATATAATTTATTGATATACTGAGAATGTAAACGATATAAGTTTTGGTATTTGGAACTAGGTCGTCCTGAATGTTTGATAAGCAAGGAGTGTTTAATGAACAACAAAATGACAGATTTAATTCCAAGAATTATGGCTCACGACTAATGATACAAATTATAAATTTCAAACTCATGTTGAACAGTAAAAGAATCATGGAATTTTTGAAGGCAATGATCGAGAATGAATTGAAGCAGAAGATGATGAGTCTAGTCAAGAAAACATTGAAGAAATGAAAAGATGAACATTTGGTTTGCAAGGGACAGACCTAGGTGTATGGTTCAAGTACCACAAAGGTAGGGACATGCATATGTTATTTCTTATGCATTTATGGCTAATTTCCTATCAGGTGATGAATCAAGTTCCTATAAAGAAGCCATAGAAAGTGTTGAGAGAAATAATTGGCAGCACGCATAAATGAAGAGATAATTTCCCTCAAGAAGAATAATACCTGAACAAGAAGATTGTCAACTGCAAATAGTTTTTCAAAAAGAAGGATTGAATTCTTGATATAGATGAGTTAAGATTAAAAGATAGGCTTGTAGCAAGGAGTTTCACACCAGAAAATTATGTAGATTATGTTGAAATTTTCTCTCAAATGATGGGGCATGCATGTAACTTGTTTTTCTTGTCATGTTGTGCAATTTAACATGCACCTTGAGCAAATGGATGTCTTAATCATATTTTTGCATGGAGAATTGGAGAAGACTATCTATATGAATTCGCCTGAAGAATTTGTTTAAATGGAAGTTGAAAATTATATTTCTTTATTAAAAAGATTTTTGTATGGGTTGAATGAATCTCTATGAATGTGGTATAAAAGATTTGATTCGTTCCTTTATATATGTTTGATGTTGGTTTGACTTGTTGCTTGTATGATTCTTGTGTATATTTAAAATCGAAGGAGGTCAATAACACTATCCATCTTTTACTTTATATTAATGTTATTTAACTTACAACAACTTGTTTGGAAGAAATTACAAGCTTGAAGGCTTTGCTCAAGGTGGAGTTTGAGATGATGGATCTTGGTCCTATTTATAAATCTTGGAATGAAGATCATAAGAAAAGAAGAGAGGTAAGAATTGTTCTTGTCTCAAGGTTTTACATAAAAAATATTGTGAACAGGCGTTGGTTGTCAGCTTCTAAGCCTTTTTCCACACCTTTAGCATAGGATTTTAAATTGAGCAAGGATTAATAATCAAGTGATGATGTTGAAAGATCATATATGAAGCATATTCTCTGTGAAAACGTTGTGTTTAGTGTGATGTGTGCTATGATTTGTTGTAAGCTAGATTTGGCTTGTTCACTCAGTATTATAAGCAGGTACATGGCTATAAAATAGTTACTAAGATACTTAAATGGAATCACATCCTTGAGATTAAAGTATGAAAAATGGAATTCTTTGAATGAAGTTATCATTGGGTTTGTAAATTCAAATTTTGAAGGATTTTGTGATGCTTGAAGATCACTTACAAGTTATGTCCTTAAGATGTTTGGAAACACAGTTAGGTTGAAAGAGTTAATTTTGGAATTATTTCAGCTAGTGATTTCTCCTGAGCTAGTGTTTTGTGATAATCGAAGTGTAGTATTTCTCCCCAATAATCCTATGTATCATGAAAGAACTAAGCATATAAATGTGAGGTTCCTTGTCATCAAGGAGGCATTTGCTGTAGGGATTATGGAGATTGTAACGATTTCAAAGGAATAAAATGCATTAAATATGTTGGCTAAGGCTTTAGCTTCTTGAAAAATTCAGCATTGTGTAGACTTGTTGAAGATGATGAGGGAGGAATTTTAATGTTGGTTTCTTGGATATTAATGAAATAAAGAATCAGGATGGAGATTGTTCTATTCTTCTTTATTTCTTTTTATCAGCTCACTTATAAAGCTATTTTAACTTGTTTTGTATTGGAGGATTGTTTGTGTAAATTTTAGTTTACCCAAATACCTTGGGGTATAGCTATAAATATATCTCCCCACCCTTGCGATAAGACAATTCAAGCCATTTTTTTTCTCTTTGGATCTGTTTTCCTCTCATACTCTCTCTCTACTCCAATTTTATTTCCTTTGTGGCTATCAGGTTCGATCCTAGAACCTTGCAATCCTATGAAGGTGTTTGGCTCTAAGAGAGGTGTTTTGCCTTTGAGACAAGACTATTGGGGTCTGAATATGATCAAAAAATGCTACTGCTGCTGAGAAATACAAGTTACTCCTTCGCAATCTACAAGGGTTCTGATGTAGGACTACGTGTTTAAAGTGAATGAAATAAATTATTGCACGATTTCTTGTTCTAGAGCATTAAAGATTTAATCATTAGCCGTTAAAACAAAAACATAAAACGAGAGACGGATGCCTATGTTTAGGCTAAATCACTAGCCAAGCACTAGGACAAACAAAATAAATTAGAGATTCAACATTATGCGAAATGATAAGAATTCATTCAAAATCCCTACTCTAACAATGAGAATAGCAACATAGAAAATCAATGGCTCATTCCCTACGTTTACTAGGCTTTAGCAAGATTTAAGTGGAGCGATCCCTTGCGCTTCCGTCACTACCTACAAGGTTAGGAAAACAAATAGATAATTGAAAAGGGAAGAAAAGTCAACCCTTACTTAGAGAGGAATCGTCGCCGGAGGAGCTCTTGTGAGTTACCAATGGTACCGGCAATGATGTGTAGAAGACGATTGAAGTAGCTTTTGAAGGAGAAAATCGGAGTAGTTGGAGGAAGGGCCGGTGTGAATCGA
The DNA here is from genome assembly GCA_019925795.1 of Dendrobium chrysotoxum. Lineage (NCBI taxonomy): Eukaryota > Viridiplantae > Streptophyta > Magnoliopsida > Asparagales > Orchidaceae > Dendrobium > Dendrobium chrysotoxum. The sequence goes on along the minus strand of CM034305.1, from coordinate 47,732,841 downwards.
CCAACGGTAATCCACTTTCCTTTGACCCTTTGATCGTCAAGAGTATCAACCAAGGTAATGTGGATCCTCTCCAAGTATTCTTCAACAGTAGATTCGTAGCCAAATCCTACGTCGAAGAAGGGGGAGCGGAGTACGTCGATATTGTCTTGATCGTCAAGCACTAAGCCCGAATCCCATGGGTGGACCTCCATTCATACTTCTCAAGGAGTAGGGGTGTTGCACTTGATGTAGTATTGCTGTCCTTGAAGGTTCCTTCAAAGGATGAGGGCTTTCCCTTTGAAAGTCAAGTGGGAAAGGCTAGGGGAGGTGGCGGCTAAGGTGGGAGTTGGGAGGGAGACTTGTTTGTGGAGCTAGGGTTTAGGGTTAGGATGGTTTAGAATTTCCAAACCTGAATTTTAATTTCAGATTTTGAAATTTGGGTGGGAATTAGAAAAGGAAATAGGGGTGTTGATTGAAGGAAAATTGGTGAGAGAGAAGGGGAGAGAGGGGCGGCGGCATGAGTAGGGGGGCCGGCGGTTAATAAGGGAGAGAGGGGATTGGGGGAATTAATTAGGGGTTGCCTAATTTAGGATTTAAGAATTAGGAAAGCTTTAAATGAATCCTATTTGAATTATATTCAAATAAAATTAAGTTAGGCAACTTTCCTAAAATAAGTAGGCTAAATTAGGAAAGGAGATTAATTCAAATTTAAATTTGAATTCATTCTTTCCTAATCAACACCCAACCAAATTAGGAAATTACTTGAGAGGGGGAAGGGATAGTGGGCCGGCGGCTTTGGGAGGGTGGAGGCGTGGGGACGGCCGGCGGTGGAGGGAGGGAAGGGGAGGGCCGTGAGTTGGGAAGGGGGGTTTGGGCTTTGGCCGTGAGGTGGTAGGGGTGGGGGTGGGTTGCCGTGGGGAGGTGGAAGGAGGAGGAGGGGCCGGCGGTGGATTAGAGAGGAAAGGGGGGAAAGATCCACAGAGCGACCACGAATCCGACACGTCTAGATTGGTGGGTAGTGCGCACTCTCCCTCTCCTAGGGAGTCTTCTCAAAAGCTCTCAATCTCAAGCCAACAAACACAAGTGCAGGAAAATTTTTAATATTCATTCATTTAGCAAAAGAAAATACATAGAAGGCTTTAAATAGCCTCACACAAAGACACAACATAAAGACGACGATGCCCTCTGGGCTTACAAACAAGTGCATGGTAAAATAGGGAAATAACACATGGGAACTAAACATAGAACTAATGAAAGAAACAAAGACCCAACAAGACTCAAAAATATAAAGACTCAATCGTGGCCGTAGATCGACGGCCACGCCTTCGATACACTTTCCATGTAGAGATGTCCTCATCAGGTTCCTTTTGATTCATAGAATATCCTGCAAGATCAATTCCATTCTCTTACGATTTACATGAAGAGACCCTAGAAAAGCAATACAGGTGAAAAATCCTCTTATTACAAGAAATGCAGGATTACAGCATGAAGAATAGGAAGGAACACAGAAGACTTGAGAGAAGGTTGGTCTTAGTATTCACTAATTCGTATGTGTTTATCGAAACTAGGAGAAATGTTTCTCTAGGCATCTAGAATAAATTTTTCTCTAGGCATGTAGATGCTGTTGCATTTTTGCTTCAACTACATTATTGCTTCAAGAAGATCGTTGGCTTCCTGATGCAGGACTACAATGCATTAATTGTATGTGATAAGAATTTTGCACGAATTGAAAGAAGCAAGAGCAATTATTTTTATTTGCTAATCAAAACGATAAGATAAAACATAAGAGCGGTCACTTTCGTTTAGGCCAAATCACATGAAAGAGCTGGAACTATTACAAGTAATAAAGAAATTTAACGACATGCGAATTAAGTAAACTTTCAACAAAAACCCCTGCACTAACAATAAGATTAGTACATAGAAAGCGAAACTCAAATCCTACGTTTACTAAGCAACGACATTTAGCGGAGCACGATTCTTTATGATTCCATCAACACCTACACGATTAGTGAATTAAAGATAAATGAATAAGGGGGTAGAGGTTCACCCTTATTGAGAACTGGAGGTGATGTACCACTGCGTGTTACCCAGTTGTTCGTCAATGGCTTCAACAAGAGAATCTAGGATGCGCTCCACGTATTCTTCAACCGTGTGATCTATATTCGGGTTGACGTCAAAGAAGGTGGAGTAGAGAATGTGGACGAAACTTTGCTCGTCGTTGGCGTAGCCGAAGTCAACTTCTGGATCCATGCATTGGACTTGCTTGGTTGTGATGAGAAGAGAATGTTCCTCTTGCTGCCCTTGTTGTTTCCCTTGAGAGAAAGAAGCGTCTCTCTCAAAACCCAAGTAGAGGGAAGGAGAGAGGGTGGTCGGCCAAGGGGGAGAAGCCTTGGGAAAATTCGGTCTAGGGTTAGAGAGGTTTAGGTGGAGCTAGGGTTAGGGTTTGAAGAGGAAAATGTTTTAAAATCTGAAATTAATTTCAGGTTCAGGTTTGGAGAGAATTTGGGAATTGGAAATTAGGATTTAATTCCTAAAGGAGTTTAGAAATTAATGGGAGGAGATGGGGATTGGAGAGAGAGAGAGAGAGGCGGTTAGGAGAGAGGGGCGGCGACATTAATGGGATGGGAGGGAATTGGGAAAAGCAATCAAGCCTTAATTGATTTGGAATTAAGGAATAGGAAAGTTTTAATTGAGTCCAATTAAATTTATCTGATGTCCCCATCACTTCCTCCTCTCCCCTATGATGCACAGACACATACACGACACGACACGGACATGGAAAAAGTTAATTATTAAAAATATAGGACACGGATTGAACACGGTATTATCATTTTTATACCTTAAAAATAGTGTATATAACATTTGAGTTAGTAGAATATTAAGTATAATTGAGAAATAATAAATCATTTAATTAAGATTTGTGCTTAAAATGATTAATATTAGGGTGTAGAGAGTTAGGTGTTGATGTCGTGTTTCAGACGTTGATGTCATGTTTCAAGTGTTGTGAGGGGATACAACAATGCTATCAAGAGTTGGATATCGAGCGTCGATGTTGAGGCAACGTTGGTCATCTATTTTAAGATGATGTTGGTCAAAGATGAGATGTCGAGATGACTTAGGGGCGTGATTGTGGGGGTAGAAATTGCTAGCGTCAAACTTTGATTTTCTAATGGCTTTGAAACATTGATGTTGTGACGACGTCAGATGTTGATGTTATAATGACATCGGGCATTTTTGTGAAACCCTAACTGCGATCCACAGATATAAATGAAAGTAGTATGTTTGAGGAATGAGGTATTGAGTGCGGAAAATTGATTTGGAGCTATTGAGAGGAAATAAAAAATTAAGTTTTTATTTTTAATTAAATAAAAACTTGAAATATAAGAAGTTATATTAAAAAAATTTCATAAAATATTTAATACACGCTTGTCCGATTTATTTTTAATATTTTTTTTAATTGGACACGCCTTCGGTGTGACCGATACGGTATCGCAGGTGTGTTGAATGCGTGTTGTGTCGGATACGTATGGGACACTGCATACCTTATTGAGGAGAAGTATCGGTGCATCATAGCCCGTTTGTTACTTGGAGGGTTCATTTTCTAGTAGCAATTAATCTTTTATTATCTTGAGGTTATTCCTCTCCTTGGGAGGTTTATGCATCATTCTAATTTTTTGGCGGAGCATAATCTCTTTGGGGAGGTTGATTACGGGTATGCTTGACCATGCGGATGTGATCTATGTCTTCATGTGATTCCCATTTTTATAAACATTAGTATTTTTCTTTATCATTGAGATAAATCATCTTCACCTTATGTAGCTTAGTTGCCTGTTACTTTAGTTGTTTATTTTCTTGCCCTTCATCGGGCATTTCTAGGGCATTATATCTAAGGATTATCCTCAAAAGCATGTATTCATAGTTGATCTTTGACAATTTGTCCTACGTGTTGCTCTTTGTTATTTGGCGTGTGAATTTGATTGTGATTAATGAGGCTCTTTCCCTTGATATGGTTTTTGGGACCTTTTGGCACTAAATCCTTGGGGATGATATTACCCAACTATCACAATCCTATTTTATCATGACCCAGCCCAGATGCTCGATTTAATGAGGCGAAAACAGATGGTCGAATGATTATTCGTTATCATTACTATTGACAAACTATTTCTATATATATTAAAAGTGTTACTAAACTCCAATTGTATTTAAAATACTATAGTTGTTTCAAATAAATACCCCTCTCAGAGCGTCGCATCTACGGTATATATTTGGTTTTCTTCCGCTCATTTAAATTTCTACGGATGATACCTTTGTACATTTGTTCAATGATAGGGGTGAGTTATAACACAACCTAGTGAGGAATCATGTTTTAAATCACAATAACACAATGACATTTTTTACAATATGCATGTTTGCTATAAAAACTGAAGTAAATTAAATTTATTTATAATAAATCTATTTAAAATTAATTTTTTTTGGAAATGATCATTTGTCAGATGTTATATATATTGAACACTTATATTATGTCTTCTCATTTTCTTTAATTAATACAACTGTTAGAGGAGATACCATCTAAACAGTACTAATTACGATACTTCTACTTTTATTTCCTTTTCCATTGACGTGCGTATGTACATTCCCTCCCCATTCAATACTCTAAGGGTTATACTTCATCATTCAATCATGCATATGCAATCATTTCTATCTAATCATTTTATTCATATATCATTCAATAATTTTATATAATAATTTGAAATATAACATGCTAGCTATCATTTATTTCAAGATGACCAATCGTTGAAAATATGAAATATAAATTATGATTTAAATTGCAATAGCAACTAATTAAGCATGTATAAGTATCCTCCCATGCAAATAGTTTAAAAGAAAACAACATCATTGTTATAATTTAAAGACACGAGTATTCACCTCAAATTCAATGGTTAACTTTTATCCCTTAGTCTTCTATGTAGCTCCAATAGTTGAACATCTATAATCATATATATAAGATATCTTTATTATGGTAAATTATATATCTACGTATTTATTTGTGATATATCTCTTTGATTAGTCTCTTAAATATTCCTAACTCATTTATTTTTTTATAAAATTCTCATTAATTTAAAAATTTATATGTTTAAATTTAAATTATTTCTAAAAATTCATTTCATTACTTATAATAACAAATTAATTTATGAATTATATAAAAGAAATCTCCTATGAACTTATATCATAAAATTTACTCTCTCTCTCTCTCTATGTATATATATATCCTTTCATTTTAAAATTTGATGAAAAATCATAATAATATTATTTTCTCAAATAAAATTTCTATTTTTAATTTCAAAAATAAATCTTTATTCTTTAACTTATTTTTTTTCCATATTTATATAATTTAAAGAAAATTTATAGAAGAACCTTACCATCCTCAATTAAAGCATTGAGACCTAGGTTGCGCCCATGCTTCCCGCTTAGTTATTCTGCATGCAACTCCCTTGTGTGTTGGTTCGCACACCACAACTCGGTGTGTGTGATGGCATGAAACAAAACTGCCTCCCTGAGTCAACTGCTCACGTTGCTACATTCACCCTCTCAATCTCTCCCCTTCTCGCCTTCTTTTGATTTTTAAAAGAATGCAACCCATCCTCTTCTTTGACACCAAGCGACGAAACCAACCTTGGTCTTCTTCAACACCAAGTGATGGAACAGTCCTCCTCTTCCTTGATACTAAGTAAAACGATAGAACTGGCCGAATCTACTGTCGCCAGTTCTTGGGATATTACTTGTTTTCACTAAGTAATCTCTTTATATCAGTTGGATATTATTCAGAACATATATAATATCTTCCTTCATTTTAATGGTGTAGAATCCATTCTAGATCTTTATTGTGGGGCCGTAATTTCTAGAATTCATCTGTCTGCTTGATTGGTAAGAAATGAGCTGACTTTATTAATCTGTCGATAACAACCTATATTGCATCAGACTCTGCCTTGACCTGTGTAATCCAATTACGAAGTCCATTACAATGTCTTCCCATTTCGACTCAGGTATAGGTAAGGGTTGTAGTTGACCACTTGGCTTTTGATGTTCTGCTTTAATCATCTGACAGGGAATACATTTTGCCACAAATTCTGCAACATTCCTCTTTAATCCTGGCCACCAAAACAACTCTCTCAGTTTCTGATACATCTTTGTACTACCTGGGTGAATTTCATAAGTTGAGAGGTGAGCTTCCTGTAATATCTCTTCTCTTAAATTTCCAACACTTGGAGCAAAGATCCTGCCCTTATACTTTAATAATCATTCTCCATCAACTTCAAAGTTCTCTAACTGTCCTGCTTGCATTTTCTTTATGATGTCCTGAAATGTATCATCTAAAGACAATGTATTAAGCACTCTATACTTCAAAGTAGATTGAATCACCAGCTGATTTAATATCATATCTTTTGTCTCCTTCTGATTGACCACTAAAATCTCTAATTTTTCCATGTCTCTAATTATCTGTTCCTGTTGGGTGATTAACCAATTTGCATTTCCAAAAGCTTTTCTACTAAGTGCATCTGTAACTACATTTGCCTTTCCAGGATGATACTGTATGTCCAAGACATAATCCTTAATGAGCTCTAACCATATTCTCTGCCTCAAATTAAGTTTTTTTTGATTGAAAATATACTTGAGGCGCTTATGATCTGTAAACACTTCGCATCTAACTCCATATAAATAATGTCTCTAGATTTTGAGTGCAAAAACTATAATTGCCAATTCTAAATCATGAGTGGGGTAGTTCCTTTCATGAGTTTTCAGTTGCCTTGAAGCATAAGCCACCACTCTACCATGCTGCATCAGTACACATCCAAGTCTTCTCAATGAAGCATCACAAAAAATTTGGAACCCTTCTGAACCTTATGGAATTATCAAAATCGGGGCAGTCATTAAACAATTCTTTAATTTCTGGAATGCTTCTTCACACTGATCACTCCATTTAAATTTCACTGCTTTCTGAATTAATCTGGATAACGACATTGCAATATGAGAGAACCCCTCTACAAATCTCCTGTAATAACCAGCAAGACCCAGAAAACTCCTCACCACTGAAACTGTCGTTGGCCGAGGTCAATCTGAAATGGCTTGAATTTTATTCTGATCAACTGAAGTACCTTCACCACTAATCACATGTCCAAGAAACGTTACACTGCTCAGCTAAAATTCACATTTTGAAAATTTGGCATACAACTTGTTCTTCTTTAATGTTTGCAACACTGCTTGTAGATGAATGTAATGAATCTCTTCATCTTTTGAATAAATCAGAATGTCATCGATAACACAATCAAAAATATGTCTAGAAATGGCTTAAAGATTCTGTTCATCAAATCCATAAATACAGCTGGTGCATTTGTCACTCCAAATGGCATTACCACAGACTCATAGTGGCCATATCTGGTTCTGAAAGCTATCTTTGCTATATCTTCCTTCTTAATGTGTAGCTGATGGTATCCAGAATGCAAATCTATCTTAGAGAAAACTGTAGCTCATTCCAGTTGGTCAAAAAGATCATCTATTATGGGCAAAGGATATTTATTCTTCACAGTAAGCTTATTCAGTTCTATGTAATCTATGCACATTCTGAAGCTCCCATCTTTCTTCTTTACAAACAGTACTGGAGCTCCCCATGGTGAGGAACTTGGCCTGATAAACCCCTTAGCAATTGCTGTAACTGACTTTTCAGCTCCTACAACTCTTTGACTGCCATCCTGTAAGGTGCCCTTGCCATTGGTTCTGAACCCGGTTTCAACTCAATAGTGAAGTTTATTTCCCTTTCTGGTGGTAATCCTGGCAAATCATCCAAAAACACCTCTGGATATTCTTTGATTACAAGTATATCTTTCAATTCTTTAACTTCCTTATTTGTATCCTTTACTTGAGCAAGAAAACACTGACATCCTTTTGATACAAATTTGCATGCTTTCATATAAGTTATTATCATTGAAAAATTTCTCTTTTTCCATAGAATTTTAACTCTCTTTCTCCAGGAAAATTAAATTTTATAATTTTCCTATTGCAGTCAATAATCACAAAATACTTTGATAACCAATCCATTCCCAGTATCATATCAAACTCTTGCAATGGTAAAACATTCATTATTGTTTCATTTATTTTGAAAGTCACTTGATATACACCATTCACATTAATACTAGATCCATTTGGCATTAAAACTTTCAAAATTATACTTGTCTCATAAACATTTAGCCCAACTGATTTAACAAATTCCTCTGAAATGAAGGAGTGTGAAGCTCCTTTATCAAAAAGAATTCATACTGACTTTCCTTGCATCATGATCACACCTATAAAATTTACAATAAAAAATAAAATATAAACATACATCATTCCTTTAACAATACTTTCATAATACACATTAATTCATTTTTCATTTCTATCACCTGTAATCATTTCAGTTGAATCTTTAGCATCCTTTTGAGTCAGTCAGTGCATATACTCTAGGTAGAGTATTATGTCGGCCTTGACTTGGTCCTAGAGTAGAAGAAGCTGATTCTACTGTTCTTGGTCTTCTAATATTCTTCTGAGATTCAGTATTCATCCTTGACTCTCCTGTTGGTCTTTGCCCCAAAGTAGGATAGTTCTTGGCTATATGACCTGGTTGATGACACCAGAATCAAGTATTTGTACCAGATAAGTATTCTCCTTTATGTTGTCTTCTACACTTGCTGCAGCTGTTTACACTTGAGCTACCACTACTACTGGACTTAGTTTTCTTCCAATTAAACTTCCCAATTTGTGGAAGGGATTTGCTATGTGAATCTGGAGAAGCTCCCATAACCTTGCCACTTTTCCTCTTTTGAAAATCACGTCTCCTTTGAGTATTTTGCAGGTCCATTTCTATCCTCCTAACCCTTTCCACCAATACTGAATAGTCTTCAATTCCAAATGGAACAAGAAGCTATCTAATTGCATCCTTTAATCCAGATAAAAATTGATGACACTGTTCCTCTACAGTATGTATTAAATGGGGAGCATATCTGGATAGTATTGTAAATTCAGCTTCATACTGCATAACTGATTTATCTCCCTGTACCAGTCTCACAAATTTATCCTGCATCTGCCTTCTTGTAGAAGGAGGCACGAAGCAATCTCTGAACAATTTTGTAAAATCATCCCACTTTATTTGCATGTCTTGAATCCCTCCAGTTTTGTTTTTATGCTGACCTCTCCACCCTCTTTCTGCTTCTCCATCAAGAGCAAAGACTGCCAAGGAGACTTTCCTCTCTTCTGGACAGAATATTCCTTCTAAAATCTTTTCAACTCTTAGCAACCAATTTTCAGCTTCAATTGGTCCCTCAACTCCTTTGAATAATGGTGGTCTCATATCTTGAAACAGTTTGAGATACTTATCCATAGGCATTCCACTACTACTGCTACTTCCTGATGGTTGATTTCTTGAGTCCTGAATCAACTGAGCCATAACTGTCATCATTTGCGTCAGTGCCTCAGAATTAACATTAAGATTAGGCACTGGCCTTTCCACTTCCCTCTCTTCTTCAGACTCATTTTGATTTCTGTTTTCAATAAGATAATTTATTTTACATTATTCATTTTATATTAAATCTTTAAGTCATTAATAATCAACCTAATGGCTCTTCCAATATGATTCATATCTTAATTGGGCTCTGATACGACTTTTGTCACGACCCGGCCCGGATGCTCGATTTAACTAGGCGTGAACTAAAGTCGGACAGTAGAATCCATACATTTCAATTCATAAACAATACAACATTAAATTTTCTCCTTAAGTATTTGAAGAGCCACTAATTAAATAAATTTTCAAACACTTAGAGTTTGAAAATATCATAATTTACCTATTGTCATTTGCACGTTGTCTTCTATAGACGAATTCTTCTCTTTCAGCCATTTCTTCTTCTTTGAGGATTTACCTGAAACATTTAAATTCATGGTTTGAGTTTACTAAGTAAACTTAGTGGGTAATCATTTCAATTATAAACAATAAAATAGATTCATACTATTTCTCTTTTAATGTCAATATACATACATCATACATTATAAACAGTAATCTTACACAAGTCCTTTCCTTGGTCTTCAATCAATTTTAACATTTCTTTTAATAGCTTAACATTCAATTCTTTTAAACATCCATTTCCCCATTTTCATTTATACAGGAGCACTGTCTAAATGTACCAATTAAGGTACAATCATTTCCATTTTCAATTCCATTTCCTTTTCCTTTTCCTTTTTAACGTGCACGGGTACATTGCTTCCCTAGCCAGTACCATTCGGGGGTGAACTCCTGTAGTTTGCATGCATATCCTTTTTCCTTTTCCTTTGATGCATTTATGTTTATATCATTTCCTTAACATTTATTTATTTTCAGCTATATACTTGTCATCTTCCTTAACATGTATGATCCTTATGATGCTTATATGCTTGTTACATCCAGGAATGCATGTCATCTTCATTTTTCCATTTCCTTTTTATAAACTTTCATATTCTCATAGTACGTTAATCATTTTTAGTTATATCTATTTCTCTTTTAATCTTTGCATTAAACTTTTCATTTGTCTCATTCATGATATTCTTCAAAAGAAAATAAACAATTATATCAGATGTGAAATGAAGATAAAATAGTGAAAATTTACACATATATAATTACCCATTTTAATCTTTTCAAATCCTCGATCCTTGGAGCAACCTCAACTTCGAATTTCCTTGTTGAATCGAATTTCTACAACTTTCATATAAATATAAACTTTCATAAAAATGTGCTTTAATAACAAAATTGAACTAAAATTGTATAATAGGAAAGTCACTTACAAAGAAAATGGAGATTTTCTCAAAATTTCTAAATCTTTCTCTCTCCCAAAATTCTTCCTTATTGCTTACAAACCCTTCCTTTTTCCTTTAGAAATTATCCTTTACTTTAGGTGAAGTAAAATGATACCATTGTTTAAAATTGCGCAATATGAGGCTCGCCTTGAGGCCCGCCTCAGCGCAATTTCAGTAAAAAACGCTTCAAGGCTTACTCCTCGAGCTTTTTTTATGAGGCTTACGCCCATCTTGGATGAGGCCCGCCTCGCTTCGCTGGCATGAGGCATACGCCTCACTCTATTTATATATATATATATATATAATTTAAAACTACCTAAATTCTATACAAAAGCCCCAAAAACAATCATGCCTTCTTGCAGCCCAAAGCCGTAGCAACTTCCTCTCAACCACCTTCACCATAGCCACCACTGTCGTAGCCGCCGCAGGGGATCACTAGAAAGCCGCACGCCGCTACCATCTACTCTTAAAATATTGGAGTATTATCTTTATGTTGATGACAAACATTTATGAAAGATGAAGATAACCGAAACAAATGAAAAAGTAGATTGAGAGGTATTGGATCCTATAGGATAAAATAGGGAAGAGATCAATTTGTTATGACAATGACTCAAATAAAAATCCACTTAGTAATAATAGTACAGATGATTTGAGTTGTGGTCAATTATTTCATCTTTCTTTTGGAATTAAACATAGATGAGTAGGCAACTGAGAAAAAAAAATAGAGCTGAACTTGATATTATATGATACTTTAATACAATTCATATATTTTACGTTATTTTGTTTCTGAAATATTTGGATTTCAATTATATTTCACATAATTTATCACTTAACACTTTACATCTTATATATTTATTTGTTTCATATATATGTAAATTTGTTACTTCATAGTTCAATAGAAAGTTATTATGTCATCCTTTAACATATTATTTGGATATTATATAAAAAATCAATTTTAACTTTTATTGACATTACGTAATTTTTAGATTTTGAGGCTTACGCCTCAAAACGCCTTGAGGCTTACGCCTAGCCTCACAAACAAAAAACGCCTCGATACCCAATTGCGCAATTTTAAACCTTGAATGATACAATTTATTGAAAAATTTTGGGAAGAAAACTAGCAAACCTTCTTCCCTCTTCTTCTCGATTGTTCCTCTCTTTCGTTGAAATTTTCTCAAATTAGCACTCCTTTAACGGTAGGAATGAAAATGAATGATTAATTCTTATGCTTAAAGGAAATCATTTGCTAAATTTGAAAAACGGAACTCACCTCGCTCTCGCACGATACCTTTGGTCATCCGCCCCCTTCTGTTTCGCAAAACAGCACAGTACTGACCCCTGTTGGGGTCGCGTCTATTATTAGGAGGCTGGCTGAACCGGCCCAGCCACAATCGGTTATCACATTTTGAGTTAGCTTGACTCCAATATTAAGATTTATCGCTTTATTTGTGAGTGGCTTAGCAGATGGAGGTTTATGGTCTTGGCGTTTGTGCTGTCGGCATGTTGGGCTCGCCTCTCATATTAGATTTGGCCCAACAATGGATCTTATGATCTCACCCTTTAAAGAAAATGACCTATTTAATGGAATTTGATTTTTGTTGTAGGGTATATTTTAAAATGCTTATGGAGAGGCTTGCTAGGACTTCAAGTCAACCATGTCTAACTTGGGTTTTCAAATTATTTGCCTGTTCTGCCGGGTTAACATTATATGCATTTGAGGGATTATTAATGCTCTTTGCATGTATTAGTGTTCTTTGCATGTATTAGTGTATTTGACATAGGTATCAATCATAGTTAATATGTGGAGCCCACGTTGTGAGTGACAAGTATTGAAGGAAGGTGAAGGCGAGCAATAGCTTTAGCTTCTAGTGCTTCGTAGCATTACAATAAGGAGTAGAGATGGCTTATCAGGTCGGATCTATACAGATCTGGCCTATTAAATTTTTTCTGTCAGTTTAATTAAAAATGATTAATCATGCCTAAATTTAAAATTAGGACTAATTATGCTAATTAGACCCTTAATTAATCAAGTTAACTTGATTAGGTTTGATTTCATAGACAAATCCTTGACTAACCCTAGGGCTACCTAATCGTGACTAGTTAACTCTAATTTAATTGTAAACAATACTCACATGAATCCTTTTATTTTTCAGCATGTCCTTGGCAGAATTGCAGATCCCACTTCTTTTGTTGTTGTACTTAGCCTGCTGTCAAACTAATTAAAGTATATTTGATGCTTGCCACAGTACAAGTTTAATTATAAAGAAATCTTGTTTTAGCATATAAATGTCCTCATTGATTTAATTTGTGGGAATCAGGGGTGAGAGTTTACTATTTCCTAGATACATGGGGATTTGGAAAGTTTATCTTGCGGTGATACATATTTGCAGGACATGCTTCCAATTCTTGCTGAACTTCACCGTGCGTTAAATATGCAATTGGAATTGGAAGGTCTAGTTAAGGAGGGAAACTTTTTCCAGGTTTGTTCTATACCACAAATTTTCTAATGATTTCTTAAATTTCTACTGTTGTTTAAATAAATTTCTACTGTTATTTATTAGGTTTACTCATCCCCATTGAATGAGCTTCGTACTATTTTGTACTATTTGCAAATCTTTGTGCTTTTATGTCCAGGCATTTGCTTTATTACCTGAATATTTACAACTTTTGGATGGCTATTTAGAGCTTTCTGCTATTAAAGAAATGAGTAGTGGGATCGAGGTGAGTTCTTTTATATGACGGTTTTTATAAGAAAGAATTTTTCTATTCAATTAGCATTAGATTTAGGATTTGTTAATCCTTCTTGCCTAATGTTCGTCAAATCTTTTCTATTCCCATCTTTCGGAAATTGGCTGACTAAATTTATGCAACTTTTTTTTTTCTGTTTCTATATTAAATTTCAAATTGCTTATTCTCTGTTTTCTTCAAATTTTTTTGTTTATTAACCAGGCTTGGTTTGAACGGACGCTTCAGAAGTTAGATGCACTTTTATTAGGTGTTTGCCGAACTTTTAGAGAAGAGAGCTACGCAACTGTCAGTATTCCTATTTTTTTTGCAAGTGCAGTTCGTCTGTTTTTCTTTTGATCATTACTGTTGTTAAACCTTGTATTGCTAAATATGTGATATTGATGATCTGTAGCCTTAATTATGGCTTTTTTTCTTGTAGCTTTTGATTTATTTTCTTAATCTTCTGAAAATTTCATCTTAATTGTACCTTTAGACAAGACTTTCAAATTTATTTTATTGCTGAAAATATATTATATCTTGATGTATGTTCTAGAGTTTGATTTTTTTGGATGACATTGTTAATATCTTTATGTGCTGGTAGTATATGCTGACAAACTACTGTGTTACCTTGTAAACTTTTTCTTTACCTTATATTGTTAATTTTCTTTATCTTGATATCCAAATTTGATTGGATACATTTTTCGAGATTAGACTGGGTGCAATTATTAGACTGATTCAATCTGATGGAGCAGGTTGGAAACTAATTTGGTTGCTTTTATCAGGTTTTAAATATACTATTAGGCATAATTGGCTAGCTTGGATTGAGAGTTTAATTTTGTTTCTAGTCCGTGCATACTTGATAACACAAGTACTTAATTTGGTTGCTTTTATCAGGTTTTAAATATACTATTAGGCATAATTGGCTAGCTTGGATTGAGAGTTTAATTTTGTTTCTAGTCCGTGCATACTTGATAACACAAGTACTTATTAAAAAAAAGGAATATACTAAGAATATCAACTTTAAAATTTTTATATTGCAGGCTTCGAAATTTTGTGCTTGGCTTGTCTTAGAGAGTGTTTCGGTCAAGTTGAAAAATTTTGTGCTTGGATTGCAGATAAGATATCATCTAGAGATTTACCCTCATTTTGCGAGGTATGATCTCGTTTAAGATTTCTCATAAGTGCGAGCTTGCATGGTTAACTGGCATTCTTGGTGATAGAAGAGAACTTTTGATTAAGGCTAGTCATTAAGTGCTTAGCATATAATAGTAGCAATTTTGGTTTATGATTGAAAAGTGAAAAATTATCGCTATTAGCTTAAATTAGATAGTTGGAGAATGCTGACCTACCCGAACAAAATTTAATGGTTCCATCTTTCTGGATAGGCATGGACCCTGGCTTACTTAATAAAAGAACGTAGTTGATCTAACTTGACATTACAATTATCATCAACAACTATGGGTTGCGCCATCAAAAGGGATCTTGTCGACATAGGGTGGATGTTTTCTTAAAAGAATAATATCAACTCGACCTTAGTTAATAGTTTCATGTCTCGGCTTGGAGACTCGAATTAACGAGGTGAGAATAAATGGTCGGATAGTTATTTAAACTTTCCGTTCACCAACATTACTATCTACAAATTATTTCCAACATATATATCAAAAGAACCATTAAAACTTCAAATACATTTTAAAGAAAATTATTATAACTATTTCAAATAAATACCTCTTTCGAGGTGTTATGTCTACAGTACTTGTTTTCTCCTCTTTCACCCATTTAAATTTCTTCGGATGGCACTTGTGCATATTTGTTCAATGATAAGGGTGAGTTTTAACACAAAATTGAATAACTTTGATGTCGGCATTTGTTCTCTTTATGTTTTGTAACCTATTAACTTCATCGAATAAAACGACATAGGTAAACTACTAAGCGTTCTTCAAATTTTTCTGATGGAGCCCATTTCCGTTGGAGCTCGGGGGACTTTTCGACTCTTTCTAGCTATTTCATGAGAATGCCAATTTTTTCTTTTTCTTATATGAGTACTTTGGATTACAAATTTCTGGACACCAGCTCCTTATCTTTTCATGAAGAGTGAAATTTCCAACTCTATATCTATCCAGACAGGAAAATTGAGTAGGATCTATCACAATATATATGTTAATGGAAAATAAAAAGGGAAGAGCTCAAAGTTACGGATGAATGATTGAAGGGTCAATCTTTCTCTCGGATGACAAACCTAGAAATTTGCGGTGGAACTTTGCTATGATACTTGATGCCATGTATAGGCCCTCTTTGAACTCTTTCAATTAGTTGATCAAGTCATTCATTATTACTTATTGCCATCGAAGTTCTTAAGTTTTTTATCAAATGATTGGTTTAAAAATGGGATATCAGCCAGGCTCGAAAGTGTTTGCAATAGGTATTGAACCACTATGTTGAAGTTGTTATAGCTGTTAAATAAAATGGGGAACTAGTTTGGCTTGTTTTCACGTTTGATGTAGGATATGGTGCGCCATTTTTCACTTTGGCTTGAAGCTTCTATGACCTGAAACTTGAAAATTGGCTATTAAAAATTATTTTATATTTAAGTGTATTAATCGCTCTAGTTATTGGATAGATGAACATTTTGTTATTTATTTAATTGATAAGTTCAACTTATAGTGTATTATGTATCTTATGACGTGGTTAGAGGGTGACGTAGGGCTGATCCCATCGGTCTGGTTCAACCAGAACAGTTCTTTTTTTTATTATTGGTGTAATTTCTATTTCTTTATTTCTTTTGACCTGTTGGACCTTTTGGTGGGTTTTCTCTATAAATAGTAGCCTACCCTTCTATTATAGGAGATTTTTGAGGAGTTAAGGAAGAATTCAGAAATCTGTCCAAGGTTTCTCTTTTTTCTGTATCCTGGCTGAGTCAGGTGGTGGTCTTCACTCTCTTCAACTTGAATTCTTTTCTCTTCTCTTTTCCCTCACCTTAAGAAGTGTACAGTTTGCTGTCCAACATCGACAGCAGCCAAAACGTTGCTGTCAAGTTACTGTCCAACCATTTCCAGACAGTAGAAGTGCAGTCCGCTCGTTCCCAGGTTGCCGCCATGATTTGTCCTTCTTGCATATTGCAAGAACTGCAGTTCATATGCCTCCAAATAGTTACCGTGAGGTTGTAATGCAGCGGTTCACTGCCAATTCTAGCGAATAAGAACTGCCCATTTGCTGGTATAGGCGAGAAACTCAATGACCTCAAGATTTCTGAAATAAAATCGACATTTTAGATTTTGAAACAAGATTGGACTCGGATGAATTTCTTAATTAGCTACACACTGTGGAAAGAATTCTTGAATATAAAGAGGTACCACTTGATCGCATTGTAAAATTGGCAGCAATCAAATTAAAAGGTAACACATCTTTTGTGGTGTGAGATTTTAAAAAGATTAAGACGACAAGAAGGAAAAACCAAGATCCATTCTTGGGACAACATGAAGAAAGATATGCAGCTAAAATTCTTGTCGATTCATTATCGGCAAAACATTTTTTTTTGTCTACACCATCTTCAACAGCATGAACTCTCGGTGGAGAGTTACCCCTCTAAATTCGAATAACTAATGCTGAAGTACAACTTGGTGGAACCCAAAGAAACACTATAGCTCGATTACTTAGAGGTTTAAACTCATTCATTGCCAAAGGTGCAACTGTAACCATATTGGACCATCACAAATGTCATCAACCTCTCTCTCAAGGTAGAAAAGCAGAAAAGAATAATGAAAAACAATAGCAACAAGCAAACGAGGATAGGATGCCTTCTTGCGCCTGTCGCATTTTTGACCGACAACTTGAAGCCGTAAGAACCTCGGCTAACCGATCCACTGGTCCTACTCCTGCCTCTGCCTCCTCCCTCTCGGCATGCAAATGCTTCAAATTCCATGGGTTTGAACATATTACATCCAATTGTCCTACAAGAAGATTAGTTACCCTAATAGAAGCATCAAATGAAACCCCAACTTCTTTGGATCAAGAAGTTGATGAATCTAAAGGAGAACAATTCTTACTCACAGATGAGAGAGAATTCTAGTCATTTGTCATCTTTTGAGTGTAAAATATGAAAATGATGACTCGCTCCACCACAATATCTTCCAAACAAGATAGACCATCCAACACATGGTATGTAATGTGATGATTGACAGTGGAAGCTGCGAAAATTTGGCATCTATCCTCATGGTGGGGAAATTGAATCTTCCAACCATTGCTTTTCCAAGACCATAGTAGATGTCTTAGCTCCAAAAGGGAAGCAAAATTTCATCACAAAATGATTTTTTGGTAGAATTTTCAATTGGCGGAAAATTCCATGAATAAGTACTTTGTGACGTTGTTCGCATGGATGCTCGCCATCTTCTTGGGTGATATTGCCCTTGCAAGAGTCGTTTGAACCTACTATCCACCAACCAGAAGTAGTGCCTCAATCCCTCTTTAGACAGACATGCAATGGATTGGCCTTAGTGGTCGTGGAGGCTAAGTTGAGCAACCCCTGCCGCCAGTAGCTGTACAACCTCTTTCCCATTAGTTTGTAGATGTTTTTCAAATTCTATATCACCGGGACTTCTTTCGATATAGGAAATTTGGCACACTATCGATTTCATTCCAGGGTCGGTCATCCCAAACCGTCTCACCTACTGGATTGCACTAAAGGAATATGCCGAGCTACAACCATGGGTTGGCCTTCAGTGGTCAAGGAGGCCAATCTTGAGCAACCCCTGCCGCCAGCAGTTATACAACCTCTTCTCCATCAGTATGCAGATGTTTTTTCAGATTCTATATCACCAGGACTTGCTTCGATACAGGAAATTCAGCATGCCACCAATTTCATTCTAGGGTCTATCATCCCAAACTGTCTCGCTTGCCGGATGGCACTAAAGGAATATGCCGAGCTACAGTGACAAGTGGAGTTGATAGCAAGTGGCCAAGTTTGGCCAAGTGCACATCCATGTACATTACCTGCGCTCCTCATACCAAAGAAAGAAGGGTTTTGGTGGATGTGTATAGGCAGCAACACTTTAAACAAGGTAACCATCAAGTATCGCTTCCCCATTCCACGGCTCGTTGACTTGTATGATCAATTGTTGCACCTAGCATCTTACTTCTCCAAGATTGATCTCTAAAGTGGATTCATTAGATACGAATGTGGTTAGAAGACGAATGGATGACCTCGTTTAAGACTCGTGACCTTCATGCAGATGATGAATAGGATCTTCAGGCCATTCTTAGGTACATTTATTGTCGTTTATTTTGATGATATATTGGTGTACAACAAGAATGTGGGAGAGCTTCTTCAACACCTAGAACTTGTGTTCCAAAAACTCGGGGAATAGAAGTATTTTTCCAATGCATCTAAATGTGAATTCTTTGCCAGTATTATTAAGTTCTGGGTTTTGTTGTTTCGGTTGAAGGAATCATGATTGACCCAACAATGATTGAGGCCATTGTGAGTTAGCCTACACCTCAATAGATGATTGTCATCCAACGATTTCATGGGTTGACTTCTTTCTACCGTCGTTTCATCAAGAACTTTAACACTATAGTGGCCTCTCTAACAGACACCTCAATGGAGTTGGACTATAGCCGCCCAACATAGTTTCAAACAATTGAAGCAACTAATTACCTTTGCCCATGTACTAGCCCTTCTAGATTTCAACTAACTATTTGAAGTTGATTGTGATGCATCAAACTTTGGCATTGGGGCCATGTTAAGCCAGGGTGGCCATCTGGTGGCCTATTTAAGTAAAAAACTTAACAACACACGCAAAAAAATATTCTATAGACGACAAGGAATTTAATACTATTGTGGAGGGTTTACAGCATAGGAGTCACTATTTGTTAACACAAGAATTCGTGCTGTTCTTTGATCATGAAGCCCTTCATCATCAAAGTAAGTTAAAAGGAAGACATTCCAAGTAGATGGAGTACTTAGCCTCCATCCAGTACTCCCTCAAACACAAATTCGGCCTATAGTAGCTAACGTTTTAAGTTGACAACTGGTTTTAATCAACACATTGCAACTCAAGATGGTGGGATTTGAGACCATACAAGATCTTTATGCATGAGATCAACATTTTCATAACATCTGGGAGGCTCGCCAAAAAGGTATGCATAAACTCTTTCCACATTGAACATGAGTATTTTTTTGGCAACAGATTGTGCATACCTTCTTATTCTTTATACGAGAAAATGATCAAAATGGTCTCTTGACTTTTTATGAAGGATCAAAATGAGCCTCAGCTATATTAAAGGATTGTTTTGGACCCTTAACTGCTTAAAAAGGAACTAAAATATTCCCACCATGGGATCATTTTGATTCTTTTTTAAAGTCTTGGGGGATCAAAGTAGTACTTTAATATAGTTGAAGATTATTTTAGTCTTTCATAAAGAGTTAGTGGACCATTTTGATCATTTTTTCTTCTTAACAAGAAGCTCTATTATATAAGAACCATGATGGAGGGCTGTCCAGACATTTTGGGAGGGACAAAACATTGGCCATTTTTAAAGATCGCTTCTATCGGCCCTTGCTTACACATGACGTGGAACAATATATAAAACAATGACGCACCTACAAGCTAGCCAAGACTTAGCTCGACCCTTATATGCTCTTATCTATACCTGAGGGACTTTGGATTGACATTATTATGAACTTCATTGTGGGGCTTCTCACGGCCCAATGCCATCGGGACTCTGTCATAGTCATTGTTGACCAATTTTCATAGATGGCTCACATTATTCCTTGTTGAAAACGCTTGATGCTACAAATATCGTCAATCTCTATTTTCAAGAAGTCATCCACTTGCGTGGGATCCCCCGAATAATCACATCCGATAGGAATGTCAAGTTCCTCATTCACTTTTGGAGGACCCTATGGGGAGAACTTGCTAGCAAATTATAGTTGTACTCTTCTGCTCTTCCGCAAACTGATAGATAGATGGAGATGTAAATAGGAGTATGGGAAATCTTCTAAGTTGTTTTATTGGTAAGAACATTCATCAATGGGATTTAATCTTATCCTAGTGGGATTTTCCTACGATCATTCCCTCAGTCTGACTGCAGGTTGCAGTCCTTTTGAGGTGGTCTACGAGAAGAACCCTATCTTGCCAATAGATTTGATTCCACCCATCACACTCGAAGTTTGTCACCGAGGCTAAAGTTCATATTCAAATAATCTAGAAGCTCCATGAATAAGTGTAGGACCAAATCAGAAGACAATGCAAAACATCAAGCACAAGCTGATAAATCTAGGAAACCCTTCACATTCAAGGAAGGTGATTAGTGTCGAACCTGACGAGCATACATGGCTTGGTTCATCAGTGGTTTGTGTTCTGCCATTGTAAATATTATATAACTACAACAATATTGGACGTTACCGTATGTTATTAAATTAGGTCTAAGGGTTGAGAGAGACAACAAATCAATAATAAGAATTTTTCTTCTAGCATATGAGAAGACTTTGTTGAGCTAATAAGGAATCTCATGATGACATACTGTGAGTACCCCTAAAAATAATCTAACAAACCATTCACAAGCATCAGGAAACAATAAAGCTAATACATCAAGTAATAAAAATTCATTGATAAAATATTTAAGTGCTTAGGATTTTGACATATTGCATTAAATTGCCCAAATTGCTCAAATTAGCATGTTATGTCTTTAGTTAAAGACCTGAGGAAGAAAACGAAATAGAAGAGACGCCTAATAATTATGAGGTGCAATTAATTATTAGTGTATGTGGATGATAAAGAACTTGTAGTTCTGAGGGTTTTGAACAAAGCTGTAGATCCTGAATTTATTTGGCTGACAAACATCTTCCGTATTACATATATCATGCAAGGGAAAGTGTGCAATTTGATTATTGATAGAGGAAGTTGTGAGAATATTGTCTCTAGTCAGACGGTTGAAAAATTAAACCTACTTACTCATTAGTACCCTACACTCTATAAATTATCTTGGCTGCATAAAGGAAATGAGTTAAAAGTATGCAAATGATGTTTAATGCTGTTCTCCATAGGCAAGAAGTTGCAAAAAGAGGTGTGGTGCGATTGATTCCCATTGATGCTTGCCTTTTATTATTAAGATCATGACAACATGATAGGCATACCATCCGTGATGGTTCTAAAAATACTTGCACTATAAAATATGAGGATAAAAAGATGATTTTGATGCTAGTGAAAGATGACATTAAGGAAAAAAATTGGAACCAATATTATAGCTTCTAAATTTATTTTCTTGAAAGCAATGCAAGATGCTCATTCTACTTATGTCTCATAATTATATAAGGAAATAAAGAAGAGGAGCCTTTCTTAGAAAAGCTTAGTTTTTATTGCAACAATTCAATATGTGTTTCCTACGAAGTTACTACCAAGATTACCTCTCTATCTAGTATAACTAGTATTGTTATTTCCCATCATGCAACCTATCGTATGAAATCTAAGGAGTATGAAGAATTATAAAACCAAATAGAAGACTTCTTGGCTAAAGATATGATTCGAGTTAGCATTAGTCCTTGTTTCTATGTTATTAGTCCCAAAGAAAGGTGGCATATGGCATATGTGTACAGATAGTCAAGCCATTAGTAAGATTACAATAAAATATTGATTTTCAGTTCATTGACTAGATGATTTATTTAATCAATTATCTGGAGTATTTCTCTTTTCCAAATCAATTTACGAAGTAGGTATCACCAAATATGAATGAAGCTAAATGATGAATAGAAGACTAATTTCAAATCTGAGATGAGTTATAATGTGTAGATGATGATGCATTTTGATTTATCTAATGCTCCCAATACTTTTATGCGATTAAGACTCAAGTATGTAGAACCTTCTTGGGAATTTATGGTGGTATATCCTAGTTTGTCATTGTACCGTAACGATCATTTACACCATTTAAGAAAACTTTTTGAAGTTCTACAATAAGAACAGTTATATGCCAATCTTAATAAATGCAGATTCTTAGCAAAAAAAATTAGTTTTCTGGGGTATGTTATATCTAGTGTTATGATAATGAACCAAGAAAAGATTCTTGCTATTTTAGATTGGCCTAACCCCAATCATTCATAGGCATACAAAGTTTTCCACAGCTTGATGTCCTTCTATCAACATTTTATTGGGAATTTTAGCTTTTTATCTGCTCCTTTGGAAGAAGTTCTTAAGGGAAGTAGATTCATTTGGGTGTTGTCAGCCTAATCTACTTTTGAAAAGCTTAAATTGATTGTGACCAATGTCTTAACCACATCTTTGATGTTGATTGTGATGCTTTTAATGTAGGCATTGGTCTTGTGTTAAGTCAGAATTGACATCTAATTGCCTATTTTAGTGAAAGCTTGAATGAGGTCCGACGCAAGTACTTCACTTATGATAAAGAATTTTATTTGTTCGTGCCTTAGAGTCGTTTTCTTATTCAATGAGTTCATTTTATATTTGGACCACGTAATCCTAAAATACCTTCACACTTAGAATAAGTGTTAGGGAAGACAATGTCATGTGGGTTGAGTTCTTTCATCTTTTCATTATATTTTAAAACATAAGTCTAATATTTATAACAAGGTTGCAGATACTCTTAAGTCGAAGTTATACCCTTATTTTCCTTGAGCCTAAAGTCATAGGTTTTGAAGCAATAAAAATCTTTATCTCGGAGATTTAGATTTTGAGAAGTAGAAGTTTTGTCAAATGGGATCCCATAAATTCTATCACATTCAAGATGGATATTTATTTTTTCATAAATGAGTTTATATTCCACATTATTCTTTGAGAGAAGCTATATTATTTGAATGTCGCTAAGGGGGGTTAGAGGGACATTTTTGTCTTGATAAAACCACTGTGTTAATAGAGAAAATTTTTTGTTGGCCATCTATTCAACGTGATTTTAACCGATTCCTTAAAAGATGCTGAGCATTCCATATAGACAAAATTAGGATTAAAAAAATAGGTTTATACACTCCCTTACCATACTTGAGTCACCCTGGGTAGATCAGAGTGAATTTTTTTATAGGACTTCTCAACACCCAACAATTTAAAGAAAATTTAGAGATCTATTGTCCGAGAGGATGTAATGTGAGGGAAGATCTAGAACATGTGACGCTTCAATGCAAGAAGCTGGTGGAGGTCTTTTGGTATCTTAAAAAATGGGGATTTGCTCTTCCTTTCTTTGAAACGTTTCAAGATTGTTGGAATTGGATGAATAGATATAGCAAAGAACATGGTTTTCTTATCAATATTTATTGCAATTCTGTTTCTCAATTGGCATGCTAGAAACAAGTATTTACATGAAGGGAATTATGAAAGTGCCATGGTAATTGCTACTAATTCTGTAAGCTATGCTTCTATCTCATACATGGTTGACAAAACTAAATCGGGACACTGGGGTCTAATAGACTGTTGGATCGTTGGCACCCTCCTCCTCCCGAGTGGATCAAAATTAATGTGGATGCATTATTGTTGCAATCGTATCAAGCTGGAATTGGAGGTGTTGTCCGAGATAACAAAGGGAGATTTCTTCTAGCTTATGGCCGTTCTTGTGTACATTGGGATATCTCTCATCTTGAAATGATGGCGGTTCAACTTATTAGGGACATCACAAAAGAATGGATGCTAAGTTACAAGGGGATTATTATAGAAGGCGACAATTACAACATCATCAAATTCTTACAAGAGTTGGATGGAAATTGGAAGAATGAGCTTGCTTTTTAAAAGAGTTTAATTATGTTATGTTTAATTGGGAAAATAGAGATTGTAATAAGTTAGCAAATATGTGTGCTAACTATGCTCTTTTTAGTAACTTTGATTGGGATGATGTGTCTTTCAATAAGATTCTTCCTTCGTTTGCTTATTTGCTAAAGGAGGAATTTGGTGATGGTGGGTAATAGTTTCTCTTCTTTTAGTTAATGCAATTGATTTGCTTTCTCAAAAAAAAAAAAAAATTAAAGATTTTATCATGGTAGTCGTGGATTAGTTCTTCAAAATGGCTCACTTTATTCCATGTCATAAAGCTCATGATGTTTCATTTATTGTTGATTTGTTATTTTATGAGATTGTTTGTTAACATGGAATTTCAAAATCATTACGTTAGATAGGGGTGTGCATTTCCTCGAATCATTTTTGGAGAGCTCTATGGGGAATGTTGGGTATTAAAGTCTCCTCTACTCACCCGCAGATGGATGGCCAGACAAAGGCTATTAATTGTAGTCTAGTAAACTTCTTATTATGTTTCATAGAAAAAAATATAAAGCCGTGAGATATTTCTTTGGCCCAAATTAAGTTTACTTACAATTAGTCCATCAACCAAATTATGGGTGAATGCCCTTTTGAGATTGTGTATGGCCAAAATCCCATCACTCCTTTAGAGTGTTTTCCCATGGTTATTTCTTCAGAATATAGTATTGATGGAGAAAAGCAAATTGGGGAGATTAAAAAAAATGCAACAAGAAGTCCAAGAAATAATTAAGAAGAAAAACCCATAATATTTGAACCAAGCCAATAAATCTTGTACTCTATCTTCCTTCAAGGAAGGCGATTGATTATATTTGGATTCATTTATGAGAATAATGTTTTTCTCCTGGACCTCTTGCTAAACTTAAACCAAAAGTCGATGAACCATTTAAAGTAATTAAAGGTATAGGGGAAAATGCCTATAACATTGAATTACCTGGGGATATGAATCTTTCGGCCACTTTGCATGCTGCTGATCTTTCATCTTACTATGATTATGAGAAGGAACTAACCAGCGAGGACAAGTCTTCGCCTACTCGGTGAGCATGGCGTATGGTTAGAGAGGATAGTAAGTTGTATTTATTTATTTCTTTTAAGTTGTATTTTTTCGCTTTGTCTTTTACTAAGGGTAAATTAATACTTAATCTCTTTTTATCCATTTTGCTTTTCTTATAAATATCTAAGTCTTATTTGGGGGGTGGGGTTGTTGTAGATTAGGTTTCAGGTTAATCCATAATTGTTAAGTTGACTGCGGTTTGTGGAAATCAAAGAATCCAGTCAAGTACTGAGGAAGGATGTGTTTGGCTAGCATCTACGACAAATGCTTGCTTGTTGTTTTGAACTTGGGAGTGACAGTTTTTCTTTCCTATCCAATCATTGTTTGGAGTTTTTTTGTCCACAATCTTTCAGTACCAAGCGGAACAGCCCTTGCATTTATAATTCTTTATTGGGTAGATGTGGTATGAATCAGGATATCAGTGGATATTTTTTTGGAATTATTTTCTGGATATTCTTTTAGTTTCTCTGGGTATTTAGATCCATTCGTATAGAATTGTTATCTTTCTATAGTATTGTGATTATTGCTTCAATCCTCTAACTTCCCGCGTCTTGCAATGATGTCTTCTTATTTCTTACAGGAGTTTTGTTTGTATCTGCTACAAATTGTTTTTTTTTTTAATTTTAATCATCTAACTATGGTAACTATCTGGAAAACTGTAATTCATTTGGATTCTGGCTCCAAGTACTGTAATTCATATTGGGCTCATTTCCCTGTTATGTAAAGGATAAACATTGTGTGGTTGTTAGTCCATGTTAGGGTTGCCATGTATTACTAACAATCAATTCTCAGGCAACATGGAATAACTGCTAAGATAAGCTTTATGTTATTTAAGAAAATACATGATATAGCCCACTAATCTCACTTTGTTAACTTTTGTATTGTTTATGTGTACTTTGTTTTCTTGGGCGAGTGATCTGTTTTGTAGCACTTGTTTCCTATTTGTTTAGTGCCAAGTTTCCTTTTCTTCTTATCAAAGTATTTTTTTGTGTGCAGGTGATTGATGCTTATGTTTTGGTTGGAGATATTACTGGTCTTGCTGAGAAAATACAGAGTTTTTTTATGCAAGAGGTTCTTTCAGAAACTTACTCTCTTTTGAAGGATATCGTGATTGAGGTAACTTTTAAAAAGTTACTCGGTGTGGTTATAAAATTCCTAGAAATATTTAAATGTATTGTTGTTTATGTTTATATTAATAAACTGAGAAGTATAGTTGTATTTGACTTTCATGTGAAAAGAGGATAGTTCACCTCTAATGTCCTAATGCAAATGAGTGCCATCAGGATTGCCATAATTCTCCTAATTTCCCCTCTTCTTTTGAGACATAAACCCGTTCACCTCTAATGCCCAATGAATGTTTATAAGCGGAGTACATTTAGAAGCCTAAACTTAAAATTCTTTGTAGCCATATTCTTGAAGAATTGTAAAACTCCATGGGAAATAAATATGTAAAACCTAATAAACAAAGGCTACCATATGAGGTATTAACAAAGCGAGCTATGTTGATGCATGGCAAGTTAGGGTTAGGTTTTCATAATGCAACTAGAATGTGTGATGTATAAAATCAAGGTAACTTAAGGATTCATATATCACAAATCACCAAATAAGCCAATGATTCACTTTCTTGCATGATAAATATGAGAATTAAAACCCAAATAATAATATAATGATTGCATAAATTTAGAGAAATTAGCTAGAAATTTAAGCTACAGAAAATCTATTAGCAATTGTAATTAATCACCTCAAATTAAAATTTAGTTGCAATAAATTTGAATGGAATTAGGGGTACTAACAACCCAATAACTAATTATGTTGATGAAGTTAGATTAAGGAAAGAACTTATCAAAATAAGAAATTGATACCTCACACTAGTGCAAGGAGATAACTTGTCCTGGAATTAGGTAGCCGTATTTGCACCACATTTACAAGAATCACACTGGCAACTTGCACACATAGGGTTGAAAACTATAAGGAAAATTTTATTCTATCAAAATTGTTAAATCACATGCTTCAAAATTTTTTGTTTCCGCTTTATCTGGCGCCACTTCAGACATGGCGGCCGCCGGTCGCCGGTCTTCGCCGTCAACTACATCTTGTGTCCATCCTCCTTCTGAGCCTAAGATTCCTTTTGGGAATAGAGATCTCCGTCCATCTTCAGTTAATGATCCGCTGTTTCTTCGCCAACGAAAGAATGTGAAGAAGGAATGTGCTTTGGTTATCAATGAAAATTTGTCTGGAGGTTTTAAAAAATTTGATTCGGTTCCTAGTAAAGGTAAAGAAATTGTAAATGAAAGGTTTTCTATGAGTCCACATTCTCCCATTGTTTTTGGTATCAAGAATGATGTTGTCAAGAGAGCAAATGATGCGGAAGCCTCTTCTTCTTTCGGTATGAAGATCTATGTTAATAGATTTGTGAACTCTAATCTCAATTCTGGATTGGACTCTGAAGAAGTTGAATTAAATATTACTTCAAATATGGGAGGAAATTCGGTGAAGAATATTGACAGTTATGTCATTGGAGCAGCTGATGGTAGAAATAAAATTGAAGTGATGCACGAAGATCTTGTTTCAGATAGAAGATTTCTGGATAATGCCGTAAAGTCTTGGGTTAAGCGTCCTAATATTAAAGTCAATCTATCCAGTTCTGAATATTTTCTAAAAGAGGATGGAGCGGCGGTTAAATTATATGAACATAATGAAGCTGCAAATACGAACAAACTACAAAATTCAGTTGTAGTTAAGGTGTTTGGAAAGAATATTCCTGTTCATATTATTTCTACTGAATTACGTAGACAATGGGCTCAATTTGGACAATTTCACCTTACGATTCTTGGCATGGGATGGGTTTTGTGTGCTTTCCAGTCTTTGGAATCTATGGAAGCTGTGTTAACAGGAGGACCTTGGTATGTTAGTGGCCACATTATTGGTATTGACAAATGGTCTCCTAAGTTCTCCCCTTCATCATTAAAAGGTTTGTCCTCTCCTATATGATTAGAATGCCTCATTTACCACTTCAATGTTGGGATGAGATTAATGTGATGAGGATTGCTTCTAAAGTTGGAATTCCGATAATCATTGATGGAAATATGTTTCAATGGGGTAGAGAGTATGCAAGAGTATGTGTTCGAGTTTTTCTGGAGGACCAACTTCCATTGGGCGTGTGGGTTGAAGGGATGGCTGGCCGATTCTTTCAAAAGGTGGAGTTTGAAAAAAATTCTAAATTTTGTTTTAAATGTGGAAGAATTGGCCATGTGAGTAGAGACTGTAATATGAAGGATATCTCAGTTGATAAAGTTCAGCCAGAATCTGAGAAGTCGGAGCAATTGGTGAAGAATGTTTCAGCTGATCAGATCAATGCAAATAACAATTCTTCTTATGGTCATTGGATCCATGTCAATTATGGAAGGATGAATAAATTGTTCAAAAATAATAACAATTTTCCTCATAGTAAGTCAAAAAAAATTCTCAAAACTTTGGCGGTGATGCCTGTGAAGAATCTTCATTCAGTCCTTTCGGATGTGGGAGATGCTGGTTTGAAATTTGATGAAGCCATTACTAAAGAAAATATTGCTCCTATCATTCCAGTGCAGGAAAATTCAGAGTTTGGTAAGCAATCGGAGGAGACTTCAACTCTTACAGATATTGGTAAGAATTCTAATTCTATTGTGCATGAAATCCAACTGATAGCAATAAGTTCAATATCTTGAATTCATGTGGTGATGAAGAAAATTACAGTATAGCTGATGCTAGTTTGAATGGAAAAGTGGATGGCGAGATTGTGGAGGAAAGGGAAAGATGGTTTGAAAAGGTTGAAGGGTTGGATGGTGAAAAGTCTGGGATGGTTAAATTTAAGCTTCAAAAGAGCTTAGATCACTTGGCAAAGTAAATATCCTTACTCGTAATAGGAAAAACGAGATATTGAATAAAGACAATAGTGGGAGAATCCCATTGTGAATTCTTAATGTCTTCCATAGCCTTTTGGAACTGTAGGGGGGTTAGGAAATTTGAAGCCTCTCGGTTTCTCAAGGAGTTTGTTAGAGAATTTGATATGTTTTTTGTTGGTCTTGTGGAAACCAAAATTTCTTCTATAGAAAGATTGAAATTCAATAGATTTATTGGTAATAATTGGGACTTTTTTCTTTTTCTTGCGGATGGTTTGTTAGGAGGTATTATGGTCTTCTGGAGAATGGATATTGCTTCTTTCTCAGTCATAGAAGCTTCTTCTCAAGCAGTTATAGGAGAGCTTAATATCAAAAACAAAGGAGTGTGGATGGTGGCTACTGTTTATGGTAGTAGTGACATCTACAAAAGGCAGAGCTTGTGGTATTGTCTGGAAAAAAACTTGATAAGAGATATTCCTACAGTTGTGGCAGGTGATTTCAACTGTTTATTGTCCCAGGAAGATAAAAGAGGAGGGAAGAAGTTTGTTCTTTCTTAAGGGCCTCAGGATATGAAAAAGTTTATGAGTCTTAATGATTATCATGAGGTTGGTGTGATTGGTCCCAAGTACACTTGGTGTAATAGTAAGTGTGGTAGTGCTCGTATTTTGGAGAGGATAGACCGCTGCTTATTGAACTCTATTGCACTTGATGTTATTCAGTTGGCGGCTGTCAAGCATCTTGCTAGAGTTGCTTCTAATCACTGTCCGATATTGCTTAAGATATTCACTTCTGGTTTTCGGAGAAATAGGAATCTGAAATTTGAGGATGTTTGGGCTTTCCTATCCGGCGGCTTCAGCTGTTGTTTTAAGTATTGGAACAAAAATATTCAAGGAGATGTTTCAGAAGAACTTTGAAGGTATTATACTTTTGGAGTAAATCTAAACTTCAAAACTTTATGGTTTTGAAGGATCTTCTTAAAAAGGAGATTCTTGAGTTGCAACTGGAGGAAGCTGAAGGTGGCGGTTTATCTGAAGAAAATCTATTCCTTTTGAAGTCAAAAGTGAGTGAATTCAATAAAACTCTTGCTCGACTGAATACATGGTGGAGGCAAAGGGCTAAAGTCCAGTGGATGGAAGAAGGAGATTACAATTCAAGGTTCTTTCATGCGTATGCAACGACAAGAAGGAATGAGAGCTGGATCAATCAAGTTAAAGACAATTATGGTTTGATGATTGAAGATCAAAATGAGATTGAAGAAATTTTCTATAAGAAAGACAAATGGAAGGAAAGAAGTTGTGTTTTAAAGGGTTGGCCATGTCCTTTGAAGGTGCTTGAAGTTGATTTCTCTATGGAAGATTTGGAACAAGTTGTTCAATAGTTGGAGGCGAATAAATCTCCAGGCAAAGACGGGATTACTTACTCTTTTATTAAAGCTTATTGGTCTATTATCAAAGATGATGTTTGGAAGGCTATTAATCTTCTTCTTACTTCTGGTAAAATATGTTTGGAGTGGAAGGAAACTTTGGTGGTGTTGATCCCTAAGGTAAATAATCCTTTAACACCTGCTAATTACCACCCTATAAGCCTTTATTTGTCTATTTATAAGATTGTGTCAAGGTTGTTGAATAAGTTGAATTTTATCATACCTAAGATTATTTCAGAAGACCAATCTATTTTTGTTAGAGGTCGTTCTTTATCAGATCACATTTTGCTTGTTCAAGAGGTATTTAATAAATTTAGATATTCTAAATCGAAGAAAATGTTGGTGGCAATTAAGATTGATATAGAACAGGCTTATGATAGTATGAAATGGTCTACTCTTAAGCAAGTCTTAGAGTACTTTGGATTTCCAATTAAATTCTCAAAACTTTTACTGGAGTGTGTGACAAATCCAAAATTTTCCATAATGGTTAATGGCAACTATTCTAATTGGATTGAGGCAAGAAGTGACTTTAGACAAGGTTGTCCTTTATCTCTATTTCTTTTTATTATGTGTTCTCAGCTGTTATCAGAAGCTTTTGCTCAAAATGGAAGGAATGTTGGTATAAAGGTGGCACCAACTGCTTAGAAAATATCTCATTTTCTTTATGCAAATGTTATTTTTATTTTTTCTGAGGCTAATTATAGGAGTGTGAAGAAAGTGGATAGCATTCTTAACAAGTATTGCAAGTGGACTGGACAAAAGGTTAATACTTTGAAGTCATCTATTATGTTTGGAAAATCAGTTAAAAGAAGGAAGAAGGTTATTTCAAGGATTCTGGGCTTCAAGGTTGTAAATGAAATGCATTATCTTGGTATTAAGATTGCTTTGAGGAGGCTAGTTTTTGTAGACTTTAAAAATTTGTTGGAAAAAGTTGTAAATAGGCTAATACTTGGGGAAATAGATTCATTTCTCTTGCAGGAAGGCTTCTTCTTTTTAAATCAACATTTCTTTCCTTCCTAGTCTTTTTATCAACTCATACATTAGTTTCTATGGGAGTCTTGAAAGATTTTGATAAAATGTGTAGAGATTTTGTATGGCACAAGCAAGACGGTACAAAAGGACTTCATTATGTTGCTTGGGAGGTTTTATGTAAACCTAAGAACATGGGTGGATGTGGATTGCAATCAGCTTTTATTAAAGTTGGTCCGTTGAGGGCTAAATTTGCTTGGAATATTATTAATAAACCGGAATCTCTCCTTAATAGGACTTTGGCTTCTAAATATGGAAAGGGCATATGGAATTCTGAAATAAAACAAAATGTTTCATCAACATGGAAGATAATTTTAAATGGGGCAAAGTATCTACATCCTATTGTTAGATGGAGAGTTTCTACGACTGCTGCTGTGAATACATTAAAAGATGTATGGCTGCTTGATAGAAGTATTGAGAAATGGTCCACGTATGTTGCGAATATGGATGAAGAAGGTAAATATCTTGATGAATTCATTTTGGATGGGAATTGGAACGAATTCAAGTTGAGCAAGTTCTTTGGTAAAGAAATGGTGGACGTTATAAAATCGGTGAATATCCGGTCTGATTTATAGAATGATCAATTGGAGTTGTTTTACAAATGTTCTGGTAAATCCATCTCTGCTATAGCCTTGGTAAAACAGTATGAAGAATATGATGAAGATGAATATTGGAGCTGGATCAAAAAACTTAAGCTGAGACCTCGGGTAGAATTGTTTTGGTGGCGGTTAAGTAACAATGCAATTCCTTCTAATGATTTTCTAACGTATAGGAGGTTGTTGGATTGTAATGTATGTCCGAGAGGGTGTAATTCTGTTGAAAACACATAACACATTGCTGTAAGTTGTGCGAAGCTTTTTCCAGTAATTCAGGTTCTTAAATTATAGGGGTTTGCTGTTCTGATTTTCTATTCTCTTGATGAATGTAATAAGAGTCTGGAAAAGTTAGCTACTACTGATCTTTCATTGGGAATATGTACTGTTCAGCTATATATATATATATATATATTCGAAGAGCAGGAATAAGATTAAACATGGTGGAAAGGAAGATGGCTATGGGTTTGTGGCGGCTAATGCAGTTAGTTTTGCTGTTGCATCGTTTACATTTATTCTGTATTCGAAAATTGGGGTGCGAACTAGCTTTATCAGCTGTCTCATTCCTTTTGGCACCCTCCTCCTCTCGAATGGATTAAAGTAAATATCAATGCTTCCTTATTGAGATCAAATAAATCACGTATATGTGGAGTGTTTAGAGATTGTAAAGGAAGATTCTTATTTGTCTTTGGTTTCTGCGGTCTTCACTGGGACATTTCACAACTAGAGATGTTAGCCATCACTTCTTTGAAGAAAGTTGTACAAGATTGGATGCTTGAAGCGAAAATTAAATCCATTCAAAGCTTTGCTAGATAAGACTTATCCGAGCAAGGATTTCTTGCCATGGAAGATTTATCTTTTTTAAGTTGTTTTAATCAAGTTTTATTTCATTTTTCTAATAGGAGTTGTAATAAGTTAGCTAATTTTTGTGCTAACTATGCTCTTTTTTCTGATTTCATTTGGGATAATATTGATTATAAGAAGATTCCTTCTTCCTTTATTTCATTGTTAAAAGATTAATGTGACAGTGTTTCTATCACTGTGTAGGTTGTAATTAATCTTCCTTTATTAAATAGCCATGAGCATTTCTTCAAAAACAAAATCACATGCCTCAATGCACCTTTTTATCTACTCATAATCCGTAGGCTAGTAAATATGATAAGGATAAGATTAGCTCAATTCAAGTTTAAATTTAATCCCAAAAGATAGCAATTAAGTCAGCTTTAGTTTTAAATCCCATATGCCCCTGTCCTTATAGTTGAAACACCATCATAGCCAGCTCTTTAAGTTTAAATATTATCTGACGATAGTGCATGCGATGATAGCATGCTATATTAGAAGCAAAAATACTGCAATCTTTGCTTGCACAAATCTTTTTTGTTAGAACAAAAACAAACTTCATTATCAGTTAATGAAATGAATACAAAACGAAACAATTGCATTACATTATTTGATGAAAATAACTAAATAAATTACACCGTCAAGACCAATAGTTGGCAAATTAATAAGCTACTAGAAGAACGTCTAAATTTAAGCCTAATATATTTTAAAAGTGAAGATATATTTTCTTGCGTTTTCTACCCCTTCTACCAAATATAATTTAATTATTGTTAATTATAATTAATTATTAATTATAGATAATCATTATTATTTATAGTTAATTATAATTAATTTTTGTTAATTACGATTTATTAAAAAAAGAAAAAAAAAGAAAGAAAAAAAATAAAGAAAATAAGAAAAAAAAAAAAGAAGAGGAGAGAGGGGGATCCCTTTTGTTCAGTTTACTTAGATTCTCGTTCTCGTCTTTTAAGATGGACCGGAAAATAAGAAAGAAAAAAAAGAAGAAAAAAAAAAGAAAAAAGAAGAGGAGAGAGGGGGATCCCTTTTGTTCAGTTTACTTAGATTCTCGTTCTCGTCTTTTATGATGGACCGGCAAATCCCCTATACGCGCTCTCGTAGCACGGTGGGAGGAAACCCTGAGCGGCACCTACGATGAGGCGTGTAATCACCTAAAATCCCATTTTCGACGTTTGTGGCGGGTTGGAGAACCACTTATACGCGCTCTCGCAGCACGATAGGAGGGAGCCCGGTGCGACGCATACGATGAGGTGGGTAAGCCCTATACATGCTCTCGTAGCGTGGTGTGGAGTCACTTGTGTTTTCATGCAGGTGCTTTAGAGCTCCCATACACGCTCTCGTAGCGTGGTTGGATTGAAGATGTACGGTCACGGTGTCAT
Source organism: Dendrobium chrysotoxum (assembly GCA_019925795.1). Taxonomy (NCBI): domain Eukaryota; kingdom Viridiplantae; phylum Streptophyta; class Magnoliopsida; order Asparagales; family Orchidaceae; genus Dendrobium; species Dendrobium chrysotoxum. Next base: position 47,698,325 of record CM034305.1, on the reverse strand, counting down.
CTAACACCAACCATATACGTTCTTGTAGCGTAGTGGGGTGGCCCAGTTTCCCGTAATTTCTCCTAAACGTGGGAGACGTCGGGAGGTTGCCGAAATTCAAAGCAAACAGGGGACTGTGCTTGCAAGCCATTGTAAAGAACATTGACCACCACTTGTCGCAATATGAAACCTCTAACAAGTGCTACAATGCATTCATTATAATTATGCCCATCAAAATGCAAATGTCAGTTGATAATGATAGCAACATAACTACTCTTGTAATGAGCCATCAAGCGACATGGTGAAGAATCAATGACATACGCAATGAATTGTCTAGAAGTAGATGATTATTTGCTGGTTAGCATATGTAACGTGGTATGTCTACAAGTGAAGCAGGAGAATTATAAAAGAGATAGCCTCTTTTCTATCGATGATGGCTAATTCGCAAATTTGCCTGCTAGCAGTGACGGCTGAGGTGGTTCATTTGAGAACAACGACGATTGAAGTGCTATGAGTATGGAAAATCACATGTGTATATGAACATATATACTATTTACAAATAAGAGCCGAAGACCCGTAGTAAATACAAATATCCACAGACAATTATAAAATGCTCGTTGTGCATACAATAGTTAACCTACAAGATAATGAGGTGGTGGCAGAAATTTGATAATGCATGAAGAGTTCCCATCGGCAAATAACGATTTTGAGTGTGCTACAAATATAACGGACCCTTTATGAATGCAATGTATACAACAACACTTTCAACACGAAGGTAACACTAAGAATACAATAACTCGTTGATCGATATATAAGAAGATTGTTGATGAAATAGCAATACTTGTAGCAGTCAAGAAACTTAATAATTACAAACTGCCACAATCTCATCTCTCTTAGATGGTTGCAAGAAGTGGAGTCGACTGAAAATTGTTAAGACTGAGCAAACTCATTATAAGTGGTCCATCCATGTTGCAAATGGTTCCATGCAGATGTATTTACTCCATCCAAAAGCTAAAGAACAAGGGTAATGGCGAGCTAGTTTCATTTCCAATTGATGCAGCGCAGTGGTTTCTACAAGTTAGCTCATCCCTTGTTCCAGATATATGATGGCCCCCTCAATGAATATGACGTTTGTATGAGTACAACAGTTCTTTTGCATGAAGAAGAAGACTTGCAATCTAGCAAAGTAACAACATTGATCTTGAAGCCTTGTAATTGTCAACATGATTCACCTACAAGGAAAGTGCAAAAGACCATCAACGAATACATAACTTATAACGCTCCTACGATCAACCACCATTCAAAAGCCAACAAATATGTCGATTCATTGCAAATGGAAGACAATATATAGCAGGCACAAGCTCCCACAAGTTACTATAGAAGATCCGTCGTACACCCTGTGTGCCCATAAACAAAATACAAAGTTACTATATCAGGTGCAAATGCCTACGGGTTACTGTGGGGAATCTCGTTATACATTTAAGATGCCGTCTACAAGAAGGATGTAAGGGAGTTACAGTAGATAGCAACATCTACTAGTGAAAGCAAAAGATCGTTAGTACACTATAATCCACCTACAGAAAGCAACAAGTAGTGCACGACAGTCTACTTGTACGAGACGGGAAAATGACCGTAGTGCTACGCCGCACCACCGGGCCTGCAACACTTGTACAAGCAGACAGAAGAAGTCTACGAGCTTCCAAATAGAATGTTGCATTCAAATGACAGTTGCTCGCACAACTGATTAACTGAAATGTTACAAAAAAATGCTCCCGCACATATACTGTAATACGTACGCACATAGATACATAGAAGGGGATGTATAATACACTTGCATGGGCCCCGGCGAGCATATTATAGGTACACACGTGACGTCTAGAGATGCTGCGCGAGTCAACAAATAAACCCGAGTTCGAGCTCGATCCTCTTGTACGAGTAGATAGGAGTCGACACGGCTCAAACTATTGAATGAATATTTAGTCACGGTGATGACCGAAATATTTGTTTTATAGTTCATATTAGACTTTCAAAGCCTAATAAATGAATGGTTCATCAGCAAAGACATAAAGCCTACGAAATCCTGATCCTCTGTCGACAGCTTGATAGATTCGATAAGGTTCAATCCATGAATGGAATGCCCAATACACCCCGAAGATGGCCGTGTTGAATGTTGATCTCAACCGGAGGGGTTAATTCCAAATATTTTAAATACTACCCAAATGCCCATGAAAATCCAAAGCTCCAAAATCCCGAATTTAGAATATTTAAAATAGAAAATTCAACCATAACCTAAAGCAAAATTCATCCACCCTCCGCAACAGTTTGTCGAGGTGGACAAATTGAAATTTACTTCAGCTCTCATAGAGCTAATGCCTAGTCGAAAATATCACTAGGATCCTTTCTCAAATAATATCCTGCCAGTAAGGATGTGGTACGTGTCTTCTGGTCGGCAGTTTTGTCTTCAAATGGCATCGCATGATAAACGGTTATGACCCGGGGCCCTCTGAACCGAGTGGTTTTGTCGCCAAATGGCACCACTAAATTACGGTTATGGCCAGAGCCAATACGTTCCTTAATGACATCAAATCTTTGAGATATGACTCAAAAGGATATAATCGATAGGGCACAAAGCCCTCTATTAGCTAAGGTGGATTCAAATTTGTCCCCTTAGGCAAATACTCATCCCAGGTCTACGAGGTACCCTAGACGAAGCAACCCATGGCTGCCGACAAGGATCCTTCTGTCAGGTTGGGTCGACTACCTCCTCTAACAAAGTAGACCAACGACTATGATGGCCCGAGACGACGGAACCATGGGATCTTGATTGGGTCCATCATCCATCCCCCTCACCATCCGCTTTAAGTACAAGATGGTAAAATTTTTAATTTTAAATATCAAATCTTCCAACCTTCCAATCTCAAACACCCAACTCATGCTGCTACTATATGCTAGATAACACGTATCTCTACGTATCTGATTGACGACTAGACTTAATTGAAAGTTCTCTCTTGTGATCAGGAGGGGTAATTAACTATAGAGGCTTGCGCCTATAGAAATCAGAACTCAGATCATAAAGTCCTCGTAAAATGAGGGCGAAATCTCTTGGTAGTGCCTTATTTACAAACCCATCTGCCTTCCCAAAATTTACCGTGAACTTAATTTGTTAAAACTCCCCCGAAAAGAAAACGGGGAGGCCTGGGCCGAATTTTTAGAGCCCACAAATTTCTGGCGACTCCACTGCGGTTTGGTTTCTCTTTCCATCTTTGGCTAGTCGTTTCAGTGCTATGGTAGCATCAGGATTAATATGGGCTCAAAATTTCAAACTCTCCAAAATGATCATTTAATGAATTAAAGTTTTTGAATATTCTTAAAATGATCATTCAACAAATTTATTGAGATAATTTCATTAAACAGGGTTTTGAATTTATTTTAATTGCTTGCTATATTATCTGTTTTTATTTTCTGTTTTGTGCAAGTCTCTGCATTCTGAAAGTGTGGGGTGATGTATCAAATTCTGATTACTAACCTTTATATTTCATTTATGCAGATGGATCTGCAGAACACCCTGATGACCGTCCAACTGGGACGAGGAGTCAGAATCCAACAGGCAAATGCTGTCATTGAAACTAGAAATGCTAGGGCTACCATCCAGTTTGGTAGTCTCGACTTCTCTACAATTACTGGAAAGACTGCTGCCGTCCCTATGTATGGCATGGAATCTGAAGGGTTTGCCAGGAACCCCCACTATGCTAAAGCTACCACGCATCGTGCGCATCTGTCAGTCCCACGACCTACTACTGAGGAGCCTCGTAGGAAGATTTCTGTGTTCGAGAGACTATCACAACCTGAAGCCCCGACTACTAAGAGGAGCGTAGTCGGAGGAAGAATTTCCATGGTACCTACCAACGTCACTTCTCTGCCAATTGGGTTACTTGCATCCGAGAAGAACAATGCTGAAGCTTCCTCATATGGAGGAAAGCTGACAAAGAGACAGAGAAGGAAGATAAATGCCGAGCTTCGAGTTCAGCAGCAACAGGTGCCTGTCCACCCATCGAACCTGCCTGCCCTAGAGCTTGAATCCAATGTTCCCACCCGGAACAAGTTCACTGACTTGAGATGGGTCAAAAGAAATATTTCTACTAGGGAGCTGAAGAAATCTTTTTGGGATCAGCAACCTGAAGTCCCAGCCCCTTCAAAAAAAAAGAGCCTGAAACTTTCTTAGCACGGGTGTACCGGATAAGGGAGAGAGGCCTAAAGAAGAAGAAGTATCAGCGACCCTTGATAACTGAAGCTAGAAGAACTTCACCAAGAGAACGCTTGTCTATTGCGGCGGAGAGAAATGAAAGAAGATATGCCCTGCGCGGTGAACATCGGGGTGTGACACCCGAACTGCGTGTTCGGGAATCCACTGCTTAAAGGTCCCGAGGAAAGGAAAGGAAATTTGGAGGCCGAAGCCTCACAGAGAAGGAAAAGAAAGAAAAAGATAATCAACTTAGGCGTGACATCCGGTATGACTTCCCGGAGATCCGCCCCCAACAGCAAACAACGTCAGAAATGGGTCCCAAGGAAGGCCCACAACAACGCCCATTCCGACGGTCGATACCTTGGAGAACCCTTCGGAGGATCCCGTCGCTCACCGACCTCTCCAAAGGAATAATTCAACTTCGATTGCAGCCCCCGGATCGAAGAAATCTTCTTGCCGAATCAAGAATCGGAGATCCAGTGGCGCCGCCGCTCGAAAATCTGAGTGCTAGAGGAAGAAGATATAGAAGAGGGAGAAGATATGAAGAAGAGGAAGAAGTAAATAACGCCAAAAATATGAAAGTTGTCTATATGGTGAGGCACACCAACATCAACAGTGAGATCTATTATGGCGACGGTGAAGATAGAGACAATAAGTAACAACCATTGCCTAGGCAAGTGTACCGACATTGCTGTGAGGCTGGGCCCACCACTGGCAGAGGCGACCGCTCTTTTGAGGAAGAACGAGAAGAAGAGGCTGAGGTGAATCTCTTTGCTGACGAGAATGTCACGCTTGCAGAAATGCAGAGACATATGAGACGTCAGATGAGGGCTAAGAACAGGGAAATCTCTCAGTTGAATGAGAAAATGACAAAGATGGTGACCCAAATGACGGCAATGATGCAGATGATGCAGAGAACTGCTGTTGCCTGTCCCATGCCCGATCCTCCAGCCGATCCTCCAAACTTCCAAATGCCTCAAGTCTCGGGAGTACGGGGTACTCCTGAGGGTAGTCATGAGGCTTAGAACGTTGTCCGCCAGCCCACCCTGCAGAATATTGCCAGCACTCCTAAGCCTGTGACTGCTGCACAGCTTGAAGGAATAATTACAGAGAAGATTTAAGCTATCATAGCTGTTGATTAAGCGGAGAAGTTGGTGGGCAAAGGTTGCCCATATCCTGTTGAATATGACTAGGTGCCATACCCGAAGGAGTATTCCGCTCCAAAATTTAATACCTTCAATGGTAATAACAATCCCAGATAGCACTTGGTACAATTCAAAGTCACATGTGGGAACACGAGAGGTAATAACGACTTACTCTTCCGACAATTCGTCAGCAGTTTAACAGTAGCTGCTTTCGAATGGTATGCTGAGTTGCCAAACGATTCTGTGAAGACTTTCACAGAATTAGAAACCATGTTTGTGAAGAGGTTCGCCAGCGCAACTGAGAAAATAACAATCGCTAATCTTGCTCTGGATAGAGAAGGGATGCGTCAGTGTCAAAATATATCACTCGTTGGCGAAATCTGAGCATGAAATGTGAGCAGCAGCTCGAGGAAGAACATGTCGTGCAACTACTAATGGGAAACATCGATGATAAGATGCAACCATTCCTGTGCATGACAACCCTTACCACATTTCAAGATCTGCTAGACAGAGTGGCCAAGTTCGAGAAATTGAACTTGTCAAGATAAGAGAGCCACTCTGATAAGCCCAAGAAGACTAAGGTCTCGGGTGCCAGGAGAGGTGAGGTCGACTCTACGTTTTTCTCCAGAGCTGATAAAGAAAAGCAGGTGGTTTACAACGTGGACAAAGACAAACAACCAATGTAATATGAAGAAAAGCCGAAGCAAGCCTACAATCCCAACCCCCAACCGAAGCTGATACTCGGGAAAATGATAAGCCACGAACTTATCAGAGTGGTGGAGAACGCCTGAGGCAAACAACGGGAACTGGTGACAACGTTCCCATCTCTCAAAGAATAGATGAATAAAGAATATTCATTTAAAAGGGAGAGTGTCGCCAAATTATTTCGACAAACGTTAAAAGCAGGTTTAGAGCTACCAGAGTGCAAGAGGCCCAAAGAGTCGAAATATACTAGTGACCCCAATTATTGCCCATACCATCGAGTAATCAACCATTATATTGAAGATTGCTACATCTTCAACGGTTGGTTGGAAAGAAAATATCGAAGAGGAGAGCTCACATTGTCGGACAATATGTTGACCCATTCTAGAAAGAAATCAACTCGGGTAGTTACGTCCTCTTCCATACCCCCAGTTGAAGAAAGAAGAAATGAAAAGAAACCAACACAAGAAGAGCAGTGGGAGACTACGGTCTCCAAGAAAATGGTGAAAATGTTGAAGCAGCTCGAAAGAGTCCTAGGGGTAAAGTGGAAATCTTTTACTGAGCCAGTGCTAGATCTAAAAGGATTGCCTAAGGTACAGACACCTACTTCCAAGCAACACCTTGGTCAGGTTAGTTCATCCAAATCTGGTAAAATAAAATCTTCTAAAAGGAAGACCAAACTGAAAAAGCCCAGGGAGAGGAAGACAGCGACTCAAAGGGCTATTGGTAGTTTGGACGAATATTACTAGACTGTGAGGCGACTTATTAAGCTTGCTGACTTCATGTCAGAGCTTAAAATAGATGAAGCCGAAGAAGGTGATGAGAAATCCCTTCCCGTAGAAGTATTTTGGGTCGTCTCAGTGGCGCCAAATACGTTGACAAAAGAAGAATGCACTGAGGAGGCGGCCTCTGAATCCTGTATGATGGTGTCGCCAATTGATTACAGTTCGGAGGAGGATCTGTATTTTTTAAAAATAGATGAGTCAGACGCCGACATAGCGTCGCAAATGGGACATGTAAACCTGGATGGTGACTCTGAATCAACACTTGAATCCCTAGACGCAACAATGGCTGACTCTGAAGAAAACGCACTGTCAAATGAGTCTGAGCCAGAGGAGATCGCTCAGGTGTAGTTAAGGAGCGGTAAGGTGTTTCCATCTTCGCCAAAGAAAGGAATCCCAGATAAAGACAAAAGGGAAAAAAATAGGTATCAATGAAGATATCATCCCAAAAGACTCCATGATGAAAGATACTTTAGTCAAGGAGATAGATTATAACGTCTTATCCCATCTGAGGAAGATTCCTGCCCAGCTCAGCATATACGATGCTCTGGTGATGTCTAAAGACCTTCGGGAGACTTTGATTCAGGCTTTCAAAGACCCCGAAAGATATGAGGTGTATTTTGCAGAGCGTAACATGACCGAAGTCTTGCAAGCCTCTAACGAGCCTTTCATCACCTTTTCCGAAGAGGACATGATGCTCGGAACGGCGGATCATAATCGCCCTCTGTATGTTACTGCAGAGAGTGACAACATGATAATCAGTCGAATTCTTATTGATCTGGGTCCTCCATAAATCTTATGAGCTTGAAAACATTAAGGTCGTTGTGCCTCGATGTGGAACACCTTGGGCCAGATAAGTTGATGGTGCACGACTTCAACGAGAAAGGGCAAAAGACACTTGGATCGTTTATGCTCCCTCTCGTGTTTGAGAACTTCACACAAAAGTCAAATTTCATGTAATTGATGCGGACAGTTTATTCAAAGCGTTAGTGGGTCGCCCATAGTTGCTTGAATATGTTGTCCCGTCAACACTACATTATTGCATGAAGTATCTCAGGGATGGAGAAGAGTTTAGGATCTCAGGTGACATCCATTCCTTTGCAGTCCATGAAGTAATGGTCTATGAGGATGCACAATATTTTATTTCAAAGAAGCAAAAGCCGTCAAGCTCTCTTGAGGCTAAAGCATCAAACTCAAAGGTTGTAAAGCGGTCCGACAAGAAGGAAAGAAAAAGCAGGTGGAGGGAAAGAATGCATCACCATTACTGCCTCCTCTTAAGAAAGGGACCGAGCCAGGGAACATATTCTATTTCGTGGGAAAGCTCGAAGAAGAGAATCGTGATTGGTATCATAGACTCGCTAATTCTGAAGAGCTACTACCAGCCGCCTAGGTTTAATACCAAAAATATTCGAAGGGTATTGCGAAAGCAAATCAATATTCTCACCTCCAAACAACAACTTCATACATGCCTGGGCCTCTGGTACGGAAGGAATCCACGTCCATTACAACGGAAGGATATGGATGCATATAAAGGTATCAGATTCATCATGCGAAAATACCTTCGAAAGGAGACCTGCCGAGTAATCACATCAGGGGAAGTCAAATCCGATGATAGTGGCGATGAAGAGACGTACGAAGTTGACACTAGTGAGAATCAGCCTGTAGAGGCCAAGCTTGCGCCTGAAGAGCTTGAAGATAGTGGACAGGTGGCCACTATGGATGAGCTAAAAGAAGTCAACATGGGAACTGAGGAGGACCCTCACCCAACCTTCATTAACTCCCTGTTATCAGAAAACAAGTTGAAGAAATAAAAGAACTCTGTGAATTTAGGGACTGCTTTGCCTGGACATATGCTGAGATGCCCGGCTTATCCCCTGATGTAGCGATTCATAGATTAGCCATTAAGCCTGAGGCGGTGCTGTCAAACAAGCTTCAAGGAGAATGAGATTAGAGATTGAGGAACAGGTGATTGCTGAAACTAAGAAACTCATAGAAGCGTGCTTCATTCGAGAAGAAAAATATGCCAATTGGATTGTCAATATTGTCCCTATCAAGAAGAAGAATGATCAGATCCGTATTTGCTTTGATTTTAGGGACCTCAACAAGGTATGTCCAAAAGATGATTTTTAGCTCCCAGTGTCAGAGCTATTAGTGGATAACACCTTGATGCAGGACATAAATGCGAAGATAGAATTTATTAAGAGCTTGCACGCTTTCAATTAAGAGCAATAGAAAATTAGTACTTTAGCCAACTAACGAAAATGAAAATCAAGAGAGGGGTGCCTTAACTTATGCTAAGTCACACACTCAAAGTTAAGATCACAAAATAATTATAAATTCAACATAAGCAAATTTAATAGAAATTCAATAACATTCCTAAATTAATAATGTGATCATTCACATAGAAGCCAACACTCACACCCTACGTTTACTAAGCTTGGCAGAGATTGATTAGCAAGATCTTCATGAATCAAGTCCTAACCACAATAGAGAATTAAACTACGAAGATACAAGAGTAGAGAGATTGGATGACCTTTATCACGGTTTAGAAGTAATCCACCATTGGACGGAAGCAATCTCTTCTTCTATGGCTTCGGAGAGAGTGAATAAGATGCGCTCTACGTATTCCTCGATAGTGTTATCGACCTCCAGATTAACGTCGAAGGAGGATTGATTGATGTCGACGTGACCTTGTTCGTTGTAGATGATGCCGGAGTCAAGATCGGGATCAGCCATGCATCAATGCCGTTGTGTGAAGTAGGGTAGACGTCGTCGTTTGCTTTCCTTAACGATTCCCCCCCTTGAAAGGAAGAAGTTTCTTTCAAGACTTCAAAATGGAGGAGAGGGTGAGAGGGAGTTCCCTTACCAAAATCTTAGAGGAAAGTTTAGATGTTGTCTTGGAGGGAATTAAGGTTTGGGAAATTTGAATTCAAGCCAAGGGGGAGGGAGGGAAAATTGTCCTTGTGGAGAACCTTGATTGTGATGCTAAAGGGAAGAGGAATTAGTGTGGGGAGGGAGATTGGAGAGAGAGGGGGTGGTGGATAGGAGAGAGGGGCCGGCGGTTTCAATGAGGGGGAAAGGGGGTTGGGGGAAAGGTTTTAGTACTTGCCTCTTTGGGAATTCCAAATTAAAGAGGAGAAATTAATTCCAATCTAATTTGATTTTAATTTGGATTAAATTGGAGAAGTTTCCTAAAATAGAACTCTATTTTAGGAAACAATTCAAATTTTAAATTTTGATTGGGTGATTGGATTGGAATCTTTCTCAAATTAATTTGTATGAAAAAAGAAAGAAATAAAGGAGGGGATTTGAATTTTGGAGGCACGAGGGAGATGGGGTGGTCGGCGGCTGGGTCTAGGGTTAGGTTAGGATTTGTAGTTTGATGATGTGGTGGTGGGAGATAAGGGAACTAGGGTTAGCGGTTATGTGGTGATGGTGGGGCCGTAGGTGAGGAAGGGGGTGGGGACGGTGAGGGGGGGCTGGCCGGTCAAGGGGCTCGGGTGGGAGGTTGGGCCGTGGGTGGGGGAAGGTGAGGTAGGCCGGCAGTGGTAAAGGGAGGAAGGGAAGAAGATAGAAAATAAAAGCCATGAACCCGGACGCTTCCAAGGTTGGTGGGTGATCCACTTTCCCCTCCTAGGTTTCTTCTCCATCGCTCTCAAGCTCTCACAAACACGATGATGCAGAAAATTTCTCTTTGATAATCATTCATTAACTTCAAAATAAATATGAGGGGCTTATAAATAGCCTCCAACAAAGAAAGGGAAATAAACAACAACATTGCCTCCAAGGCTTACACACGCCAAAGCCCTTAAGGGTAAAACTGGAAATGTAAATAAAACAAATACATAATAAAACAAATACATGTAAAGACTCAAAAATAGATCGGCGTCATCGTGGCCGTAGATCATTGGCCACGTCTCTGATAAACTTTCTATGATTTGATGTCCTCGTCGTTCTCCCGGGGTGGGAAGAAACTCGACTTCGTCGAGTAAGCGTCCCGGGTGCTCTCATAAATCTCCAGTGCGTCGGGGTCAATTTGCTGTAGCTCCTCGCGATCCAACCAAGTATCCTCTGACTCAGGTTTACCTCTCCACCTGATCAAATACCTTCTTCGTCCACCCTTTTTTGTGGAAATGATATTATCACTCAGAATCGTGTCAATCTTCTCTGCCATATGTATTTTGGGAATATTTGGGAGTGGAGGTAGGCTCGGTTCTCACAAGGTTAGGTCACAAGGCTCTTTTTGAAGTGGATTTTGTGGGTTAAAATCTAGGCCTTCGTATGCTACTAGATATTCTATGTTAAAAGAGGAATTGATATTGAATTCTGCAGGCAGATCCACCACATAAGCGTTATCGTTGATTTTTTTAATTATTTTGAATGATACTGCACTCTTAGCGTGTAACTTCTTAACCGTCCCTTGCGGGAACCGTTCCAGACGAATCCGCACCATCACTGAGTCACCAACCTCAAAAGTTTTAAATTTTCGTTTATGATCAGCATAAAGTTTGTAATCATTATTGCTCTTTTCAATCTGACATGCAATCTCTTTATGAAGTTCATACATATGCAATGCAAATGAGGATGCAGACTCAGAAATCTTATACTAGAACACATGGGTATGAGATCTAACGGCTGTCTAGGTTTGAACCCATAAACAATTTCAGAGGGACTTAGACTGGTGGTACGATTCACTGAATTATTATAGGCGAACTCAGCTGTAGGAAGTATGGAATCCCAATCCTTAATATGCTCACCTACCTAGGATCTTAACAGGTTACCTAAGCTTCTATTGACTACCTCGGTCTGACCATTAGTTTGTGGATGAAAGGCTGTGGAGAATTGCAATTTAGTGCCCATTTTCATCTAAAGGATCTTCTAGAAATAGCTGGTGAACTTGACATCCCTGTCCTATACAATGGTTTTGGGTAAACCGTGTAATCGGATGACCTCATTGAAATAAAGTTTCGCAATGTGGAGGCGTCAGATGTCTTGGAGCAGGTTAGGAAATGTGCCATTTTGGAAAATCGATCGACTACAACACAGATGGCGTCATTCCTGCGGATAGTCTTGGGAAGACCTAAGATAAAATTCATGCTAACGTCCTGCTAATGACAACTAGGGACAGGTTGAGGGGTGTAGGGACCAGTATTTTGTTTGCGTTGTTTGGCCAACTGGCAGGTGTGGCACTTGCTGACCATTTTACCAACATCCCTCTTCAGACTAGGCCAAAAGAAACGATACTCCACTGCTTCTATTGTCTTATCCTGACCGAAGTGCCCAACGAGGCCTCCGGCGTGGAGTTCCCATGCAAGAAATTCCCTAAGGGAGGTGTTAGGAATGCAAAGCTTCTGAGCTTTGAAGAGATAACCATCCTCTAGATGGAAATCGTTCACAGGGCGCCAATTCAAGAAAGATGTCCGCTTCAAGTGGGATGCAAAATGGCAGGAAGTATTCGACGGCATTAAAAGATACCTGTTCAATCTGCCCATTCTTGCAGCACCAATTTCGGGGAAGCATCTTATATTGTACACAGCTGCATTAGAAGAGTCCCTTGGAGCATTATTGGCCCAGCACAATGAAGAAGGAAAAGAGAATGTACTCTACTATACCAGTCGGATATTGATCGGAGCAGAAGTGCAATATTCTCCAATTGAAAAGCATTGTCTAGCGTTGTTTTTCGCAGTCCAGAAACTTTGCCACTACATGTTCTCTCATAAAATCACATTGATATCAAAGATTGATCCGCTGAAGTTCTTGATGATAAGACTAGCGTTGACATGTCGCTTAGCTAGGTGGGCGGTAATATTACTGCAATTTGATATCACGTACATGTCACAAAAGACGGTATAGGGACAAGCTTTGACAGATTTCCTCGCTGCACATTAAATTCAGCAGACTCTCCACTCAATGATGATTTGCCCAATGAACAAATTATGCAAGTTGAGGAACAAGAAAAGTTACAATTTTAGGATGTATTTTGACGGGGGCATCATCGATTAAACCTGCTCAACCTCGAAATCTTACGAGAGCCCGAGCCAGTGTTGGTCTCGTTTTCATAGCACCTGAAGGAGGCATAATGAGATTTTCGTTCAGTTTAATTGAACCCATGATTAATAATGAGGCTGAGTATGAAGCTATAATAGTAGGATTGGAGATTGCAATCGACGTCAGAATCCAAAATCTCCAAATATTCGGTGACTCCCAGCTCGTGATAAATCAAGTTTTGGGCATTTATAAGATTGACAAACTTGAATTAGCCCACTGCCACTGGCGAACTCTTGAGCTCTTGGAGCAGGTATCAAATGTTAAAATAACTCGAGTTTCTTGAGGTCAGAATGCCAAAGCAGATTGCTTGGTCAAATTGGCCAAGGAAATGATGAATACCAATGAAGAGAGTCCTATATTCATTGGAGTTTACAATCGTCGGGTCTTGGAGCCCGCTCTGTTACAATTCTCGAAGGCAAAAGAAGTACTGGATTCAGGCCAGCGAGATGCAATCCCAATTGATCCTCAACCTCTTCATTAGATCATTATGAAAAATTATCCAGAAGGATATCATGTAGCCAAGAGACATAAAGCTAGTCAAGCTTCGGAATATTGGTTGCATTGCTTAGATGTTGAAGTTGAAGATGATTGGAGACAACCATTCAGACTACTTCAAAGAAAGTAACTCTCGGCGGACAAATCTCTAGCTACACAAATCTGAAAAAGAGCGTTACGATACGCGTTTGTCAACGACTCGTTATATCGGCGAGCTTTTGATCAAACGTGGTTAAGATGTCTAGGGACCAGGGAAGCTGATAGAGTGGTAGCAGAAGTCCATGAAGGACTTTGCGGTGCACATCAATCAGGTCCCAAGATGGCCGCTAAAATCAAGAGAATCAATTATAATCGGACCAATAGACCCGCCATCATCGGCCGGATACCGCTTCATCATGGCAGCAACCGACTACTTTTTTAAGTGGACAGAAGCAGCTCCATTTAAAGAAGTAACGTTCGAGCACATGATCAATTTCTTAACCCACAACGTTGTTTACAGATTTGGTGTACTGCGCTGCATAATCTCGGACAACGGTATGACTTTCAAAAGTACAAAGATCTATAAGTTCATCGAGCGACACAAAATCGATTGGCGATATTCGTCAATATACATCTCAAGAGCAAATGGTTTGGCAGAGGCTTCAACAAGACGCTGGTAAAACTGTTAAGAAAGTCTTCTCCAAGAACAGAAGAGAGTGTCATACTAAGATGGCAGAGGCATTGTGGGCGTATCGTATAACTTACAAAATGCCAACCAAAGCCACTTCTTACTCATTAGTGTTTGTGGTTGAAGCAGTGCTGCCATTGGAAATTGAACTACCATCTCTTCAGGCTACCATTCAGCGAGATCTCACTCAAGAACAAAATGCTCGATTGAGAATGGAAGAGCTCGACGCGCTCGATGAGGTTAGATTTCAAGCCCAACAGAACTTGCAAATCTACTGAGCGAGAATAGCAAAATCATTTGATCGAATGGTGCGTCCTCGAGCATTTCAAGAAGAGGAATTGGTCCTGGTGCTGAGAAGATCAATCATCCCATGCCAAAAAATTGATGGCAAATTTGTATCCAATTGGGAGGGCCTTTCATCTTTGAGAACGTGTACTAATAAGGAGCTTATCAGTTGATTGATCTGGACGGTCAAAGGTTCATACCGCCGATCAATAGTCGACACCTGAAGAAGTACTACGCATGAAATTGCCCTAGAAAATGTTATGCTTAATGTGCTATGTATTTCGTACATGTTTATTAGCATATAAATTTCATATTTTGAAATTCTTTTGTTTAGCAAGAATGCATTTCAAAATCCCCCATAAGATATGAGGCATTTTAAATATTTATTTGGGTCGACATCGCGCCACTTGCCAAAATCCCCAAATAAATATTTAAAATCTTGAAATACAAAGCCTATCCCAAATCTACCTGCAAGACAGAGCGTATTTTAAATATTTATTTGGGTCGATATCGTGCTACATGCCGAGATCCCCAAATAAATATTTAAAATCTCAGAAGTCCAAATTTATTCTATTCAAAGATGTCCCTGCGAGACAGGGGGCATGTTAAATATTTATTCGAGTTGATATCGCGCTGCATACCGAAATCCTCGAATAAATATTTAAAATTATCAACACCAATATTCCTTCGTGAAGGAAGATACAATATTTTTCCCTGGCAACGAATTCTTTTTCAAAGTATATGTAGATGATTTTTCGAAAGTTCAGAGCATCACCTTCTTTAATGTTTCAAGATTTAAAAGTCAAGAAAGAGGCTTTTGTGGCTTTACACTCCAATAAGTCGAGCCGGAACAGCTTGAAGTTTTTCAACAGCCTGAAGCTTAAGGTTTGAATGGGTGTTAGAGACCAAATTCAACAAGCCCAAATATGGTCGGATCGCTAGCAACTCCGTCTACTCAACACACTAGAAGAAGGGTTGTAGTAGCGGAACCCCCACTTCGTCAATCTGTCAGGAGGGACTGTAAGAAGTACGAAGGCTTATTCAACTCAATAAGTTCAAGTAATTGTAGTCTACCAAATTCTCCTAATTCATCGGAGAATCAAAGTTCTGATGGAAAGGAGAAGTTGCGAGCAACAACCAAATTTGCGTAGGCTTCCAAATCTTCGACCACGAAGGATGACTTCAAATCTATCAACTTCAGTAAAATCAGCATTGGGAAGCACATTTCCTATAGCTTGAGTCTGAAGCCTGAATAGGTGTAAGAGATCGGATCCAACAAGCCCAAATATGACCGGATCGTTGGCAGCTCCGTCTACTCAACACGTCATAAGAAAGGACGTAGTAGAGGAACCCTCATTTTAGCAACCTGAGGATGAAGAGCTATCAAATCTTAGCTCTCCTAATCTGATGAACTCAAGTGACTCGTACTGAAGCCAACATATCAACCGTCTATGGAGACATTTAAAAATCTATAGAGAAAGAAAGTTAGCATGACTTCCAAACAAGCTCTTGGAGATCCGCTAAATAAAAGCTTTAGCATAACATTCAGGCGCTTAGAGATTTGCTAAATGGTAGTTCTAGTGTGACATCTAGAATAAATATCTAGAGATTCACAGGGTCAATTAGCTTACAAAAAACATGGTTCGCTCTAGACGCATACCACATTTACTGGAGGGCATTTGTTGACCTACGTACCTAAGGAAAAAAAAAGCATCGCATACCTGTCGGGACGTCCAGCCACGAACGATGTCACATCTCGCCATATCTTCGCACGTTGCTCTCACATTGACGTCGCTTCTTCGCACGTCTCGCTACCACGTTGTTAAAAGCTCTAAGAAACGAGGCCTTTGGCCTCTTGGCCATTTCCCTCTTTCTGACTCTCGCGATCCCTTTCTTCCTCCCGATTCCTCCGACTTAGAGAGATAGAGAAAGAGAGGGAGAGACCGACTTGACCTCAGCCCTTCGACGACGTTCTCTTCTCTTGGATCGGAAGTCGCGATAGGAGCTCGCTCGCCGTAAGGGTAGCCATCTTTCTTCCATTCGCGTGCTTCTTCGACTCCTTCGTTGTTGATCGACTTCACTCCATCTACGACGTTCCCTTCCCGATCGGATCAGAAGTTACGACATTTTGATCGGAAGCAACATTGGAGCTCGCTCGCTTTGAAGGCAACATTCTCCCTTTCGTGCGCTTCTCTAGCTCCCTCAGCGACGTTCCCTTCCTGACGGTCAGAGGTTGCGACATTTTGATCGGAAGCAACGACTGGAGCTCATTTGGGTGAAGGTAGCTTTTTCTCCATTCTGCACCCTTCTTCAGCCAAGTCTCGTAAGCCATCCATCTAAGTGAGGGAGAAGGAGGATTTAAGTTAATTAATTATAATTAATTAGATAATTATAATTTATTAATTAATCATTCTTTAATTATAATTAATTATCATTAATTATGATTAATTGTTGCAATTAAATATAATTATTTTTTGTTAATTACGATTTATTAAAAAAGAGGAATAAAAAAGAAGAAAAAAGAAAGAAGAGGGGAGAGGGGGATCCCTTTTGTTCATTTTACTTACATTCTCGTTCTCATCATTTGCGGGGGACCGGCAAACCCCATATACGTGCTCTCGTAACACGATGTGAGTAAACCTGGTGCGGTGCCTGCG
Source organism: Dendrobium chrysotoxum (assembly GCA_019925795.1). Lineage (NCBI taxonomy): Eukaryota > Viridiplantae > Streptophyta > Magnoliopsida > Asparagales > Orchidaceae > Dendrobium > Dendrobium chrysotoxum. The sequence continues at coordinate 47,681,322 of CM034305.1, read as the reverse complement.
ACGAGGCAGGTAATCACCTAAAATCTCATTTTCGGCGTTTATAGCGGACCTGAGAACCACCTATACACGCTCTCATAGCATGGTAGGAGGGAGCCTTGTGCGACGCATACGGCGAGGTGGGTAAGCCTTGTACACGCTCTCGTAGCGTGGTGGGGAGTCACTTGTGTTTTCATGCAGGTGCTTTGGAGGCCCCATACATGCTCTCATAGCATGGTGGAATTGAAGATGTACGGACACAGTGCCATCCGACACTAACCATATTAGCTCATTATAAGTGGTCCATCCATGTTGCAAATGGTTCCATTAAGATGTATTTACTCCATCCAAAAGCTAAAGATGAAGGATAATGGCGAGCTAGTTTCATTTCCAATTGATGCAGCGTAGTGGTTTCTATAAGTTAGCTCATCCCTTGTTCCAGATATATAATGGCCCCCTCAATGAATATGACGTTTGTATGAGTACAATAGTTCTTTTGCATGAAGAAGAAGACTTGCAATCTCGCACAACCGATCAACTGAAATGTTAAAAAAAAATGCCCCCGCACATGCACTGTAATATGTACGCACATAGGTACATAGTAGGGGATGTATAATACACCCGTATGGGCCCGATGAGTGTGTTATAGGTACACACATGACGTATTGGGATGCTGCGCGGGTCAACAAATAAACCTGAGTTCGAGCTCGATCATCTTGTACGAGTAGATAGGAGTCGACACGGCTCGAACTATTAAACGAATATTCAGTCACGGTTGTGACCAAAATATTTATTTTATAGTTCATATTAGGCCTTTAAAGCCTAATAAATGAATGGTTCATTACCAAAGACATAAAGCCTACGAAACCCAATCCTTTGTCTACAGAGTCGACAAGGTTTAATCCATGAATGAAATGCCTCATACACCCCGAAGATGGCCGTGTTGAATGTAGATCTCAACCGGAGGTGTTAATTTCAAATATTTTAAATATTACCCAAATGCCCATGAAATCCAAAGCTCCAAAATCTCGAATTTTGAATATTTAAAATAGAAAATTCAACCATAAGTAAAATCTATCCACCTTCCGTAATAGGTTGCCGAGGTGGACAAATTGAAATTTACCTCAGCTCATATAGAGTTAATGCCTAGTTAAAAATATTATTAAGATCCCTTCTCAAATAATCTCCTGCTAGTAAGGACATGGTACGTGTCCTCTAGGCTGTGATTTTGTCGTCAAATGGCACCGCAGGATAAACGGTTATGATCTGAGGCCCTCTAAACCGAGTGGTTTTGCCGCTAAATGGCATCACTAAATTACGGTTATGGCCAGAGCTAATACATTTCTTAATAACATCAAATCTTTGAGATATGAATCAATAGGATATAATCGATAGTGCATAAAGCCCTCTATTAGCTAAGGTGGATTAAAATTTGTCCCCTTAGGCAAATACCCATCCCAGGTCTACAAGGTACCTTTGGACGAAGCAACCCATGGCTGCTGACAAGGATCCTTCTGTCAGGTTGGGTCGCCTATCTCCTCTGACTAAGTAAACCAGGGACCACGATGGCCCGGGACGACGGAACCATGGGATCTTGATCGGGTCCATCATCCATTCCCCCTCCATCTGCTTTAAGTGCAAGATGATAAAAATTTTAATTTTAAATATCAAATCTTCCAACCTTCCAATCTCAAACACCCAACTCATGCGGCTACTATATGCCAGATAACACATATCTCTACGTATCTGATTGATGACTAGCCTTAATCGAAAGTTCTCTCTCGTGATCGGGAGGGGTAATTAACTATAGGGGCTTGCGCCTATAGGAAACCAGAACTCAGATCATAAAGTCCTCGTAAAATGAGGGCAAAATCTCTGGGTAGTGTCTTATCTACAAACCCATCTGTCTTCTCAAAATTTACCCCGGAACTTAATTCCTTAAAACTCCCCTGAAAAGCAAATGGGGAGGCCGGGGCCGAATTTTCGGAGCCCACAATATAGAAGTTAGAATAGGAAGAAAACATTGTTTAAAATTTCGTAATATGAGGCTCACCTTAAGGCCCCGCCTCAGCACAATTCTAGTGAAAAATGCATCGAGGCTTACGCCTCAAATTTTTTTTATGAGGCTTGCGCCTTAGCTTGGCTGAGGCACGCCACGCCTTGCTATCGTGAGGCTTACACCTCGCCTTATTTATATATATTTTATTAAAACTTACCTAAATCCTAAATTAAGCCTCGAAAAAATCACACTTTAATGTACCCCCAAGCTGCAGCAACTTCCTCTCGACTGCTTTGACCTCCAGCCCTCCGTTTTCTCCATAGTCAACATCGTCGTAACCGCCAGGGATCACTTGAAACTCGCACACCACCACCACTTCCTCTAAAATTTTAAGAGTATTGATCTCATCTTTATATTAATAAAAAACATTTATGAAAGAGGAAGATGATTGAAATAAATAAAGAAAAAGCAAATTTGGAGACATTAGACTCTATAGGATGAGAGAGGGGAGAGACCAATTTGTTGTTATGATGACGACTCAAATAAAAATCTCCTAGTGATGACAGTGCAGATGAAATCTAAGTTTTTGTCAACTATTTCAGTTTTCTTGAGGAATTTAGTGTGGATTAGTAGGGAACTAGAACTAAGAAAGAAAGAATTTAGAGTTGAACTTGATATTATATGATAATTTTATGTCATTCATATATTTAATATTAGTTTACTCTTATAATATTTTAATTTCAATTCTATTTCATGTAATTTGTCACTTGCCACTTTACGTCTTGTGCAATTTTTTATTTCATATGTATGTCAATTTGTTACTTCATAATTCAATAGAAAAAGGTAATATGTTATCCTTTAATATATTATTTGATTATTATATAAAAAATGCCTTGAGGCTTACGCCTTGCCTCACGAACAAAAAATGCCTCAATACCCAATTGCGCAATTTTAAACTTGAAAGAAAATAATGGGAAGGATATGCTCAATTATGTTTGTTCGAATGTATTTGAAGTGTAGAGTAAATAAAATGCTGAGTTTTGTAATTTTTAGTATTTTGCTGAAAGAAAAGTAAATAGATAGTAATTTAATGATGAAATTTGACTTCTCCCCTTAGTTTATTTATGGTGTATCTAAATTCGCCTAGTTTATCATGAAGTAGAGCACAACCTTGCTAAGAGCAAAATTTGTGGCCCTATTGACCACGCCATGCGGCCCATAACCTTGCTGCGACGACCATGCTTGTGACCCATGTATGCGACCAACAACCCTCACAGACTTCTCTTCAATGAACTGCAACTCTTGACTTATTGACATCGTTGGCCTCATGAGATCCACTCTCCTCGTAAAAAAAATCACAACTCTTTGCCGTCCGAGTTGTGTCCACCATTGATGTATTCATACCTATGATGCACCGACACTCCGTTTTAAGAGGGTATGCAGTGTCGGACACGTGTCGGTTTAGCTGCGCTTTAGCTGCGCTTTAGGTGCGCTTTATTTGCACTTTTGCTGCGCTTTAGGTCGAACCCCGCCAGGGGGCAGCACCCCCTTGGACCCCCGGCTGCCCGGCATATTATTGTATTCATCATCTTTAGGATAAGTGAAACATTATGTTTAGGGGTTTTATATATTGCACTAATTTATTAAGCCTTTATTTTTTTCATTTCACCAGTGTGTTTGAAAGCAAAATGAGCTCTGCTGCTGGTGGGAGTGGATAAGGTGACGGTTCAAAAGAGCCATCTGTAGAAACTGATAAGCCCTTATGGATTCATGTTACAAAGTTAGGAAAAACTTCTAAAGGAGGAGGTAATGTGTCATTCAAATGCAATTATTGTGGAGGCACTTATAAAGGATCTTATTCTAGGGTGAAAGCACATCTACTTAAGATTTCTGGTCATGGAATTAAAATGTGTCCTAAGATTACTACGTTGCAGTTGATTGAATTGAACAGACAAGTTGATGAAGCTGAATTTAGGATCAAAAGGGCACTTCCTAAAGAGATACCTTTGCCATCTACCTATGATTCATCCCACACTTCTTCCTCATCTGTTAGAGTTGATCATTCATTATCATATAAAAGTGAAGGATATGATTCAAAGAAAAGAAAAGGAGTTGCCAGTGGTGCTTTAGAGAAGGCTTTTAACATGCAGCAACGAGAGGAATTGGATGGTGAAATTGCAAGGATGTTTTTTTCAGCGGGACTTCCTTTCAACCTTTCAAGAAATCCTCATTACAAGAATGCATTTACTTTTGCATGTAATAACAACCTTGCAGGTTATGTTCCACCTGGCTATAATGCAATAAGATCAAAATTATTGAAAAGAGAAAGCACATATTGAAACATTGCTTAAACCAACAAAAGGAGTGTGGAAAGAAAAAGGTATCACTTTGATGTGTGATGGTTGGACTGATCCTCAAAGAAGACCACTCATTAATTTCATGGCCGTTACAGAGAATTGCCCCATGTTTATTAAAGCTGTGAATTGTGAAGGAGAATATAAGGATAAATATTTTATTGCCAATTTGATTAAAGAGGTGATAGTCATTATTGGGCCTTCAAATGTTGTGCAGGTTATTACAGATAATGCACCGGTGTGTAGAGCTGCAGGATTGTTGGTGGAGCAAACTTATCCTCATATATTCTGGACTCTATGTGTTGTACACACTTTAAAAATCTTGCTCTAAAAAATATTTGTGCAGCAAAGAATACAGAGACAAATGAAATCATCTATGCTGAATGTCATTGGATAACAACAGTTGCAGATGATGCAGTTTTGATCAGAAATTTCATTATGAACCACTCAATGAGACTTTCAATGTTTATTGATTTCTCACATTTGAGAATGTTAGCTGTTGCTGAAACTCGTTTTGTCTCTGTAATAATCATGTTGAGAAGATTCAAACAAATAAAAAGTGCTCTTCAATCTATGGTGATTAGTGAGAAGTGGTCTTGCTATCGAGAAGATGATGTTGGGAAGGCAAGGTACTATCGAGAAGATGATGTTGAGAAGGCAAGGTATGTGAAAGAAAAGGTCTTAGATGATTTGTGGTGGGATAATGTAGATTACATTTTGTCTTTCACTGATCCAATTTATGACATGTTGAGAGAGGCTGACATAGATAAATCATGCCTACATTTGATTTATGAGATGTGGGACTCTATGTTAGCAAAAGTGAAAGAAATTATATACAGACATGAAAGAAAGTCAACATAATGAAGACTCAAATTTTTGGAGTATTGTCTATACCATTCTTGAGGATAGGTGGACCAAAAGCAACACACCTCTGCATTGTTTGGCCCATTCATTAAATCCAATGTACATTTGTATTCATCTTTTAAATTAATTTTAAATTTCTTAGTAAATGAATAAATAATTTTATATGCTTTGTATTATTTGAAGGTATTCAAGTAAAGAATGGCTTCAACAAGACCCTCAACGTGTCTCACCACAAAAAGATTTAGAGGTGTCAAATATGAGAAAGATATGCTTGAAACGATATTTTCAAATGAGGAGGAGAGAAGAAAGATTAATATAGAACTTGCAAAGTTCTTTGGATATTTAGAGGATTTTGGTGATCAAGAATCTTTGGTTGATAGATGGAGGATGGATCAAAAATGTGGTGGTTGATTCATGGAGCTTCAGCACCGCTTCTTCAAACAATAGCAATAAAACTTCTTGGTCAAGTATCATCCTCTTCTTGTTGTGAGAGAAATTGGAGCACATACTCATTTATTCAATCGATGAAGAGGAATAAAATAACTCCACAACGAGCTGAAGATTTAGTTTATGTGCATACAAATCTTCGTCCTCTATCAAGGAAGACCCCACTTTATATGACAGGTGATAACAAGATGTGGGATTGCTGGAGATGGGTTTGAGTGCCTTGATGATATGGGATTATTGGAGGTTGCAAATCTTTCTCTAGATAAACCAGAATTGGAAGCAATGATATTCAATGATGATGATATTGAAGGCCAAAGACCAACCTCTGAATCTAATTTTATCATTCCCTCTATTGACTAGTTGAACCTTTATGTTGTACTAAATGATTTTTTGCTTATATTTTTGTGATTGTACTAAACATTTTAATGTTATAAGCTAAACAAGTCCTCATGACATTGATTTATTATTGCTTACCATTCTCAATATGGTGTCACCTTTATTTCTATATATTATATTAAAAAATTATTATGCCGTGTCCACGCCGCACCCGTGTCCTATATTTCTTAAAAATGCCGTGTCCCGTGTTCGTGTCGTGTCGTGTCTGTGTCGCCGTGTCCGTGTCGGTGCATCTTAGATTCATACCCTTGAATCTATTTTTCTTGACAACCAATCAAGCAACGAAAATGAGTTTCATGGATTTATTTTACAATTAACCAAATAATCTCAAGAAATCTGAGTATATATCTAATTTACAATGCATTTGAAATACATCAACATTCTAAACTATTGAGCACAAACAAACCCAATGTTACAGAATAAGATTGAATATTTAATAATTATTAACTTTAATGTGGTAAAATCTCTATGATAACTTGAATTATTGAGAAAAGTTTAGTAAATAGGGGTGATTGAAAACTTTCTGCATGCAGCTTGTTATTGTTATGTTTAAATTGAGAAATTTAGCTTACAGACAAACTTGGTATAGTTTTTTCTCATTTATATGTTTATCAATATCTTAATAAGCCTTAGTTTTATTTCCTTTTGGAAGAATGGTAGTTTTTTCTTGAGTTTTTCTTTACAATCTTGTGATTTCTAAAGCTAATATTGACCACTAGAAGATGAAAATCTAGATCTTATTATTTGGATGGCAATGGAAAAGCATACGTTTGACCATGTCTCATCTTTTGAAGCTATTCTAGTTTTCAGGTAGTATGATAGGAACTGAGGTATACATTACCATGGGTTACCATGCATGATAGATGGATTAAATAAAAGGAAAAAAAGAAGAAGTGATAAGTTAGTTATGGATATCATGGAGATTTTTTTTTCTATGCATGGTATTTTTTTTGGCGTCCAACTTTAGCAGAACGTTTTTGGACAACCATATGGTGGTAATGTTTAAACTGCATAATATCTAATTTGAATCTTTAGCCATAGTGGTCTAGGGGAAATTCAACTATTCGGATCTTTGGGAAAATGGTGTTTTAGCAGCCATTTTGTAGGGTTTATACAAATGTGGACTTGTAATGAACTATGCAGTTTAAATTGGTTTTGTTATTTTTTAGTGGATTGGGTAGGACGGTGTTGATAAAATTTTGTGTTGAACCGGCTCAGATCGAGCTGCATAGGATCCGACTAGGCCCAATTGAGTTCGATCAGCTCAATTAAACTCAAATCAAACCCAAATCAAGCTTAATTAAACCCAAATTTAATCAGATCGACTCAAATTGATCCAAATCAAACTCGATTCGAACTCAATTCAAGCTTAGTTGATTCAATTTAAACCCAATTGACCTTCCAAATCAAGAAATTCAATCCAACTGCTCCGATTACCTTAAAATTGGAGAGCTCTATTGCCTGTCCGATCCTAGGATTGCTGGGATTTATGTTAGCTGTAGTAGGCCGAGGGTCTATTCACGTGAGCCAGAGAGCAAAAGGAGGGAAGGAGTTTCAATTTTGGGCATATTGAGAGAGAGAGAGAGAGAGAGAGAGTGGGGAGGATCAATTGTTCCTTTCATTCGTGCTTTCTATGTGTGACCAAGACGAACCGAGAGCAAGAACGAAAGTTGGTGTTCATTCGTGGAGAGCCGAGCATCTGGCGATTCACTTGGTTGCATTTGGAGGAGGTTGAGCGGGAGAGGGAGCAAGTGAGAAGGTTCCTTCTCACGTGTCTGGGCCAAACCAAGCAAGGAACGAGCGGTTGTGGGTGCTTCTGTGCATGTGCTGGAGACAGATTGAGCAAGGATTGAGCGGCTAGTGAAGTTTTCATCTCATGTGCGACCTCTCAAAATCGAGGAGCTGTCTTTTTCCTCCCTCAACTGAGAGATAGGAGCTTCTTCTTCTGTCATTTTCCAAAACTGAGAGCAAGGAAGTTGTTGTAGCTTGCATCCTCTACAACCAAGTGGTAGTGGAGAGCTTCTTCTCTCTTTTATCACCAACTCTGACAAGTTGTTGATGGCAACGACATTTGAGGTAGCTTGGACAACGAGATTTTGCTCATTTTAGTCACCTCTATTTGTTCTAGATATTGGTTTTGGCAAGTTAAGGTCCCATAAACTTAGGAAATCTAGGTCTATCAGCTCTTTGGATGTGTGGTTGACCAAGCCATTAGGTCCTTATAAACCCCCGCTTTACATTTTTCCAAGCTCAAAAATAATTCCATGTTTGTTGTCCTCTCCACAAAATGGTGGAAATCCTGCGATTTTCATATGCTTGCTCTCATGTGAGAGCCCAAGGAAATAGTTATATGCGTAGGGTCATTGTGCTAGTGTTTAACGACCCCCAAATGCATGAATTCACATTCATATTGGACCCCATCCGTTGCCTACAATAAAACCTGGGTTTTGAAGCCATTAGGCTCAAATTTTCTAGCCATGCACTTGACTAAACTAAATTGCATGATGTTAGGGTTTGAATTGACTTGCACAAACTTAAAGAAGATGCATGTCATAGGCCCCTTGCTAGGTTCATCACTATCCAAAATTTGTAATATTCATGAATATGTTAATCTAATTCTAGGTGTTTGTGAGACTAGTTTGTGGTATTCTCTAGGTCCTCAAAGGCCCATTAGCCATACCTTATCTTGCTTTGGATTTATCTGAACCTATTCATGAGATTTTCAAATGAAAATGTTATAAGAAAATCTATAGATATAGGAATGCACACATGATGAAGCTTATGAACTTCTTGAATCTTGAAAATGCTTGAAGGTAAATTTAATCAATTTAGAAAGCCCTAAATTGTTATGAGACTTCCGATTGATCTCCTAAGTATGTTGTAAGTCCCACAAAGGGCATCATTGATCAAATTGAAGTCCAATATTTTGCAAAGTTTATAAAAAGAGATTTGATTGCTCTAAATTGCTAAAATTCCTAAAATGCAAATGATCTACATGCACTTCTAGGACCTTTAGATCACATCAAATTGACCTTAAAATTTCTTAGAAGTTATAGGAATCAATGTCCCTTATTCAAATGAACTCGAAGCTTTTTTTTTTAAATTAGGAGCTTTCTTTTAGGTGCTCTTCGCCCTCATGAATAGTATTTTTGAGTCTCCTAGGCCTTTCTCATTACATGAATTCTAGCATCCCTTAGGAGTTATCATCAGCCTTTCTTGTGTATGTTATTTTGGGATTCCGTTAAGTCCTAAACACATCATGTCATAAACTCTTGAATCTTAGGATCAAATCCTAAATTCTCTTAGCTCATTTATTGAATCCAAAACTAATATATGATCCCTTGGATATAGGGCCCAAATCCTAGTCTTCTTCATTTGCTTAGCTCCAAATTCGGCATATGAATCTCTCTTTGAACATCAGATTTTCAAATAACCTCCCCTAAGTTGCACATTCCCTTTCCTTTTTCTATGAATTCAAAAATTATGGAATTCCTTAGCCTAAAAGCCACAGGAAGCTCTTTAATCCCTTGCATGATGTCTTTTTGGATGATCCTAAGAGATTTCTAAATGATCTCTGGGAATTCAAAAGAGTAATTAGAAATTCTTAGGATCAAATTTTAAGTCTAGTTGGTCTTCTTGTTGAACCCAAAATCAATAAAAGATCCTCACTTCAAGTTAGGACTCAAATCCTTGCCACATCCACTCGCTTAACTCAAACTAAGTGAATGAGAATCTCTTTCTTTGAGCAAAAAAATTCAAAGA